>OY744526.1:40229056-40416556 GCA_963556195.1 Sepiola atlantica | reverse complement strand
ATGATGAAGACTATCATGAGGGGATTGAAAATGATAAAGACTACCATGAGAGGAATGAAAATGATGAAGAACATCATGAGATGATTGAAAATGATGAAGAACATCATGAGATGATTGAAAATGATGAAGAACATCATGAGGGGATTGAAAATGATGAATACTATCATGAGTGGATTGAAAATGATGAATAATATTATGAGAGGATTGAAAATGATTAAGAAAACCATGAGCGGATTGAAAATGATTAAGAATATCATGAGGGGGTTAAAAATGATTAAGAATACAATGAGAGGATTGATAATACTGAAGAATACCATGAGAGGATTGAAAATGATGAAGAATACCGTAATGGGAATGGAAATGATGAAGAATATCATAAGAGAATTGAAAATGATGAAGAATACCATGAGGGGATTGAAAATGATTAAGAATATCATGAGAGGATTGAAAATGATGAAGAATATTATGAGAGGATTGAAAATGATGAAGAATACCATGAGGGGATTGAAAATGATGAAGAATATCATGAGAGGATAGAAAATGATGAAGAATATTATGAGAGGATTGAAAATGATGAAGAATACCATGAGGGGATTGAAAATGATGAAGAATATGATGAGCAGATTTAAAATGATGAAGACTAACATGAAGGGATTGAAAATGATGAAGACTATCATGAGAGGATTGAAAATGATGAAGAATATCATGAGAGGATTGAAAATGATATAGAATACCATGAGGGGATTGAAAATGATGAAGAATACCATGAGGGGATTGAAAATGATGAAGAATATTATGAGAGGATTGAAAATGATGAAGAATACTATGAGGGGATTGAAAATGATGAAGACTATCATGAGGGGATTGAAAATGATGAAGACTATCATGAGGTGATTCAAAATGATGATGACTATCATGAGCGGATTGAAAATGATGAAGAATATAATGAGGGGATTGAAAATGATGAAGACTATCGTGAGAGAATTGAAAATGATGAAGAACATCATGAGAGGATTGAAAATGATGAAGAACATCATGAGAGGATTGAAAATGATGAAGACTACCATGAGAGGATTGAAAATGATGAAGAATATCATGAGAGGATTGAAAATGATTAAGACTGTCATGAAAGGATTAGAAAATGATGAAGAACATCATGAGAGGATTGAAAATGATGAAGACTATCATGAGGGGATTGAAAATGATGAAGACTATCACTAGGGGATTGAAAATGATGAAGACTATCACTATGGGATTGAAAAAGATGAAGAATATCATGAGAGGATTGAAAATGCTGAAACATACCATGAGGGGATTGAAAATGATGAAGACTATCATGAGAGGATTGAAAATGAAGAAGAATATTATGAGAGGATTGAAAATGATGAAGAATATTATGAGAGGATTGAAAATGATAAAGACTAACATGAGGGGATTGAAAATGATGAAGACTATCATGAGAGGATTGAAAATGATGAAGACTATTATGAGGGGATTGAAAATGATTAAGACTATCATGAGGTGATTCAATATGATGAAGACTATCATGAGCGGATTGAAAATGATGAAGAATATCATGAGAAGATTTGGAAATTCATGAAGAACATCATTAGAGGACTGAAAATGATGAAGACTATTATTAGAGGATTCAAAATAATCAAGAATATCATGAGAGGATTGAAAAAAATGTAGAATATCATTAGATGATTTAAAATGATGAAGAATATCATGAGAGGATTGAAAATGATAAAGAATATCATGAGGGGATTGAAAATTATGAAGAACATCATGACAGGATTGAAAATGATGAAGAACATCATGAGGGGGTTGAAAATGATGAAGAATATCATGAGAGGGTTTTAAATGATGAAGAATACAATGAGAGGATTGAAAATGCTGAAGAATAACATGAGAGGATTGAATATAATGTAGAATATTATGAGAGGATTGAAAATGATGAAGAATACCATGAGGGGATTCAAAATGATTAACATCATGAGATGAATTAAAAATGATGAAGAATATTATGAGAGGATTGAAAATGATGAAGAATATCATGAGAGGATTGAAAATGATTAAGAATATCATGAGAGGATTGAAAATGATGAAGAATACCATGAGAGGATTGAACATGATGAAGAATATCATCAGAGGATTGAAAATGATGAAGAATATCATGACAGGATTGAAAACGATAAAGAATACCATGTGAGGATTTAAAATGATGAAGAATACCATGAGAGGATTGAAAATGATAAAGAATAAAATGAGGGGATTGAAAATGATGAAGAACATCATGAGAGGATTGAAAATGATGAAGAACATCATGAGAGGATTGAAAATGATGAAGAACATCATGAGAGGATTGAAAATGATGAAGAACATCATGAGAGGATTGAAAATGATGAAGAACATCATGAGAGGATTGAAAATGGTGAAGAATATCATGAGAGGATTGAAAATGATGAATAATATCATGAGGGGATTGAAAATGATGAATAATATCATGAAGGGATTGAAAATGAATAATAACATGATGAAGGGATTGAAAATGATGAAGAATACCATGAGGTGGTGTGAAAATGATGAAGAACATCATGAGAGGATTGAAAATGATGAAGAATATCATAAGAGGATTGAAAATGATGAAAGAATATCATGAGGGGATTGAAAATGATGAATAACATCATGAAGGGATTGAAAATGAATAATAACATGATGAAGGGATTGAAAATGATGAAGAATACCATGAGGTGGTGTGAAAATGATGAAGAACATCATGAGAGGATTGAAAATGATGAAATACATCATGAGAGGATTGAAAATGATGAAGAACATCATGAGAGGATTGAAAATGATGAAGATTATCATGAGAGGATTGAAAATGATGTAGAATATTATGAGAGGATTGAAAATGATGAAGAATAAAATAAGGGGATTGAAAATGATGAAGAACATCATGAGAGGATTGAAAATGATGAAGAATATCATGAGAGGATTGAAAATGATTAAGAATATCATGAGAGGATTGAAAATGATTAAGAATCCAATGAGGGGATTGAAAATGATGAAGAATACCATGAGAGGATTGAAAATGATGTAGGATACCATGAGGGGATTGAAAATGATGAAGAACATCATGAGGCGATTGAAAATGAGGAAGAACATCATGAGGGGATTGAAAATGCTTAATAATATCTATGATACATGATACATCTATTATATAAACGTCACCTGTCTGTATGGATGTATGTATGTATGTATGTATGTATGTATGTAGGTCTTCTCCTCCGATACTACCCAACAGACACTAACGCAGATGACATTATTAAAACCAGCCAGCCCCCAGACGTGTTATCTCTGAGAATTGGGGGGAAACGTTCATATTTTCGTATAGAAATGGGTCGAAACGTTGAGGGGGGGTGGGGAGGATGTGTTCAAAAATCAAGACATAGTACAAAACCGATTTGCGCATGCGTGAAATATATGTCACTTCCTCAATAAGACCATTTTGAACGCGCCATTTATGAAAAACGTAAGTTTACGTACTTTTTTTATTTGTTTCTGTAATCAACAATTATAAACAACTTAATTTTTATTTAAACAAAAAAATTCGCTAATATTATTTGTTTATTAAACGTATCGTAAAAAAAATTATATATATGTGAGTTTATTATGCATTCTGTCCTCGTGGGGAGGCAAGTAAATAAATACTGACACAAAACCATTTTTGTTTAGTTTCCCAACGTGAAACGCAATATATTTTAATAAATAAACTAAATATATACATTTTAAAAAATAACCGTACATTAGGCATAATCAACAATTAAGATCGCTAATTTTATTTACAAATATTTCTATAACTTAATTTTTTTGTTTATTAAACGTATCGTAAAAAAAAATTATATATATGTGAGTTTATTATGCATTCTGTCCTCGTGGGGAGGCAAGTAAATAAATACTGACACAAAACCATTTTTGTTTAGTTTCCCAACGTGAAACGCAATATATTTTAATAAATAAACTAAATATATACATTTTAAAAAATAACCGTACATTAGGCATAATCAACAATTAAGATCGCTAATTTTATTTACAAATATTTCTATAACTTAATTTTTTTGTTTATTAAACGTATCGTAAAAAAAAATTATATATATGTGAGTTTATTATGCATTCTGTCCTCGTGGGGAGGCAAGTAAATAAATACTGACACAAAACCATTTTTGTTTAGTTTCCCAACGTGAAACGCAATATATTTTAATAAATAAACTAAATATATACATTTTAAAAAATAACCGTACATTAGGCATAATCAACAATTAAGATCGCTAATTTTATTTACAAATATTTCTATAACTTAATTTTTTTGTTTATTAAACGTATCGTAAAAAAAAATTATATATATGTGAGTTTATTATGCATTCTGTCCTCGTGGGGAGGCAAGTAAATAAATACTGACACAAAACCATTTTTGTTTAGTTTCCCAACGTGAAACGCAATATATTTTAATAAATAAACTAAATATATACATTTTAAAAAATAACCGTACATTAGGCATAATCAACAATTAAGATCGCTAATATTTCTATAACTTAATTTTTTTGTTTATCGTAAAAAAAAAAACTATATCATTTTTTTTTTTTTAACAAATCTGTGACTTCTACACTATATGTAGAATTCGTTCATAGACTAAGCAAATACTTTTTACAAATGGGATTTCAATTATCGACTATGAGCAAAAAATTCCCATTTACAATACGTAAAAATAAAAACAAATTACATAGGTAAATAGAAAAATATCTATTCTCGTCGCAGGTCAACTTCAATTGTTGCAAATTTATGCTTTTAAACCCTTTCTCGTTCTTTTTTTGGACCCCGTTCGCGACTGTGCTAATATTTATCTACCTCCCACAAGGTAAAATGTGACACAAGGTCGGGAAAGTGGGATTAGATAAGCCAGCGCTCGAGAGGTGAGCATTCTGACCATTTTAAAAGCCTGGGAGGGTGCACCTCCTAGAACTGCACAGGACCAGACAACCCCCAATAGACCGGCGTAAATCCAGATCCAAAGGCCAGGACAATACCAGTTTATTAGGTGGGTTAAAAACCCGTGGCTGCGCTGAGCGTCGAAACATATACCGATATACTTCTACAAAAAACTAAACTGAATAATTCCGATATTTCATATTATAATAATTTTAAAAAAATCACCTCTAACAATTAATATAAAAATTTTACGTTTTACTTATTTACATGAAGTTAAAAAACTGTTACTTATACAGAATTTGAACTTTCTTAAAATCGTTTTAAACGATCACTATTGACAAAATAGTGAATAGAATTTGAATTCTTACAATAAAAAAAATCACTAACTACTCATTTCATTGATAAATTTTCACTTCACAAATTACTGTTGCCTACTTTCAGAAACTTTTCATTCATACAATAAGATAAATCGATGACTTTACATTCAGTCTGGCACTTCCGGTTGACTCGGTGGAATGAATGGAACTCTTCAATTATTAAGTCCAAGTGACTTTTGAAATGCAGAACTACCCTTACTTATTACAATAAAATATCAGAATTTGTTAAAGTTTTTGTATTGTTTTTTTTCTTATTTTTTAGAGTTTAAAGTTTTATTTTTTTCCTTTTTTATAATATAAAGGGGTGGCACTTTTATCCCCCGGCACACCCCCGCCGCCAGCATTTTGGCTCACGTGACACAATCGCCGTCATTTATAAACAGAGAATAGTCCTCGTTATGAACACTTAGCATATATCCCCCCCCCCACAATACACATTTTTTTTTGTTTATTATTTTGTTACCTTACGAAATAGAACGAAGGTTGATGGATTTTCCCCACCCTTTTCCCGGGTGGCACTTTTACCCCCCGGCACACCCCGGCACACCCCCGCCGCCAGTATTTTGGCTCACGTGACACAATCGCCGTCATTTATAAACAGAATAGTCTTCGTTATGAACAGTTAGCATATATCCCCCCCCCCCCAATACACATTTTTTGTTGTTTATAATTTTGTTACCTTACGAGGATAGAACGAAGGTTGATGAAGCTAAGAAATATTGTTTAGACCTTTCATATTTGTGCCGGGGGGGAAAAAGTGTAAATCGATTCTCAGCAAACCGCCGCCACACGTTCGTAAAACAAATATGAAAGGTCTAAACAACATTTCTTTGCTTCTTCGCTTGGAACAAAGTGCAGTATTAAAATTTTTTTTAATTGAAAATTGGTTCAATTACTTTCAGAGCACTGAGTTTAAAGAATTTCAATCATTTATTTTTTCAGTGGGGATATACTCAGAAGGGAAAATCCATCAACCTTCGTTCAATCCTCGTAAGGTAACAAAATAATAAACAACAAAAAATGTGTATGGGGGGGGGGGATATATGCTAACTGTTCATAATGAAGACTATTCTGTTTATAAATGACGGCGATTGTGTCACGTGAGCCAAAATGCTGGCGGCGGGGGGGTGCCGGGGGTAAAAGTGCTGCCGATATAAAGTATCAGAATTTGGCATAATTATGTTGTCGTGTAAAGTTCTAATTGCGTATAAAGAAGTATATCAGGTGGTACGTTATTATGTAATAGCTGTCCTTTACGTAAAATAATGGCAGAAATGAAAAATAAGTGTAAACGGATTAAATGTTCCCCCACCCACCCCCACCTAAATATATAAGACAGCGACTACATAATAACGTGCCACCCATTATAAATAATATTACAATATTTTTATAAATAATATTACAATATTTTTAAGTATAAAAACTCATCCGACATAATCAAATATGAATTCGTAAACGTCGATAATTAAATATGATACACTTCTTTTTAAGGCATTAGAACTTTACACGATAAAAAAACAATTGACAAATTCAGATATTTTCCATTATAATAAATTTAAAAAAAAAACATTAAACTCACAAAAAAAAATTAAAAAAACAATTGCTGAAATTTTTTAATAAACACTTACTCTGTCTGTGATAAGGGGGCCTTTTAAAATTAAAGAAG
The DNA here is from genome assembly GCA_963556195.1 of Sepiola atlantica. Lineage (NCBI taxonomy): Eukaryota > Metazoa > Mollusca > Cephalopoda > Sepiida > Sepiolidae > Sepiola > Sepiola atlantica. Next base: position 40,409,524 of record OY744526.1, on the reverse strand, counting down.
CCTACAGAGCCACATTAAAATCACCCCCCCCCAAACTGCTGCCCTTATATTAAATACATTTTCTTCTTTTTTCAACATACACTAATTGACATTAATTTAGACTTAGATTTACCCGTGAGGCGGTGGCAAGCGACATGTTGTCGATAGTGTTCACCACTCGACTACAACAATATTTCTGTTTCACACTTACTACAATAACTTCCAGTAGTATTTACTGACCAACACCTCAGATTTGTTTGCCTTTCAAGCTCCAAACGGAAACAGAATTTACGTGCTTTAAATAGTAATTAATGCCCCCCTTCATTTGCCCAATTGATACACATCAGAAACATATTACATACAATAACATATCCTTTGGACTTTTAACACAATACATGGTTCAGATCAAAATTGGTTTAATTTCTTGCAAATCAGACGTGACTAACCTGCCACATTTTCAAGATTTTCATAGCAAGAGTTTTCCATCTAAAGCTAGGTATCCTTATCCAACTCCTAACGAAAGGAAACATTTTAGGAGTGGTCATAGCATACATGTACACAGTTGAGTGGCAGAAAAGAGGATTGCCACATGCTCATTGTCTGGTTTGGCTTCAACAAAAATTGAGATCCTCTGACATAGATTCAGTTATCAGTGCGGAAATTCCGGATCCAGTGGCAGATCCGCTTTTACATGATATCATTAGGCACCATATGATTCATGGACCATGTGGAAACATAAACAGATGTTCACTCTGTCTCAAAGATGGACACTACAGTAAGAGATATCCCAGACACTTCTTGAGTGAAACTCAATCGGATACAAATGGCTACCCACAATATCGACTATCTCCTTTAGCTGGAGGTTTTGAGACGACAGTTACCCTACCTGGCAACATAACGGTTCCTGTAGACAACCGATGGGTTGTACCACATAATAAACTGCTTTGTAAGATTTTTGATGCACATATCAATGTTGAATACTGCAACAGCGTGAAATCAATAAAATACATTTGTAAATATGTAAATAAAGGTAGTGATCAAGCTATCTTCACAATTGAAAGTAATGCTCATAATGAAGTTAAGAGATACGAAACAGGACGTTACATATCAACCAATGAAGCCATTTGGAGAATACTTAACTTTCACATACATGTACATCATCCCCCAGTTATTCACCTATCAGTTCATCTAGAAAATTGACAGCGGATATACTTTACTGAAAGTACTGCAGCAGATAGAGTTGCAAATCCACCTACAACCACTCTAACAGCTTTCTTTAAATTGTGTCAAACAGATTTTTTTGCACATACACTTTTTTACTCGGAAGTTCCACTTTATTATACCTGGGACAGTAAAACTAAGCTCTTCAAGCGACCACTGAACTGTGTAGAACACAATAAAAATTCCAATATTCATTGTCACCATGTTCTATTTCAGTAAATAACCAATTTCAAACTCATCAAGAGTTTTCAGAATTCTAATTTCATTTTAACTACATTTTGTTTATACAAATTACCAATTCTAAAATGACAACTCTCCCAGAGTTTAGAATAATTAAATAATGAATGATGCCCCCCCCCTGAGTTGAGAATAATTAGAAAATGAATGACACATCCACCAGAGTTGAGAATGACTTAAAAATGAATGACACCTCTCCAGAGTTGAGAATAACTAAAAATGAATGACAGTTGAGAATTGACTAAAAGAACATGGTTTTGGTTGCTTAACATCCAAACATGCCTCCCAAAATTCAACCTCTGGTCCCCGTTCTGGGAGGTGGTAACAGGGTAAAACAGTGTAAATGCTTAGGAGGTTATGGATGCAACTTTACACCAGTTCTTATAGCCCGTTTCACTCTGTATAACCCTGGCTAACAAGGCTCTGGTAATGTATTCTTCAACTATTTTGTTTCAAACAAGTATTTTTATTTGCTTGCTATTTATTCTATTAGTTTGTCGATGTTACATTCAATAAACAGCATGTGTATCATTCTATTAACTATGCAACACCATATAAATACTGCTACATGATATAAACCAAACCATGCACACAAATGAAGCAAGGGAGACACTCGGACAGATAGGGGAAAACAGTCATTATCAGAGAAAATATTTTTGTTTACTTTTTTGGTGCACATTCTTTTTTTTATAATTATTTTCACTTTCTAACTAAATGTTTGAAAACTATTAGCACTGAAACTTAGTGAAAACAATGGCACTTTGGTGAGAAGTGAAATGACTGTATAGTCCCATTGAGACTCCCTCGTGAATATAGTAAGGCACCTCACCCAACAGGCAATAGTAAATACATCTCCTATTAGAAAGTTACACAAAGGAAAACGTCAACACAAATTTACACTAGAGTATTGATTTACTCCTCTCCAGGAGTTAGGCACAAGGCCAGTTTTTATCTTACTCCCACAAGTCGGGTTGGGAAAGTGGGGTTTAAAAATTGCCTGGGCAGCCCTGTCGGCATTCCCCGGTAGGGGCGCCTCAGGCAGTAAGCAATAAACTTACTCCTCCCCAAAGAGGGGAGGCAAAGCCTGGGAAGGTGGACCTCCTAGAACTGCACAGGACAGACCCATAGACCGGCGTAAAACAAGCCCCGAAGGCCAAGACGATACCAGTTTATCGGGTGCAGTATCCATCGGAACGGATACTACACTTTGATCTTAGCCAAAAGGCGTTATTTAACCCCTACCCACAATAGGAATATGTGACACAAGGTCGGAAAGTGGGATTTGAAAAGCCAGCGCTCGAGAAGGTGAGCACTCTGGCCATTAAAAATTGCCTGGGCAGCACCGTCGGCATTCCCCGGTAGGGGCGCCTCAGGCAGTAAGCTATTAACTTACTCCTCCCCAAAGAGGGGAGGTAAAACCTGGGAGGGTGGACCTCTTAGAACTGCACAGGACAGATCAGACCCAAAGATCACTGATCATCACAAACGAAGGACTCTGTTCTTGCAATAATAACTATGTCATAGCTCTCATGTTTTTAATTATCTATTCCTCAAAATCATAAAAGAAAGAACATTCTTTGGGGTGGATTCTTGATGATAGCAAGTCACTAATAAGAACTTAACAGAAACATTTCAGTACTTTCATATTTTGAGTTTTAAAAAGTGATTATTAATGATGTACATTTTTAGCCACATCATTTTGATTACTGTACTAATTCAATTGAATAATATATTTTCTAATTTTATCTTCCATTTCAGACAATTTGGTTGTTTTTCCCAATTACATCTTTCATTTAAGTGAATTTGCCTACTTAGTTTCATTAACCACACAATCAACTTGGAGATTTCGATGATGACAATGTAGCTTGAAATTTATTTTTATATTCTTTTATATAAAATGAAGACTATAGCAAAAATCTTATTACAAATAATCAAAATGAGGACGGTTAAAAAAACGTTTTATTACTAAAACATCACGGTTGAACAATGTGTTTCTGTGATTGATATCATTAAGTGCTGCAGTTCCTTTTGTAAATTTGTGTTTTTATCTTTTGACACAATTACACATTCTCAAAAGACACATTAAAATAAAAATCACCCATTTAAATATAAAATTGTTTTTTTTTTTTTCATTATATTCTTGCTTGAAAGTGGTGAACAAACTTAAAATAAATGTGTTTCAATATATTGAGCAATAAACTAATCATTTTTCATAAATATGTTAAGCACATTTTTTGACTATTGTTTTGTTGTTCATGCCTAGGTTTATAATCTGAAACAAACTCAGGAGCAATAAATTATTACTGCACTAGGACACTTTCTAAATGTTATATTTTGTAGAAAACACTGATCAGTTCCCTAGATGCAACAGATGTGTGCAATAATGCAGTAGGACACTCAAAATATAGTAAATGCTGCATTCGGATGTACTTAATACTCTAGATAGAGCAAGTATGTGTTAGAATATAGTGTGACTCTTAGTATGTCTTATGGTGAATCTAACAGTGCACAATATCATAGAGATAGCATGTGTGTAATTTACTAATGGATATATACTAAATCAGTAACTGTTCAATATGTTAGATAGAACAGTGTAACACTTGGTAAGGTGTACCTGCTTAATCTGTCGGTGTTCTTTACCCTAAATACAGCAGCTTTCTGTAAATTCGGTCTATTCTACTTTTAACTAGAATGATCAGTCACCACAATACCACATTTACTCATAACCTTATATTTGCTTTTTGCTTTATTGAACAAGTTGTAAACTTTCATTCTTTTTAGTTTTTACGGACGTTAACCAAACACTTAGACTGGTACCGACTTCAGTTACCAATTAAGGGTTGTAGCATCCATCTGAACAAATACTAAACTTTGAATTATTTACTTGCAGAAAATATGAAAAAATTACATTCAAAACAAGGCTTTCAAAAGTGTTCTAAAGTAATAAAAATGTATATCCTACTATAACTAGAATGTTAGTCACCACAATACCACATTTACTCATAACACAAATTAGACACAAGACCATCAGAAGTGTGGGAAAGAGTGTCGTCGGTCATCATTGTTCTAACATATGAAAAAAAATTAATATTTCTATGTTTCCCCAGCTAAGACATTTGTTGCTGAGCAAGGTTAGTGGAAGGTTAACATAAAATAGTAAATTCTTTACAGTAAGGTAACATTGGCATTTTCCCTTTAATGTTATCAATAATTAAACACTGCTTTTAATGTTATCCAGTAAAAGAGAATAGCAAATCAGTCAGCATTTTTTTACATTGAAATTTAACAAGTTCTAGGCGCTTGATTGTGATAGTGCTCTCTTGGCCTCCTTATTTTAAAAGTGCTCATTATCCTACATAGAACGAGTGTTTAATTAAATAGAGTTCAATATCCTAGATAGAGCAGGTGTGTTTATTATACACACCATAGCACAGGATTAAAAAAAAAAAAATGATGTTCGGGAAGCAGTCAAACAGTGAAACAGTCAAAGCTGGAGGTTCGGGAAAAGATTCAGAGCTTGCAGTATATGAAAGAGTCACCCTGATGATTAAGGAGTCGGAGCCAGCTCTTCAGGAAGTAGTCAGGTCCTAATTGTTCGGGTAGGAGTCAGAGCCTGATGTTCAGGAAAGAGTCAAGGCCTGGAGTTCAACCCGAATGGAATATTACGGAGTCTGAGTAGAATGGCATAGGAAGGGTCCCCATTGTTAGCACTATTATTTATATTCATATAAAATAATGTCTCGATCGGTGAATTTAAAAGAAAAAATTATTTTTCCCCATTGATACCATTTATTATATTCATATAAAATATTTAATCGGTGATCAACCTAGGTTATTTAATCTAACGTACACAAACGTGAAAGAAGTAAATAGACACTATTATTATCATAAACAAAGACTGCTGTCAGAGGGGCCTGATCGACCTAGGTTATTTTATCTAACATACACGGACATGAAGAAGTAAATAAAAAAACACCCTTATTAACATTAATAATGAAGACAAATATGGTACTTTTAATAGAAATGTTACATTTTTACTCCAGGGAATGGAGAGGTAGTGCAGAGTTTAGGGGAGGCCGGTGATAGTGTAGCCAGGGTGAATTGGCAACCATGTACGTGACATCTTTTACTCCTGGCAACTGTGGAAGGAGGGCGACTGGAGAAGTGATCCCCTGTGCAACGCCAATAGGTACGTATATAGTATGCGCACCGGGGCTGTAATATGTACGTATATAGCATGTGAACAGGGATGGCGATAAGTACGTACATACCATGCGCACCTGGGCGACAATAGATACGGATTTAGCATTCACACCAGAGTGGCGATAGGTACTTATATATTATGTACCTATATAGAAGGCACAGACAGAGGTGGTACTTTTTATAGAAATATGTCATACTTTTGCCCTGGCCAACGTAAGAGGAATGGTGGAGAAGAAACAGCTTTCGCAAAAGGCAAAATGAGAAAGTAGCTGTGAAATTGGGCGACCAGAGAAGAGAAAAGTAGAAAGATAAAGAGACGGCTATAGAGAAAGGGAGAGAAATCGAAGTTTGAATATAAAGATGTTACACACGCGATTTTTCTTCTATTCTATAACCTGAGCAACGCCGGGTAGCCCTGCTAGTCTATTATATAAATCCCACCTGTCTGTATGTATGTATGTATGTATGTATGTATGTATGTAAAGCTTCTCCTCCGAAAGTACCCAACAAACGGTCACACGGGTAGCATCATTCCGACCGGCCAGCCCAGGCGCGTCTAATATCTCGGAACCGGAAAAAAAAATTGACTCTTCCGGGGTCGACTGAGCACTTTTCTCCAATGGGGGGTGGCTTTTAACTCGATTTTTCAACGTTGTTTAGTACTAATTTAAGAAGAAATCAATGCAATCATGTATTATTTGAAAAATAATGCAAAGTCACGATAAACCAGAAATTACGTCAGAGAGTGGCAGGAAGAAATTCACTGACACTACAACCCTTTCTTTCTTCCTTTCTTCTTTCCCTCTCACTCCCACCCTTTCTACCTTTCTTTCTTAATTATAAATAGACAATAATATTCCATCCCCCTCCCTTCCTCACTATGGCCGTTCTGTTATCATGATATAATCCTTCCAGGCATTACCTCCTCATTTCAGGCGAAATGAGGGGGGGGGGGGCATTCGCCGTTGGGGCGCCTCATGTCAAATTTAGGGAGGGGGAGTGTCGGCATTCGTCGGTGTGAGCGCCTCAGGCACAATTTGGAGAAGGGGGGGATACCTAAGTAATTTCAGTAGTGCTCAGGAGGGGTCCTTGATATTCAAAGTACTCGGCGTTGTCCAGGAGAAAAGTGCTCAATAACCTAGATAGAGCTACTGTAGTGATAGGTTTGGATAATATTTTAACGTCATCTTCGTTCCCCTTTGGACTATGTTGCATATGACAAGGACGTAGGATACCTAAGTGATTTCAGTAGTGCTCAGGAGGCCTCCTTGATTTTCAAAGTACTCGGCGTTGTCCGGGAGAAAAGTGCTCAATATTCTAGATAGAGCTACTGTAGTGATAGGTTTGGAAAATATTTTAACGCCATCTTCGTTCCCCTTTGGACAATTTTGCATATGAAAAGGAGGGAGGATACCTAAGTGATTTCATTAGTGCTCAGGAGGCGTCCTATATTTTCACAGTACTCGGCGTTGTTCGGGAGAAAAGTGCTCAATATCTTAGATAGAGCTACTGTAGTGATAGGTTTGGAAAATATTTTAACGTCATCTTCGTTCCCCTTTGGACTATTTTGGAGATGAAAAAGAGGGAGGATATCTAAGTGATTTCAGTAGTGCTCAGGAGGCCTCCTTGACTTTCAAAGTACTCGGCGTTGTCCAGGATAAAAGTGTTCAATGTCCTAGATAGAGCTACTGCAGTGATAGGTTTGGATAATATTTTTACAGAATCTACGCTGAAAATGATGGGGAAATCTACAAGAGTAATTTCAGTAGTGCTCAGGAAGCCTCCTTGATTTTCAAAGTACTCGGCGTTGTCCGGGAGAAAAGTGCTCAATATTCTAGATAGAGCTACTGTAGTGATAGATTTGGAAAATATTTTAACGCCATCTTCGTTCCATTTTGGACTATTTTGCAGATGAAAAGGAGGGAGGATACCTAAGTGATTTCAGTAGTGCTCAGGAGGCCTCCTTGACTTTCAAAGTACTCGGTGTTGTCCGGGAGAAAAGTGCTCAATATCCTAGATAGAGCTACTGTAGTAATAGGTTTGGATAATATTTTAAAAGCATTTACGCTGAAAAAAAATGGGGGAATCAATAAGAGTGATTTCATTAGTGCTCATGAGGCCTCCTTGATTTTCAAAGTAGTCGGCGTTGTCTGGGAGAAAAGTGCTCAATATCCTAGATAGAGCTACTGTAGTGATATGTTTGGAAAATATTTTTACGCCATCACTGTTCCCCTTTGGACTATTTTACAGATGAAAAGGAGGGAGGAAACCTAAGTGATTTCAGTAGTGCTCAGGTGGCCTCATTGATTTTTATAGTTCTCGGCGTTTTCCAGGAGAAAAGTGCTCAATGTCCTAGATATCGCTACTGTAGTGATAGGTTTGGATAATATTTTAACAGCATCTACGCTGAAAATGATGGGAAAATCGATAAGAGTTATTTCAGTAGTGCTAATGGGGCCTCCTTGATTTTCAAATTACACGGCGTTGTCCGGGAGAAAAGTGCTCAATATCTTAGATAGAGCTACTGCAGTGATACGTTTAGAAAATATTTGAACGCAATCTTCGTTCCCCTTTAGACTATTTTGCAGATGAAAAAGAGTGAAGATATCTTAGTTGTTTCAGTAGTGCTCAGGAGGCCTCCTTGACTTTAAAAGTACTCGGCGTTGTCCGGGAGAAAAGTGCTCAATGTCTTAGATAGAGCTACTGTAGTGATAGGTTTGGATAATATTTTAACAGCATCTACGCTGAAAAGGATGGGGGAATCGATAAGAGTAATTTCATTAGTGCTAAGGAGGCCTCCTTGATTTTAAAAGTACTCGGCGTTGTCCGGGAGAAAAGTGCTCAATATCCTAGATAGAGCTACTGTAGTGATAGGTTTGGAAAATATTTTAACGTCATCTTCGTTCCCCTTTGGACTATTTTGCATATGAAAAGGAGGGAGGATACCTAAGTGATTTCAGTAGTGCTCAGGAGGCCCTCTTGACTTTCATAGTACTCGGCGTTGTCCGGGAGAAAAGTGCTCAATGTCCTAGATAGAGCTACTGTAGTGATAGGTTTGGATAATATTTTAACAGCATCTACGCTGAAAATAATGGGGGAATCGATAAGAGTTATTTTAGTAGTGCTCATGAGGCCTCTTTGATTTTTAAATTACTCGGCGTTGCCCTGAGAAAAGTGCTCAATATCCTAGATAGAGCTACTGTAGTGATAGGTTTGGAAAATATTTTAACGCAACTTTCGTTCCCGTTTAGACTATTTGGCAGATCAAAAGAAGGGAGGATACCTAAGTGATTACAGTAGTGCTCAGGAGGCGTCCTATATTTTCACAGTACTCGGCGTTGTCCGGGAGAAAAGTGCTCAATATCTTAGATAGAGCTACTGTAGTGATAGGTTTGGAAAATATTTTAACGTCATCTTCGTTCCCCTTTGGACTATTTTGGAGATGAAAAATAGGGAGGATATCTAAGTGATTTCAGTAGTGCTCAGGAGGCCTCCTTGACTTTCAAAGTACTCGGCGTTGTCCGGGATAAAAGTGTTCAATGTCCTAGATAGAGCTACTGCAGTGATAGGTTTGGATAATATTTTAACAGAATCTACGCTGAAAATGATGGGGGAATCGACAAGAGTAATTTCAGTAGTGCTCAGGAAGCCTCCTTGATTTTCAAAGTACTCGGCGTTGTCCGTGGGGAAAAATGCTCAATGTCTTAGATAGAGCTACTGTAGTGATAGGTTTGGATAATATTTTAACAGCATCTAGCTGAAAAGGATGGGGGAATCCGTAAGAGTGATTTCAGTAGTGCCCAGGAGACCTCCTAGATTTTCAAATTACTCAGCGCTGTCCGGGAGAAAAGTGCTCAATATCTTAGATAGAGCTACTGTTATGATAGGTTTGAAAAATATTTACACGTCATCTTCGTTCTCCTTTGGACTATTTTGCAGATGAAAAGGAGGGAGAATACCTAAGTGATTTCAGTAGTGCTCAGGAGAACTCCTTGATTTTCAAAGTACTCGGCGTTGTCCGGGATAAAAGTGCTCAATGTCCTAGATAGAGCTACTGTAGTGATAGGTTTGGATAATATTTTTACAGCATCTACGCTGAAAAGGATGGGGGAATCGATAAGAGTTATTTCAGTAGTGCTCATAAGGCCTCCTTTATTTTCAAAGTACTCGGCGTTGTCCGGGAGAAAAGTGCTCAATATCCTAGATGGAAAATATTTTAACGCCATCTTCGTTCCAATTTGGACTATTTTGCAGATAAAAAGGAGGGAGGGTACCTAGTAGATTTCAGTTGTGCTCAGGAGGCGTTCTCGATTTTGAAAGTACTGGGGCTGCGATAGGAACATATGTAGCATTGCACCGGGGCAGCAATAGGTACGTATGTTGCATTTACACCGGGACAGCGATAGGTACGTATATAGCATGCATACCAGGGCAGCAATGGGTATATGCACCGGTGCGGCAATAGGTACGTATATAGTATGTGCACTGGGGCGACGATAGGTACGTATATAGTCTGCACACCACGGTGGCGATACATACGTATATAGTATGAATACCGGAGCGGAGATAAATACCTATATAGAAAGCGCAGATAGAGGTGGTACTTTTTATAGAAATATGTCATACTATTGCCCTGGGCAACGTAGGAGAAATGGTGGGGAAGAAGCAGCCTTCCTAAAAGGCAAAATTAAAAAGAAGCGGTGACATGGGGCGACCAGGGAAGAGAAAGGTAGAAAGATAAATAGACGGCTATAGAGGAGGGGGGAATAGAAGTTTGAATATAAAGATGTTACACACGCGATTTCTCCTCAATTATATGTTTTTATGACCCCGAGCAACGCCGGGTAGTGCCGCTAGTCTCTTATATAAAGGGCACTTGTCTATATGTATGTATGTATGTATGTATGTATGTATGTCTGTATGTGAAGCTTCTCCTCAAAAACTACCCGACGACATGTCAAAAAGTTTATATCTTCAGCACCGTACATATCCTGGGATCATAATATCTCAAAATCGCAAATAACGATTCACTCGCTGACAGTCAACCGGACCACTTTCCGACAAAAGGTAGCAGTTTTTTTCGTATTTTACACGAAATTGCAACGTTAATATGTACTAAATTCGAAATAATCTAATGTATTTATGTACTAATCCGATAAAAATGCAGAGTCATTGTAAACATCCCATAATCCCTTGCCGGATGTACCCGGTCTTGCCCTAAATTGTGTCCGGTTCTATCAGATCATCCAATAACTTCTGTCCGGATGCATCAATAACAACATAGGAATCCTACGTTAAGAGTGTGTAGTGAAACAAGGGTTGCTCAATCACATCAGCACCTGTCCCATAATCCCTTGCCGGATGTACCCGGTCTTGACCTAAATTGTGTCCGGTTATATCAGGTCATCATGACGTCAGAGAGTGGCAGTTTTTTTTCCCTCTCACACTTTCTTTCATAATTATTAATAGACGCTAATATTTTCCTCCCCCCTCCCTCCCTGTGGCCGTTCTGTTATCATGATAGGAATTACCTCCTCCTTTCAGGCCAAATTGGGGGGGGGGGTTACGGTATTCGCTGGTGTGAGCATTACCTCCTCCTTTCTTGAGAAGTGTTGAGGTAGGGTAGTATCGGTTCCGTTGTCATGATGCACTGATCCCATGCATTACCTCCTCCTTTTTTGAGAAATGTTGAGGTAGGGTCGTATCGGTTCCGTTGTCATGATGCCCTCATCCCATGCATTATCTCTTCCTTTTTTGAGAAATGTTGAGGTAGGGTCGTATCGGTTCCGTTGTCATGATGCTCTCATCCCATGCATTATCTCCTCCTTTTTTTAGAAGTGTTGAGGTAGGGTCGTATCGGTTCCGTTGTCATGATTCACTATTCCCATGCATTATCTCCTCCTTTTTTGAGAAGTGTTGAGGTAGGGTCGTATCGGGTCCGTTGTCATGATGCACTATTCCCATGCATTATCTCCTCCTTTTTTGAGAAGTGTTGAGGTAGGGTCGTATCGGTTCCGTTGTCATGATGCACTCATCCCATGCATTATCTCCTCCTTTTTTGAGAAGTGTTGAGGTAGGGTCGTATCGGTTCCGTTGTCATGATGCACTCATCCCATGCATTATCTCCTCCTTTTTTGAGAAGTGTTGAGGTAGGGTCGTATCGGTTCCGTTGTCATGATGCACTATTAGGATACCTAAGTGATTTCAGGAGTGCTTCGGACTATTTCGCAGATCAGAAGGAGAGAGGATACCTAAGGTATTTCATGTGGGTTCATGAAGCCTCCTTGATTTTCTAAGTACTCGGCGTTGTCCGGGAAAAAAGTGCTCAATATCCTAGATAGAGCTACTGTAGTGATAGGTTTAGAAAATATTTTAACGCCATCTTCGTTCCCCTTTAGACTATTTCGCAGATCAGAAGGAGAGAGGATACCTAAGTAATTTCAAGAGTGCTCATGAAGCCTCCTCGATTTTCAAAGTACTCGGCGTTGTCCGGGAGAAAAGTGCTCAATATCCTAGATAGAGCTACTGTAGTGATAGGTTTAGAACATATTTTAACGCCATCTTTGTACCCCTTTGGACAATTTTGCAGATGAAAAGGAGGGAGGATACCTAACTGATTTCAGTAGTCCCCAGGAGTCCTCTCTGATTTTCAAAGTACTCGGCGTTGTCCGGGAGAAAAGTGCTCAATGTCCTAGATAGAGCTACTGTAGTGATAGGTTTGGATAATATTTTAACAGCATCTACGCTGAAAAGGATGTGGTAATCGATAAGAGTTATTTCAGTAGTGCTCAGGAGGCCTCTTTGATTTTGAAATACTCGGCGTTGTCAGGGAGAAAAGTGCTCAATATCCTAGATAGAGCTACTGTAGTGATAGGTTTGGAAAATATTTTAACGCCATCTTCGTTCCCCTTTGGACTATTTCGCAGATCAGAATGGGGAGAGGATACCTAAGTGATTTCAGTAGTCCCCAGGAGGCCTCCTTGATTATCAAAGTACTCGGCGTTGTCCGGGAGAAAAGTGCTCAATGTCCTAGATAGAGCTACTGTAGTGATAGGTTTTGGAAAATATTTTAACGCCATCTTCGTTCCCCTTTGGACTATTTCGCAGATCAGAAGGAGAGAGGATACCTAAGGTATTTCATGTGGGTTCATGAAGCCTCCTCGATTTTCAAAGTACTCGGCGTTGTCCGGGAGAAAAGTGCTCAATATCCTAGATAGAGCTACTGTAGTGATAGGTTTGTAAAATATTTTAACGCCATCTTCGTTCCCCTTTGGACTATTTCGCAGATCATAAGGAGAGAGGATACCTCAGTTATTTCAGTAGTCTCCAGGAGGCCTCCTTGATTATCAAAGTACTCGGCGTTGTCCGGGAGAAAAGTGCTCAATGTCCTAGATAGAGCTACTGTAGTGATAGGTTTGGAAAATATTTTAACGCCATCTTCGTTCCCCTTTGGACTATTTCACAGATCAGAAGGAGAGAGGATACCTAAGTAATTTCAAGAGTGCTCATGAAGCCTCCTCGATTTTCAAAGTACTCGGCGTTGTCCGGGAGAAAAGTGCTCAATATCCTAGATAGAGCTACTGTAGTTATAGGTTTAGAACATATTTTAACGCCATCTTTGTTCCCCTTTGGACAATTTTGCAGATGAAAAGGAGGGAGGATACCTAACTGATTTCAGTAGTCCCCAGGAGGCCTCTCTGATTTTCAAAGTACTCGGCGTTGTCCGGGAAAAAGTGCTCAATGTCCTAGATAGAGCTACTGTAGTGATAGGTTTGGACAATATTTTAACGCCATCTTCGTTCCCCTTTGGATTATTTCGCAGATCAGAAGGAGAAAGGATACCTAAGGGATTTCAGTAGTCCCCAGAAGGCCTCCTTGATTATCAAAGTACTCGGCGTTGTCCGGGAGAAAAGTGCTCAATGTCCTAGATAGAGCTACTGTAGTGATAGGTTTGGAAAATGTTTTAACGCCATCTTCTTTCCCCTTTGGACTATTTCGCAGATCAGAAGGAGAGAGGATACCTAAGTGATTTCAGTAGTCCCCTGGAGGCCCCCTGTTCTATCAAAGTACTCGGGGTTGTCCGGGAGAAAAGTGCTCAATCTCCTAGATAGAGCTACTGTAGTGATAGGTTTTGGAAAATATTTTAACGCCATCTTCGTTCCCCTTTGGACTATTTCGCAGATCAGAAGGAGAAAGGATACCTAAGAGAATTTCATGGGTGTTCATGAAGCCTCCTCGATTTTCAAAGTACTCGGCGTTGTCCGGGAGAAAAGTGCTCAATATCCTAGATAGAGCTACTGTAGTGATAGGTTTGGAAAATATTTTAACGCCATCTTCGTTCCTCTTTGGATTATTTCGCAGATCAGAAAGAGAAAGGATACCTAAGGGATTTCAGTAGTCCCCAGGAGGCCTCCTTGATTATCAAAGTACTCGGCGTTGTCCGGGAGAAAAGTGCTCAATGTCCTAGATAGAGCTACTGTAGTGATATGTTTGGAAAATATTTTAACGCCATCTTTGTTCCCCTTTGGACTATTTCGCAGATCAGAAGGAGAGAGGTCACCTAAGGGATTTCAGAAGTCCCCAGGAGGCCTCCTTGATTATCAAAGTACTCGGCGTTGTCCGGGAGAAAAGTGCTCAATGTCCTAGATAGAGCTACTGTAGTGATAGGTTTGCAAAATATTTTAACGCCATCTTCGTTCCCCTTTAGACTATTTCGCAGATCAGAAGTAGAGAGGATACCTAAGGGATTTCAGGAGTGCTCATAAAGCCTCCTCGATTTTCAAAGTACTCGGCGTTGTCCGGGAGAAAAGTGCTCAATGTCCTAGATAGAGCTACTGTAGTGATAGGTTTGGATAATATTTTTACAGCATCTACACTGAAAATTATGGGGTAATCGATAAGAGTTATTTCAGTAGTGCTCAGGAGGCCTCTTTGAGTTTGAAATACTCGGCGTTGTCTGGGAGAAAAGTGCTCAATATCCTAGATAGAGCTACTGTAGTGATAGGTTTGAAAAATATTTTAACGCCATCTTCGTTCCCCTTTGGACTATTTCGCAGATCAGAAGGAGAGAGGATACCTAAGTGATTTCAGTAGTCCCTAGGAGGCCTCCTTGATTATACAAGTACTCAGCGTTGTCCGGGAGAAAAGTGCTCAATGTCCTAGATAGAGCTACTGTAGTGATGGGTTTGGAAAATATTTTAACGCCATCTTCGTTCCCCTTTGGACTATTTCGCAGATCAGAAGGAGAGAGGATACCTAAGTGATTTCAGGAGTGCTCATGAAGCCTCCTTGATTTTTAAAGTACTCGGCGTTGTCCGGGAGAAAAGTTCTCAATATCCTAGATAGAGCTACTGTAGTGATAGGTTTAGAAAATATTTAAACGCCATCTTCGTTCCCCTGTGGACAATTTTGCAAATGAAAAGGAAGGAGGATACCTGATTTCAGTAGTCCCCAGGAGGCCTCTTTGATTTTAAAAGTACTCGGCGTTGTCCGGGAAAAAAGTGCTCAATGTCCTAGATAGAGCTACTGTAGTGATAGGTTTGGATAATATTTTAACAGCATCTACGCTGAAAAGGATGGGGGGATGGATAAGAGTTATTTCAGTAGTCACCAGGAGGCCTCTTTGATTTTGAAATACTCGGCGTTGTCCGGGAGAAAAGTGCTCAATATCCTAGATAGAGCTACTGTAGTGATAGGTTTGGAAAATATTTTAACGCCATCTTCGTTCCCCTTTGGACTATTTCGCAGATAAGAAGGAGAGAGGATACCTCAGTGATTTCAGTAGTCCCCAGGAGGCCTCCTTGATTATCAAAGTACTCGGCGTTGTCCGGGAGAAAAGTGCTCAATGTCCTAGATAGAGCTACTGTAGTGATAGGTTTGGAAAATATTTTAACGCCATCTTCGTTCCCCTTTGGACTATTTCGCAGATCAGAAGGAGAGAGGATACCTAAGTGATTTCAGGAGTGCTCATGAAGCCTCCTCGATTTTCAAAGTACTTGGCGTTGTCCGGGAGAAAAGTGCTCAATGTCCTAGATAGAGCTACTGTAGTGATAGGTTTGGATAATATTTTAACAGCATCTACGCTGAAAAGGATGGGGTAATCGATAAGTGTTATTTTAGTAGTGCTCAGGAGGCCTCTTTGATTTTGAAATACTCGGCGTTGTCCGGGAGAAAAGTGCTCAATATCCTAGATAGAGCTACTGTAGTGATAGGTTTGGAAAATATTTTAACGCCATCTTCGTTCCCCTTTGGACTATTTCGCAGATCAGAAGGAGAGAGGATACCTAAGGGATTTCAGAGTGTGCTCATAAAGTCTCTTCGATTTTTAAAGTACTCGGCGTTGTCCGGGAGAAAAGTGCTCAATATCCTAGATAGAGCTACTGTATGATAGGTTTGGAAAATATTTTAACGCCATCTTCGTTCCCCTTTGGACTATTTTGCAGATCAGAAGGAGAGAGGATACCTAAGTAATTTCAAGAGTGCTCATGAAGCCTCCTCGATTTTCAAAGTACTCGGCGTTGTCCGGGAGAAAAGTGCCAAATGTCCTAGATAGAGCTACTGTAGTGATAGGTTTGGATAATATTTTAACGCCATCTTCGTTCCCCTTTGGACTATTTCGCAGATCAGAAGGAGAGAGGATACCTAAGGGATTTCAGGAGTGCTCATGAAGCCTCCTCGATTTTCAAAGTACTCGGCGTTGTCCGGGAGAAAAGTGTTCAATATCCTAGATAGAGCTACTGTAGTGATAGGTTTAGAAAATATTTTAACGCCATCTTCGTTCCCCTTTGGACAATTTTGCAGATGAAAAGGAAGGAGGATACCTGATTTCAGTAGTCCCCAGGAAGCCTCTTTGATTTTCAAAGTACTCGGCGTTGTCCGGGAGAAAAGTGCTCAATGTCCTAGATAGAGCTACTGTAGTGATAGGTTTGGAAAATCTTTTAACAGCATCTACGCTGAAAAGGATGGGGGAATGGATAAGAGTTATTTCAGTAGTCCCCAGGAGGCCTCTTTGATTTTGAAATACTCGGCGTTGTCCGGGAGAAAAGTGCTCAATATCCTAGATAGAGCTACTGTAGTGATAGGTTTGGAAAATATTTTAACGCCATCTTTGTTCCCCTTTGGACTATTTCGCAGATCAGAAGGAGAGAGGATACCTAAGGGATTTCAGGAGTGCTCATAAAGTCTCTTCGATTTTCAAAGTACTCGGCGTTGTCCGGGAGAAAAGTGCTCAATATCCTAGATAGAGCTACTGTATGATAGGTTTGGAAAATATTTTAACGCCATCTTCGTTCCCCTTTGGACTATTTCGCAGATCAGAAGGAGAGAGGATACCTAAGGAATTTCATGTGGGTTGATGAAGCCTCCTCGATTTTCAAAGTACTCGGCGTTGTCCGGGAGAAAAGTGCTCAATGTCCTAGATAGAGCTACTGTAGTGATAGGTTTGGATAATATTTTAACGCCATCTTCGTTCCCCTTTGGACTATTCCGCAGATCAGAAGGAGAGAGGATACCTAAGTAATTTCAAGAGTGCTCATGAAGCCTCCTCGATTTTGAAAGTACTCGGCGTTGTCCGGGAGAAAAGTGCTCAATGTCCTAGATAGAGCTACTGTAGTGATGGGTTTGGATAATATTTTAACAGCATCTACACTGAAAATTATGGGGTAATCGATAAGAGTTATTTCAGTAGTGCTCAGGAGGCCTCTTTGAGTTTGAAATACTCGGCGTTGTCTGGGAGAAAAGTGCTCAATATCCTAGATAGAGCTACTGTAGTGATAGGTTTGAAAAATATTTTAACGCCATCTTCGTTCCCCTTTGGACTATTTCGCAGATCAGAAGGAGAGAGGATACCTAAGTGATTTCAGTAGTCCCCAGGAGGCCTCCTTGAT
The DNA here is from genome assembly GCA_963556195.1 of Sepiola atlantica. Taxonomy (NCBI): domain Eukaryota; kingdom Metazoa; phylum Mollusca; class Cephalopoda; order Sepiida; family Sepiolidae; genus Sepiola; species Sepiola atlantica. The sequence goes on along the minus strand of OY744526.1, from coordinate 40,391,999 downwards.
TATACAAGTACTCAGCGTTGTCCGGGAGAAAAGTGCTCAATGTCCTAGATAGAGCTACTGTAGTGATGGGTTTGGAAAATATTTTAACGCCATCTTCGTTCCCCTTTGGACTATTTCGCAGATCAGAAGGCGAGAGGATACCTAAGGTATTTCATGTGGGTTCATGAAGCCTCCTCGATTTTCAAAGTACTCGGCGTTGTCCGGGAGAAAAGTGCTCAATATCCTAGATATAGCTACTGTAGTGATAGGTTTGTAAAATATTTTAACGCCATCTTCGTTCCCCTTTGGACTATTTCGCAGATCATAAGGAGAGAGGATACCTCAGTTATTTCAGTAGTCTCCAGGAGGCCTCCTTGATTATCAAAGTACTCGGCGTTGTCCGGGAGAAAAGTGCTCAATGTCCTAGATAGAGCTACTGTAGTGATAGGTTTGGAAAATATTTTAACGCCATCTTCGTTCCCCTTTGGACTATTTCACAGATCAGAAGGAGAGAGGATACCTAAGTAATTTCAAGAGTGCTCATGAAGCCTCCTCGATTTTCAAAGTACTCGGCGTTGTCCGGGAGAAAAGTGCTCAATATCCTAGATAGAGCTACTGTAGTTATAGGTTTAGAACATATTTTAACGCCATCTTTGTTCCCCTTTGGACAATTTTGCAGATGAAAAGGAGGGAGGATACCTAACTGATTTCAGTAGTCCCCAGGAGGCCTCTCTGATTTTCAAAGTACTCGGCGTTGTCCGGGAAAAAGTGCTCAATGTCCTAGATAGAGCTACTGTAGTGATAGGTTTGGACAATATTTTAACGCCATCTTCGTTCCTCTTTGGATTATTTCGCAGATCAGAAGGAGAAAGGATACCTAAGGGATTTCAGTAGTCCCCAGGAGGCCTCCTTGATTATCAAAGTACTCGGCGTTGTCCGGGAGAAAAGTGCTCAATGTCCTAGATAGAGCTACTGTAGTGATATGTTTGGAAAATATTTTAACGCCATCTTTGTTCCCCTTTGGACTATTTCGCAGATCAGAAGGAGAGAGGTCACCTAAGGGATTTCAGAAGTCCCCAGGAGGCCTCCTTGATTATCAAAGTACTCGGCGTTGTCCGGGAGAAAAGTGCTCAATGTCCTAGATAGAGCTACTGTAGTGATAGGTTTGCAAAATATTTTAACGCCATCTTCGTTCCCCTTTAGACTATTTCGCAGATCAGAAGTAGAGAGGATACCTAAGGGATTTCAGGAGTGCTCATAAAGCCTCCTCGATTTTCAAAGTACTCGGCGTTGTCCGGGAGAAAAGTGCTCAATGTCCTAGATAGAGCTACTGTAGTGATAGGTTTGGATAATATTTTTACAGCATCTACACTGAAAATTATGGGGTAATCGATAAGAGTTATTTCAGTAGTGCTCAGGAGGCCTCTTTGAGTTTGAAATACTCGGCGTTGTCTGGGAGAAAAGTGCTCAATATCCTAGATAGAGCTACTGTAGTGATAGGTTTGAAAAATATTTTAACGCCATCTTCGTTCCCCTTTGGACTATTTCGCGATTCAGAAGGAGAGAGGATACCTAAGTGATTTCAGTAGTCCCTAGGAGGCCTCCTTGATTATACAAGTACTCAGCGTTGTCCGGGAGAAAAGTGCTCAATGTCCTAGATAGAGCTACTGTAGTGATGGGTTTGGAAAATATTTTAACGCCATCTTCGTTCCCCTTTGGACTATTTCGCAGATCAGAAGGAGAGAGGATACCTAAGTGATTTCAGGAGTGCTCATGAAGCCTCCTTGATTTTTAAAGTACTCGGCGTTGTCCGGGAGAAAAGTTCTCAATATCCTAGATAGAGCTACTGTAGTGATAGGTTTAGAAAATATTTAAACGCCATCTTCGTTCCCCTGTGGACAATTTTGCAAATGAAAAGGAAGGAGGATACCTGATTTCAGTAGTCCCCAGGAGGCCTCTTTGATTTTAAAAGTACTCGGCGTTGTCCGGGAAAAAAGAGCTCAATGTCCTAGATAGAGCTACTGTAGTGATAGGTTTGGATAATATTTTAACAGCATCTACGCTGAAAAGGATGGGGGGATGGATAAGAGTTATTTCAGTAGTCCCCAGGAGGCCTCTTTGATTTTAAAATACTCGGCGTTGTCCGGGAGAAAAGTGCTCAATATCCTAGATAGAGCTACTGTAGTGATAGGTTTGGAAAATATTTTAACGCCATCTTCGTTCCCCTTTGGACTATTTCGCAGATAAGAAGGAGAGAGGATACCTCAGTGATTTCAGTAGTCCCCAGGAGGCCTCCTTGATTATCAAAGTACTCGGCGTTGTCCGGGAGAAAAGTGCTCAATGTCCTAGATAGAGCTACTGTAGTGATAGTTTTGGAAAATATTTTAACGCCATCTTCGTTCCCCTTTGGACTATTTCGCAGATCAGAAGGAGAGAGGATACCTAAGTGATTTCAGGAGTGCTCATGAAGCCTCCTCGATTTTCAAAGTACTTGGCGTTGTCCGGGAGAAAAGTGCTCAATGTCCTAGATAGAGCTACTGTAGTGATAGGTTTGGATAATATTTTAACAGCATCTACGCTGAAAAGGATGGGGTAATCGATAAGTGTTATTTTAGTAGTGCTCAGGAGGCCTTTTTGATTTTGAAATACTCGGCGTTGTCCGGGAGAAAAGTGCTCAATATCCTAGATAGAGCTACTGTAGTGATAGGTTTGGAAAATATTTTAACGCCATCTTCGTTCCCCTTTGGACTATTTCGCAGATCAGAAGGAGAGAGGATACCTAAGGGATTTCAGAGTGTGCTCATAAAGTCTCTTCGATTTTTAAAGTACTCGGCGTTGTCCGGGAGAAAAGTGCTCAATATCCTAGATAGAGCTACTGTATGATAGGTTTGGAAAATATTTTAACGCCATCTTCGTTCCCCTTTGGACTATTTTGCAGATCAGAAGGAGAGAGGATACCTAAGGAATTTCAGGTGGGTTCATGAAGCCTCCTCGATTTTCAAAGTACTCGGCGTTGTCCGGGAGAAAAGTGCCAAATGTCCTAGATAGAGCTACTGTAGTGATAGGTTTGGATAATATTTTAACGCCATCTTCGTTCCCCTTTGGACTATTTCGCAGATCAGAAGGAGAGAGGATACCTAAGGGATTTCAGGAGTGCTCATGAAGCCTCGTCGATTTTCAAAGTACTCGGAGTTGTCCGGGAGAAAAGTGTTCAATATCCTAGATAAAGCTACTGTAGTGATAGGTTTAGAAAATATTTTAACGCCATCTTCGTTCCCCCTTGGACAATTTTGCAGATGAAAAGGAAGGAGGATACCTGATTTCAGTAGTCCCCAGGAAGCCTCTTTGATTTTCAAAGTACTCGGCGTTGTCCGGGAGAAAAGTGCTCAATGTCCTAGATAGAGCTACTGTAGTGATAGGTTTGGAAAATCTTTTAACAGCATCTACGCTGAAAAGGATGGGGGAATGGATAAGAGTTATTTCAGTAGTCCCCAGGAGGCCTCTTTGATTTTGAAATACTCGGCGTTGTCCGGGAGAAAAGTGCACAATATCCTAGATAGAGCTACTGTAGTGATAGGTTTGGAAAATATTTTAACGCCATCTTCGTTCCCCTTTGGACTATTTCGCAGATCAGAAGGAGAGAGGATACCTAGTGATTTCAGTAGTCCCCAGGAGGCCTCCTTGATTATCAAAGTACTCGGCGTTGTCCGGGAGAAAAGTGCTCAATGTCCTAGATAGAGCTACTGTAGTGATAGGTTTGGAAAATATTTTAACGCCATCTTCGTTCCCCTTTGGACTATTTCGCAGATCAGAAGGAGAGAGGATACCTAAGTGATTTCAGGAGTGCTCATGAAGCCTCCTCGATTTTCAAAGTACTCGGCGTTGTCCGGGAGAAAAGTGCTCAATGTCCTAGATAGAGCTACTGTAGTGATAGGTTTGGATAATATTTTAACAGCATCTACGCTGAAAAGGATGGGGTAATCGATAAGTGTTATTTCAGTAGTGCTCAGGAGGCCTCTTTGATTTTGAAATACTCGGCGTTGTCCGGGAGAAAAGTGCTCAATACCCTAGATAGAGCTACTGTAGTGATAGGTTTGGAAAATATTTTAACGCCATCTTCGTTCCCTTTTGGACTATTTCGCAGATCAGAAGGAGAGAGGATACCTAAGGGATTTCAGGAGTGCTCATAAAGTCTTATCGATTTTCAAAGTACTCGGCGTTGTCCGGGAGAAAAGTGCTCAATGTCCTAGATAGAGCTACTGTAGTGATAGGTTTGGATAATATTTTAACAGCATCTTCGTTCCCCTTTGGACTATTTCGCAGATCAGAAGGAGAGAGGATACCTAAGGGATTTCAGGAGTGCTCATGAAGCCTCCTCGATTTTCAAAGTACTCGGCGTTGTCCGGGAGAAAAGTGCTCAATATCCAAGATAGAGCTACTGTAGTGATAGGTTTAGAACATATTTTAACGCCATTTTCGTTCCCCTTTGGACAATTTTGCAGATGAAAAGGAGGGAGGATACCTAAGTGATTTCAGTAGTCCCCAGGAGGCCTCTTTGATTTTCAAAGTACTCGGCGTTGTCCGGGAAAAAAGTGCTCAATGTCCTAGATAGAGCTACTGTAGTGATAGGTTTGGATAATATTTTAACAGCATCTACGCTGAAAAGGATGGGGAATCGATAAGAGTTATTTCAGTAGTGCTCAGGAGGCCTCTTTGATTTTGAAATACTCGGCGTTGTCCGGGAGAAAAGTGCTCAATATCCTAGATAGAGCTACTATAGTGATAGGTTTGGATAATATTTTAATGCCATATTCGTTCCTCTTTGGACTATTTCGCAGATCAGTAGGAGAGAGGATACCTAAGTGATTTCAGTAGTCCTCAGGAGGCCTCCTTTATTATTAAAGTACTCAGCGTTGTCCGGGAGAAAAGTGCTCAATGTACTTGATAGAGCTACTGTAGTGATAGGTTTGGAAAATATTTTAACGCCATCTTTGTTCCTCTTTGGACTATTTCGCAGATCAGAAGGAGAGAGGATACCTAAGTGTTTTCAGTAGTGCTCATGAGGCCTCCTTGATTTTCAAAGTACTTGGCGTTGTCCGGGAGAAAAGTGCTCAATATCATAGATAGAGCTATGATAAAGACTATCATGAGAGGATTGAAAATGATGAAGACTATCAAGAGAGGATTGAAAATGATGAAGGCTATCATGAGGGGATTGAAAATGATGAAGACTATAATGAGGGGATTGAAAATGATGTACACTATTATGAGGGGATTGAAAATGATGAAGACTATCATAAGGGGATTGAAAATGGTGAAGAATGTCATGAGAGGATTGAAAATGATGAAGAATGTCATGAGAGAGTTTTAAAATGATGAAGAATGTCATGAGAGAGTTTTAAAATGATGAAGAATAGACTGACAGGATTGGAAATGATGAAGAATACCATGAGGGGATTTAAAATGATGAATAATATCATGAGGGGATTGAAAATGATGAAGAATATCATGAGAGGATTGAAAATGATGAAGACTATCATGAGAGGTTTGAAAATGATGAAGACTATCATGAGAGGATTAAAAATGATGAAGACTCTCATGAGAGGATTAAAAATGATGAAGACTATCATGAGGGGATCGAAAATGATGAAATATACCATGAGAGGATTGAAAATGATGAAGAATATCATGAGGGGATTGAAAATGATGAAGAATATCATGAGGGGATTGAAAATAATGAAGAATATCATGAGAGGATTGAAAAAATGAAGAATATCATGAGAGGATTGAAAATTATTAAGAATATCATGAGCGGATTGAAAATGATGAGGAATATTACGAGAGGATTGAAAATGATGAAGAATATTATGAGGGGATTGAAAATGATTAATAGTATGAGGAGATTGAAAATGATGAAGAATATTATGAGGGGATTGAGGTTTGGTTTGGTAGTTTTGTTTTACGGCATATCAACCCTTTTTGGGTTATTAAATGCCGAATCTGGTCATTATAGTAAAAGATTTATGCTTCAAGTTCTAAAAATAAAATAAAAAAGGGGAGGGAGAAAGGGAGAGGGGCTGTTGTTTTTGTTTTTGGTTTTGTAGAACATAATTAAGTTTTACAAAAAAAAAAAAAAGAAGAAAAACAAAAAACGTCAATGTAGGTGAATTTCGTCTCAGGGAGCCACAGGGCAGCCTGATCTGGTATCACCAGATGAGGGGATTGAAAATGATTAATAGTATGAGGAGATCGAAAATGATGAATACAACGAGGGGAGTTAAAATGATGAAGGATATCATGAGGGGATTCAAAATATATAGTATGAACACCGGGGCGGTTATAAGTACCTATATAGAAGGCGCAGACAGTGGTGGTACTTTTTATAGAAATAAGTCATACTATTGCCCTGTGAAACGTAGGATGAAATGGTGGGGAAGAAACAGTTTTCGCAAAAGGCAAAATTTAAAAGTAGCGACCAGGGTAGAGAAAAGTAGAAAGATAAAGAGACAGCTATAGAGAGAGAAGGAGAGAAATAGAAGTTTTAATATAAAGATGTTACACACGCAATTTTTCTTCAATTATGTTTTTATGACCCCGAGCAACGCCGGGTAGCCCCGCTAGTCTCAATATATATAAGGCAAAAATCTGTGATATGTATGTAACGCTTAGGCTTTTAAAATACTAAACACACACCTCCGAATTAGGTATTATTTTAACCGGCATAACCTCGAGAAAATAATATCGAAACATTTAAAAAAAAGATTCATTTTTAAGGGGTCAAATAGCCATTTTTTCGTTTAATGTGATCACGATTTTTAATGTTATCTTGTGCACATGACGTCACATAGATAGGTACATGACGTCATAGTGATAGGTTCGGATATTATTTTATGCTATCGTCACGTTATTATTGTTTTTTTGCATTTTTCTTCGGACTATTGCCCTGATAAAAGGGAGGGGAATAAGCGAGAGTTATTTTAGTATGAGGAAAAATATCATGATGGGATTGAAAATAATGAAGAATACCATGAGAGGATTGAAAATGATGAAGAATACCATGTGAGGATTGAACATGATTAATAATATCATAAGGGGATTAAAAATGATGAAGAATATGATGAAGTGATTGAAAATGATGAATAATAGGGTGAGAAGATTGAACATGATGAAGAATATCATGACTGGATTGAAAATGATAAAGATTATCATGAGAGGATTGTAAATGATGTAGAATATTATGAGAGGATTGAAAATGATGAAGAATACAATGAGAGGATTGATAATGCTGAAGAACATCATGAGAGGATTGAAAATGATGTAGAATATCAGGAGAGGATTGAAAATGATGAAGAATACTATGAGGGGATTGAAAATGACAAAGAACATCATGAGAGGATTGAAAATGATGAAGAATATTATGATAGGATGGAAAATGATGAAGAATATCATGAGAGGATTGAAAATGATGAAGAATACCATGAGAGGATTGAAAATGATGAAGAATACCATGAGGGGATTTAGAATGATGAAGAATACCATTATAGGATTGAAAATGATGAAGAATACAATGAGAGGATTGAAAATGTTGAAGAATAAAATGAGGGGATTGAAAATGATGAAGAATATTATGAGAGGATTGAAAATGATGAAGAACATCATGAGAGGATTGAAAATGATGAAAAACATCATGAGAGGATGTAAAATGATTAAGACCATTATGAGAAGATTGAAAATGATGAAAAATATCATGAGGGGGTTGAAAATGATGTAGAATACTATGAGATGATTGAAAATGCTGAAGAATACCATGAGAGGATTTAAAATGATGAAGAATAAAATGATGGGATTGAAAATGATGAAGAATATCATGAGCGGGTTGAACATGATCAAGTATACCCTGAGAGAATTGAAAATGCTGAAGAATATAATGAAGGGATTGAAAATGATGAAGAACATCATGAGAGGATTGAAAATGATAGAAGACCATCATGAGAGGATTGAAAATGATGAAGAATATCTTGAGGGGGTTGAAAATTATGAAGAATACAATGAGAGGATTGATAATGCTGACGAATACCATGAGAGGATTGAAAATCATGTAGAATATCATGAGAGGAATGAAAATGCTTAAGAATGCCATGAGGGGATTGAAAATGATGAAGAACATCATGAGAGGATTGAAAATGATGAAGAATATTATGATAGGATTGAAAATGATAAAGAATACAATGAGAGGATTGAAAATGATGAAGAATAAAATGATGGGATTGAAAATGATGAAGAATATCATGAGCGGGTTGAAAATTATGAAGAATACGACGAGAGGATTGAAAATGCTGAAGAATATTATGAAGGGATTTAAAATGATTAAGAACATCATGAGAGGATTGAAAATGATGAAGAACATCGTGAGAGCGATGTAAAATGACTAAGAACATCATGAGATGATTGAAAATGATGAAGAATATATTGAGGGGGTTTAAAATGATGAAGAATACAATGAGAGGATTGAAAATGCTGAAGAATACAATGAGAGGATTGAATATGATGTAGAATATTATGAAAGGATTGAAAATGCTGAAGAATACCATGAGGGGATTGAAAATGATGAACAAAATCATGAGAGGATTGAAAATGATGAAGAATATCATGAGGAGATTGAAAATGATCAAGAATACCATGAGGGGATTGAAAATGATGTAGAATATCATGAGAGGATTGCAAATGATGAAGAATACCATGAGGGGATTGAAAATGATGTAGAATATCATCAGGGGATTGAAAATTATTAATAACATCATAGAGGGATTGAAAATGATTAAGAATACCATGAGGGGATTGAAAATGATGAATAAAATCATGAGGGAATGAAAATGATTAAGAATATCTATGATACATGATACATATCTATGATACATAATACATATCTATGATACATATTCATGATACATATCTAGGATACACGATACATATCTATGATACATGATACATATCTATGACAGATGATACATGATACATATCAACGATACATATCCATGATACCTGATACATATCTATGATACATATCCAAGATACATGATACATATCCATGATACATGATACATATCCATTATACATGATACATATCAATGATACATTATACATATCCATGATACATATCCGTGATTCTTTATACATATCCATGATACATGATACATATTCATGATACATATCATGATACATATCCATAATACATGATAGATATCTATGATACATATCCATGATACATATCCATGATACATATCCATGATACATGATACATATCTATGATACATGATACATATACATGATACATGATACATATCCATAATGAATATCAGTGACAAATGCTACATATCCATGATACATATCCGTGATACATGATACATATCGATGATATATATATACATGATACATATCTATGATACATGATACATATCTATGATACATGATACATATCTATGATACATGATAGATATCCATGATACATGATACATATCCATGAGACATATCTATGATACATTATACATATCAATAATACATGATACATATCCATGATACATGATACATATCCATCATACATATCCATGCTACATATCCGTGATACATGATACATATCAATGATACATATCCTTGATACATGACACATATTCATGACACCTATACTTGATACATGATACTCATCCATGATACCTATCCATGGTACATCATACCTATCGATGGTACATGATATATATCAATGATACATATAAATATCATTGATACATGATACATATCAATGATACATATTCATGATACATTTCCAAGATACATGATACATATCTATGATAAATGATACATATCCATTATATATATCCATGATACAAATCCATGATACATATCCATGATACATGATACATGACAATATCTATTGTACATAACACATATCAATGATACATGATAAATATATATGATACATGATACATATCCATGATACATATCCATGATCCATGATACATGATACATATCTATGATACATAATACATGATACATATTTATGATACATGATACATATCTATTATACATGATACATATACATGATACATATCCATGATACATATCCATGATACATCATACATATCCAAGATACATGATACATATACAATATATCATGTATATATCATGATACATATACAATATATCATACATATCCATGATACATATCCATGATCCATGATACATGATACATGATACATATCTATTATACATGATACATATACATGATACATATCCATGATACATATCCATGATACATCATACATATCCAAGATACATCATACATATACAATATACATATCCATGATACATATCCATGATACATGTACATATCCATGATACATATCCATGATACATGATACATGATACATATCTATGATACATAACACATATCTATGATATATGATACATATTTATGATACATGATACATATACATGATACATATCCATGAAACATATATATATATCTATGATACATATACATATCCATGATACATGATACATATCCATGATACATATACATGATACATATCCATGATACATATCAAGGATAGATGATACACATCCATGATATATATCCATGATACATACCCATGATACATATACATACCCATGATACATATACATGATTCATATCTATGATACACAACACATATCTATGATACAGTATACATGATACATACCTATGATACATGATACATATCCATGATACATGATACATATCCTTGATACATATCCATGATACATGATACATACCCATGATACATATCCATGATACATGATACATATCCATGATACATATCCATGATACATATACATGATACATTATACATATCCATGATACATATCCATGATACATTATACATATCCATAATACATGATACATATCCACGATACATGATATATATATATACCTATACATGATACATATCCATGATACATACACATGATACATACACATGATACATATACATGATACATATACATATACATGATACATATACATGATATATATACATGATACACGATATATATACATGATACATATACATATACATGATACATATACATGATACATATACATGATACATGATACATATCCATGATACATATTCATTTTTTCAACGTTAATCAGTAGTAATTTGGAAATTATCCAATGTATTTATGTAATAACTTTATAAAAATGCTGACTCACTAAACATGCTCTATAATCCTTTGCCGGATGTACCCGTCTTGCCCTAAATTGTGTCTGGTTGTATCAGGTCATCCCATAACTTCTGTCCGGATGCATCAATAACAACATAGGAAGGCAACCGGTAAGAGTGATGTCAGTAGTTCTCAGGAGGCCTACTTGATTTGCAAAATAATGTAGGTGCTTCTAAAGTATAATGGTCCCCAGGAATGTTGATGCTTCTAAAGTATTACGGTCCCTCCCCAGGAACGCTGGTGCTTCTAAAGTATAACGATCCCTAGAAATATTGGTGCTTCTACAGTATAACGGTCCCCACAAATGTTGATGCTTCTAAAGTATGACGGTCATCCAGGAATGTTGGTGCTTCTAAAGTATAACGGTCCCTAGAAATATAAGTGCTTCTCCAGTATAGGGACCAGGGGTGCTTCTACACTATAGGACCCAGAACCAAGGGTGCTTCTAAATTTAGGACCCGGAGGCCTCTGCAGAATAGGGACAATAAGTGCTTCTCCAGTGTAGGGACTAGGGGTGCTTCTCCAGTATCGGGACCAGGGGTGTTTCTACAATATAGGACCCAGTACCGGGGGTGCTTCTACAATATAGGAACCGGAGGCCTATGAAGAATAGGGACCATAGGTGCTCTGCAGTATAGCGGCCAGGGGTTCTTCTACAGTATAGGACCCAGCACCAGGGGTGCTTCTACAATATAGGACCCGGAGGCTTCTGCAGTATGGTTCTTTGATATGACCGAGGCACCTCGGAAATTTGTTTTTCTTTCTTTAACAGTAAATATTTCTATGTATGGGTAAGGGTAAAAAAAAAATTTTCTTGCGAAGGGGGTTAAATTGTTTTTTCTTTTAAATTAAAAATATTTCTAAGTATGTGGGAGGATGAAAAAAAAGTTTTCTTGGGTGGTGCCAAAAAAATATAGTATGCACACTAGGGCGGCGATAGGTACGAATATAGTATGCGCACCGGGCCGGCGATAGGTATATACATAGTATGTGCACTGGAGTGGCAATAGGTACGTATATAGTAGTGCATAGGGGTGCCGATAGGTACGTATTTAGCATTCACACTGGGGTAACGATAGGTAAGTATTTAGCATTCGCACCGGGGGCGGCGATATGTACATATTTAGTATTCGCACTGAGGCAGCGATATGTACATATGTAGTATGCACACTGGGTCGTCGATAGGTACGTATATAGCATGTGCACATGGACGGCAATAAGTACATATACAGCATGTGCCATGGGCCGGTGATATGTATGTATTTAGAATGCGCTCCGGGGGCGGCGATCGGTACGTATGTAGCACGCACAGTGGGGGGGGGGGATAGGTACGTATATAGCATGCGCAATGGGAGGCAATAGGTACGTATTCAGCATTCGCACCAGGTGGGTGATAGGTATGTATTTAGCATTCGCACCGGGGCGGCGATAGGTACATATTAAGCATTCACACCGGGGCGGCGATAGGTACATATTTAGCATTCAGGGGTTGTGATAGGTACGTATATTGCATGTGCACATGGGCGGCAAAAAGTATGTATATAGCATGTGCACCGGGCCGGTGATAGGTATGTATTTAGCATGCGCTCCAGGGCGGCGATCGGTATGTATACAGCACGCGCAGCGAGGCGGCGATAGGTACATATATATAACGGGCACCAGGGCGGCGAAAGGTACGTATTTAGCATTCACACCAGGGCAGCGATATGTACATTTTTAGTATTTGCATTGGGGCAGTGATAGGTACTTATGCAGTATGCACACTGGGGCGGCAATAGCTACATATTTAGCTTTCGCACCGGGGTGGCGATAAGTACGTATTTAGCATTTGCACCGGGGCGGGGATAGGTACGTATTTAGCATTCGCACTGTGGCGGCGATAGGTGCTTATATTGTATCTGCACCCAGGGCGGCGATAGGTACTTATATAGTATCTGCACCGGGGTTGCGAAAGGTATGTATATATTATGTGCACTGGAGCGGCGATAGGTACGTATATAGTATGCGCACCGGGGTGGCAATAGATACGTATATAGTATGAACACCGGGGCGGAGATAAGTACCTATATAGAAGGCGCAGACAGAGGTGGTACTTTTTATAGAAATAAGTCATACTATTGCCCTGGGAAACGTAGGATGAAATGGTGGGGAAGAAACAGCTTTCGCAAAAGGCACAATCAAAAAGTAGCGGTGAAATGGGGCGACCAGGGAAGAGAAAAGTAGAAAGATAAAGAGACGGCTATAGAGAGAGGGACAGAAATAGAAGTTTTAATATAAAGATGTTACACACGAGATTTTTCTTCAATTATATGTTGTAATGACCCCGAGCAACGCCGGGTAGCCCTGCTAGTCTACTATATAAAGGGCAGTTGTCTGTATGTATGTCTGTCTGTATGGCCAGCTTCTCCTCAAAAACTATGCGGCAACATGTAAAAAAGTTGCCATCTACAGGACCGCCCAAATCCCGGAATCATAATATCTAAAAATCGCAAAAAACGATTCACTCGCTGACAGTCCACCGGACCACTTTCCGACAAAAAGTAGCAGTTTTTTCGTATTTTGCACAACTTTTTCAACGTTAATATGTAGTACATTTGAAATAATCTAATGTATTTATGTACTAATCCGATAAAAAAGCAAAGTCACTGAAACCATCCCATAATCCCTTGCCGGATGTACCCCGTCTTTCCCGACATTCAGTCCCGTTGTATCAGATCATCCAATAACTTCTATCCGAATGCATCAATAACAACATAGGAATCCTACGTTAAGAGTGTGTAGTGAAACAAGGGTTGCTCAATTACATCCGCACCTGGCCAGTGATTTCAGTAGTGCTCAGGAGCCCTCTTTGATTTTCAAAGGAATGTTGGTGCTTCTTAAGTATAACGGTCCCTAGAAATATTGGTGCTTCTTAAGTATAACGGTCCCAAGAAATATTGGTGTTTCGGGCCAACTTCTTTTTTTTTTCTTGAACTTAAAATATTTCTCAGGGTTGTGGGACACTGAAAAAAAAGGTCGGGGGGGAGCTGGAGAGATTAGGGGGTCGGGGAAAATTTTAAGGGTCAGGCCAAATTTTTTAGGGGTCGGGGCCAAATTTTTTTTTTTTTTGTTCTTGAACTTAAACTATTTCTCAGGGTTGTGGAACACTGAAAATAAATTTCGGGGGAGGGGTGCCGGAGAGATTAGGGGGTCGGGGAAGATTTTAGGGGTCAAGCCAAATTTTTTAGGGGTCAGGCCAAATTTTTTTTTTTTTTTTTTTGAACTTAAAATATTTCTCAGGGTTGTGGGACACTGAAAAAAAAGGTCGGGGGGGGGGGGGCTGGAGAGATTAGGGGGTCGGTGAAAATTTTAGGGGTCAAGCCCAATTTTTTAGGGGTCAGAACAAATTTTTTTTTTTTTTTTTTTTGAACTTAAAATATTTCTCAGGGTTGTGGGACACTGAAAAAAAGTTCGGGTGGGGCTGGAGAGATTAGGGGGTCAGGCAAAATTTTATGGGTCAGGCCAAATTTTTTAGGGGTCGGGCCAAATTTTTTTTTTCTTCTTTTTTTTAACTTAAAATATTTCTCAGGGTTGTGGGACAGTGAAAAAAAGTTGGGGGGAGGCAGGAGAGATTAGGGGGTCGGGGAAAATTTTAGGAGTCAGGCCAAATTTTTTAGGGGTCCGGCCCAATCTTTTTTTTTTTTTTTGAACTTAAAATATTTCTCAGGGTTGTGGGAGAATGAAAACAAGTTCGGGTGGGGCTGCAAGGATTAAGAGGTCGGGGAAAATTTTAAGGGTCAGGCCAAATTTTTATTTTATTTTGTATTTAATTTGCACTGTTTTATACCACCCCCTCTCTCTCTCTCTCTCTCTCTCTTTCTCTCGCCCTCTCTCTCCCTCTCTCTCTCTCTCACCCTCCAATCCCCCTCCCACCCAAATTAACTTTTTGCCGTCAATAATTGTTAATCGGTTATCATTCTCTCTCTCTCACTCTCCAACCCCCCACCAACCCAAATTAACTTTTTGCCGCCAATAAGCGTTAATCACACTTTCCGACCTTGTGTCACATTTTACTTTGTGGGAGGAAGATAAATAGAACCGTCGTGATTAGGGTGCTGACTTATCAAATCCCACTTTCCGACCTTGTGTCACATTTTACTTTGTGGGAGGAAGATAAATAGGACCGTCGTGATTAGGGTGCTGACTAATCAAATCGCACTTTCCGACCTTGTGTCACATTTTACTTTGTGGAAGGTAGATAAATACTCGTCGTGATAAACACAAACTACTAATGCAATAAACCTTCAACATTACCGTGCCGTTTCCATCCATCTTTCACCTGCTGCTTTCAGTGCCTACTCCATCTCACTCCTGCACCAGCTTCCTGCAGTGCCAGCTCCAGCTCACTCCTACACAAGTTTCATCTACGGGGGTAACTTGTTCTCGTTCTGTCAGCCATTACAGAATAGAAGTCTTAAGTAATTTGTAATGGTATTCTTAGTATTGTCCGCACTGAGGATTGAACCTTCAACCTCACTTAGAACTGATTATTGTTGCTTAGCACTTTTATCCGTTGTGCTACGGGCCCTTATGCAAGGAGGTGACACTTTACATTAAATTTACTCAACAAACTGAAGCACCTACTCAACAAACTGAAGCACCTGCTAAAGATTTAACAATTGTAAAAATAATGAAGTCTTTAGGTCTCGGTGTTGAGTATTCAATCACATTTATTTCGTCCGTCCTCTCGACTTATTCCCAGGGGCCTCCATCCTAAATTCCATTTTTGCAATGATTTTATCATTTATGCTCAGTACCTGTTCATACCAGCATAAACGATTTTTCTTTACCTTTTTCTGAGATTAGCGTAACATTGTAACAGTGGCAAATATCAATATTTCGGACTTGGTCGAGACTGGTTAGACTCTATGACCGATCGTCTTTCCGCTTCCTTCATCGAGGGTCAAAGTGGTATAAATTCATAGTAAAAATAAAGAATTCAAAAAGTTCCAAATAACCCATGTTCTTGTACTAGTGTTCAGGTGGTAGAGAATCCAAAACAGTGACAATAGCAAATGCATCGTCTCAATATTCTATGCTTGTCTTTTTCATGCATTCTTTTATCACTTCCTCCCATGTTTTTCTCAGCTTTTCCCTCTGAACTGAACCTGCTACCTAAACTGTTCTACGTCTACTAACCCAAGAACTCTCTTTCAACGTGGCCATACTATCAAAGTCTACTCTTCTGCACACTGGCGAGTGAGGGTTGAGGACATGTGTTGCATGGAGAGAAATGATATACAATGGATGAATTATGGCGAATCTTAAAGACAGGTTTAGTTCTGATGACTTGAGAGGAAGATTAAATCTGGCCAGTCTAGGGTGATGTGTGCAGAAGAGTAGACTTTGATAGTATGGCCACATTGAAAGAATAGTTGAGAATTATTGGGGTAGTATATGTAGAATAGTTTAGGAAGCAGGTCCAGTTCACAGGGAAAGGCCAAGGAAAACATGGGAGGAAGTGATAAAAATGGACCTGAAGGATAAATAAAAACCTGTGTATGTATACATGTGTACACATGTATACATAAATGAGTACACATGTGTGTATACATGAATACACGCGTGTACACATGTGTGTATACATGAGTACTCGCGTGTACACATCTGTACACGCGTGTACACATGAGTACACGCGTGTACACATGAGTATGCCGTAAAATACATGAGTACACACGAGTATACACATGAATACACACGTGTACACACGTGGACTTGATATTACGGACACCAGCTGGGGGGGCTAAAATATGTCAAGTTCCAGGGTCGCATAAATGTACATACATGAGTACACATGTGTGTACACATGTGTGTATACATGAGAAAACGCGTGTATACATGAGTATACACATGAGTACACGCGTGTACACATGAGTGTACACATGAGTGTACACATGAGTGTAAACATGAGTACACGCGTGTATACATGAGTATACACATGAGTACACGCGTGTACACATGAGTACACACATGAATACATGAGTATACACATGAGTACACACGTGTACACACGAGTATACACGCGTGGACTTGATATTACGGACACACATACTTACATACACATATGGACGCGTCCTGACACCAGCTGGGGGGGGGGGCTAAAATATGTCAAGTTCCAGGGTCGCATAAATGTATGTCTACTACAATTACTATATTTAATAAAAATGTTGATTCTTTGTGAGAATGCGATTTGAAATTAATCCTAATGTTTAATCCAACCATTTAATTTAGTGCAAATTTCCTTGGAAAAAAAATTGTTGAAATTTACTTATTGATTTGTCAATTTTTTAATGTTCTTTTTATCTTCACAATTGAGAGAATATATATAATAATTTATAATCTGCTTACTATTAAACTTCTGGGGGTTGTTTTCTTTTACAGCATATCAACCCTTTTCGGGTTATTTAATGCCGAATCCGGTCATTTTGGCAAAAGTTTTTATGCTTAAAATTCTTTATATCTTCAAATGTTTATTCATGGTATTTGGTTTGCGTGTTTTATTTTACGGCATATCAACCCCTTTCGGGCTATTTCATGCTGAATCCGGTCATTTTGGTAAAAGTTTGTGTATACATGAGTACACGCGTGTACACATTTGTGTATACATGAGTACACGCGTGTACACATGAGTACACGCATGTACACATGAGTACACGCGTGTACACGTGTGTGTGTGTATACATGAGTACACGCGTGTACACATGAGTATACACATGAGTACACGCGTGTACACGTGTGTGTATACATGAGTACACGCGTGTACACATGAGTATACACATGAGTACACGCGTGTACACATGAGTACACGCGTGTACACATAAGTATACACATGAGTACACGCGTGTACACATATGTGTGTATACATGAGTACACACGTGTACACATGTGTGTATACATGAGTACACGCGTGTATACATGTGTGTATACATGAGTACAGTGTGTACACATGTGTGTGTATACATGAGTACACGCGTGTACATATGAGTACACACGTGTACACATGAGTATACACATGAGTACACACGTGTACACACGTGTACACACGAGTATACACATGAATACACACACAGCGATAAGTAATTATGTAGCATACACACCGGGGCGCAATAGGTATGTATTTAGCATTCACACCAGGGCAACGATAGGTACTATTTAGCATTCGCACCGGGGCGGCGATAGGTGCTTAAATAGTATCTGCACTGGGGCGGCGATAGGTACGTATATAGTATGTGCACTGGGGCGGCGATAGGTATGTATATAGTATGCGCACCGGGGTGATGATAGATACGTATATAGTATGAACACTGGGGCGGAGATAAGTACCTATATAGAAGGCGCAGACAGAGGTGGTACTTTTTATAGAAATATTTTATACTATTGCCCTGGGCAACGTAGGAGAAATAGTGGGGAAGAAACAGCTTTCGCAAAAGGCAAAATTAGAAAGTAGCTGTGAAATGGGGCGACCAGGGAAGAGAAAGGTAGAAAGATAAAGAGACGGCTATAGAGAAAGGGGGGGGACATAGAAGTTTGAATATAAAGATGTTACACACACGATCTTTCTTCAAGTATATGTTTTTATGACCCCGAGCAACGCCGGGTAGCCCCGCTAGTCTATTATATAAAGGCCAGTTGTCTGTATGTCTGTTTGTCTGTCTGTTTGTATGTCCAGCTACTCCTCAAAAACTACTCTGCAAACTGTCAACAAGTTGACATCTTTAGGACCGGACAACACCTGGGAGCATAATATCTCAAAATTACAGAAAAAAAAAATGTCCCCCGGGGTCAACGGGGCCAGTTTTCGGGGGCGGGTCTGGTTTTTTGAAACTTTTTCAATGTTATTTACTGGTGATTTTGAAATCAGCCAATGTATTCATGTAACAACTTGATAAAAATGCACTGTCCGGTTGTATCAAGTCATCCCATAACTTCTGTCCGGATGTATCAATAACAGTGAAACAAGGGTTGCTCAATCACATCCGCACCTAGCCACCTAAACTTCTATAACAGTGAAACAAGGGTTGCTCAATCACATCCGCATCTAGACACCTAAACTTCTATCTTTTAAAATAAAAATAGTTCTTTTGGGGGGAGGGGGGAGAATGTTTGGGACGAGGGTAGGAGTGGAGGGAATTTATTTATTTTTTTTGGGGGGGGGGGGAGAATTTTGGGGGGGCGGGTGGTGGGGTGGGGTGGGGGGAATTATCCACATCTTCATCCTGCGGGGGTGCTTATACAATATAGGACCCGGCTTCTGAAGTATATGGACCTGGGCGGGGGGTTCTTCTGCAGTATAGGCACCAGGGGGGGCGCTTCTATAGTATAGGACCCAAGGGCTTCTGCAGTATAGGAACCAGGGGTGGTTCTACAATATAAGACCCGGATGCTTCTGCAGAATAGGGACCATGGGTGCTTATGCAGTATAAGGACCAGGGCTGCTTCTACAGTATAGGACCAGGGGTGCGTCTACAGTATAGGACCCAGCACCGGGGGTGCTTCCACAATATAGGACCCGAATGCTTCTACAGAATAGGGACCATGGGTGCTTATGCAGTATAGGCACCGGGGGTGCTTCTACAGTATAGGATCCAGAGGCTTCTGCAGTACAGGGACGGGGGGGGTGCTTCTGCAGTATAGCCACCGGGGCGCTTCTACAGTATAGGACCCAGCACCGGGGGTGCTTCTACAGTATTGGACCCAGCGACGGGGGGGGGGCTTCGTCAATTTAGGACCCAGAAGCTTCGGCGTTGTCCGGGAGAAAAGTGCTCAATATCCTATTTTGCTTGCGGAGAGGAGGAGGAGGGAGAGCCCCGGGCAATGCCGAGTACCCCTGCTAGTCATATATATAGGGTGAGCCAAAAGAGCGAAAATGTTTTTCGAAGCGTAAGAGGCCGTCTTCAAAGCTCTGTAAATAAAGAAGGAAAACAGTTTGAACATTGCATGTAATTGTACGTATGTGATCTCTAAATAAATGTTTTTTACTGTCCACCTACTTTTGGCTCACCTTTTATATATATATATATATATATATATATATATATATATATATGTGTGTGTGTGTGTGTATGTGCATGTCTGTAAAAAAGATAGAACATGAGAAAGAAAGTAGACAGATGAAGAAATAATAAAAGAGAAGAAGAAATAAAAGTTAATTCAATAAAGGTTTGATTATCTAATATGTGTTTATGTATTACCCCGCTCGAACTAAAGTAACATTGGACTGATTCATAACACCATTCTGTGAGTAGACACATATAACATAAGCTAGTCACATATAATATAAGCTATTCACATATAACATAAGCTAGTCACATATAACATAAGCTATTCACATATAACATAAGCTATTCACATATAACGTGAGCTATTCACATATAACGTGAGCTATTCACATATAACATAAGCTATTCACATATAACATAAGCTAGTCACATATAACATAAGCTATTCACATATAACATAAGCTATTCACATATAACATAAGCTATTCACATCTAACGTGAGCTATTCACATATAATATGAGCTATTCACATATAACATAAGCTATTCACATATAACATAAGCTATTCACATATAATATAAGCTTAGCTTTTCAGATTGAGAGAAAGAGAGAGGCTGTGGAATATATATCCATATCTACAAGCTAAGGCAATAGAAAGAGTAAAGGGGGTATCTATATCCATTGGCAAGTGAGAGATACGGAGAGATAGAGAGATAAAGAGAGAGAGAAAGAGAGAGAGAAGATTGTGCAAACGTTCATCATACATGCATAGGTTAATGTTGTTGTTTTTTAATGGCATACATGATCACCTATTGCTGAACGATTGCCAGACGCAGGCACCTTATTTTTCTTTTTTTTCTGTCTGCAACGACTATAATCGAGGACGCCTGTTTACCGGAAGTACCAATCTTTGCTAACATCACGACACTTCCTGAATGTCAACATCCGGCAAAATATTCGACCGTTATTTTCACAAACCTCTAGCTATTTCATATATTTTTGTTTTACTGATCATATTTTCTTCTTTTTTTTTGTTTATACTTAGCAATTTCAGCTTTAGGGAAACAATTGTGTTTAGAAGGAAAGATAAAAGAACAGTAAAAAAAAACGAATAAAGCGATGGTTTTTAAGGAAAAAAAGTAAAATTTAAAAATAGTAGAAACGCATCGAAAAGGGAGAGGTTTTGTTGCGAGTAAACAAGAAAAGTGATAGAATAAGGTAAGGGGCTACTATTTAATTTTGATCCGACATATCAAAAAGAAATAAGTAATTTCATAAGACAACTAAACATATCAAATAATTATATTTTATGAAAACATATGTTTACTAAATTATGTTGTAATATGTTTGACAAACAATCTATATGCTTCATAACTACTCGACAGCATTACATTAAATTTGACCTGAAACTTCTTTAAGATGTTGTAGGGGCAAGTTATGCTTTCTACTACTACCACTACTACTACTACCACAACTACTACTACTACTACTACTATCTGCTGGTGATGGTTGTTTGTTAAGCTTAAAGCTAACGGGGATAGTGCATCAGGTTTGTCTGGTCTGCAATAAACCATTCCTATTGATTCGCAGCTATTAGATACTCTGAGGGATTGCAAGTGTCTATCCCTAACACTCCGAGCAGAAAGGTTCAGCAGGTGCATGCAAAGCTGGGGAAGGTTTGGTTAAGGCCACACAAATAAATGGTGCAGAAGTACGTTCAAGCTTTCACTCCACATGTCAATACCTCTAACACTATCACGTTGCCACCACGATGTAGAAAGCTTAGAATTAATAATGATGATAAAAGTAATAGACACTTTAGCCTTAAGCATACTTGGCATATGCAACAGTGATGTCAAACTTATAATACTACACGCTATTAATGTTATAATATGCGTGTGTGTGCGTGCAGTGTTGACGATCTAAATTATTTTCACATTATATTCGAAATCAAAATTATACGCAAAAGTATTAAAATTGTTTATAGCTATTTGATGACAATGATTATTTTTAGTCATACTATGTAACATAATCTGTTCATGAGAATCCATATCAGAATGTATGTATGGTATTCACTTTCGGCCCAGGCGTTAGACATAAGGCCAGGTGTGAGTTTTGATGAAGGTATTTCTGTGGAACGAACCGGCACACACAGGTTCTCAGTCCGCGTCGTTAACCATTTAGTCACCCTGCTATTCCGAATATACACACACACATACCATATATATATATATATATATATATATATATATATATATATATATATATATATATATATATATATATGTATATATATATATATATATATATATATATATAGCTGATATATGCTATGCCGTTCGTTTGTCAATTTGAAAAACTATACGTAAAACATCTCAAGAATGAAATATTATTTTGACTTCAGTTTTAATATAATAAAATAGTTTGTCTCGTAAGTAAACTTGATAAAACACTTTGCATTTTAATAATAATAATTTCGAAACATAACTGATTTAAATGTGCCTATTTAGCAGATAAAAGATAGAATCCTCAAAACAAACGGCAGTCATAGAACGGTCCTTTATGTTATAGACATACTAGTCGAAGTACCCGTCGTTGCCGGATTTCTCCAACCTTTCTCTTCTACACACCAGTTCAAATGAAAACGGTTTATTTTTTACTTTAAATCGCAATAAAATATTTGACAAAAAATATTACTCATGTTTATGATGATGTTGAATATCGGCTAGGAATTAACTTGAACGCTATAGCAAATATCAATTGTCTTGTATTAGATTCGAACACTGAAAGATGGCATGAAACTATACTGAAAGCGAACGCTTTATCCACACGGTAACGGAAAGAACGAAAATATTTTGTATTTAAAACTTAGTTATAGTGTCTATGGGTTTGGTGTAAATCTTTCTGCGTAGGTCTAAAATTGTTCGATTCTCTAAAATAAATAAAAGAACATCATGAAAAGTTACAATCAAAGAAATAAAACAGGATGTAAAATATGTACGATGATTTGACAAAAAAAACAATCTCTTTATTTATTTATTTTTCTGACTGGTAGTGAAACAGTTCAGATTATGATGATAAAGTATGTTGTTAGGTCGACTGGAAAGGGAACGCGTAAAATAGTTGAACATTTGTTTCTAATGTTATTTTTGTGTACTTTTAATTTGAAATCATGTGTTTTCAAAAGGTTGAGTAGTCTCGGACATCGATTAAGATCAAATATACTAATTCTAAAATTTGCGGTTGGCTCTTAGATCAACTGTTTAACTGTGATTAAGCGACACACATACACACACACATGTATACATATCTATATATATATATATATATATATATATATATATATATATATATATATATATATATATGATTTATTTGGAAACTATGTTTCATATTTCAGAATGGTACCGCAGTTTCACCCACATAGGCTGACTTTTCAATGTTTTAAAAAGTCTGTGCCCAAATGTAATAATCAGCGTATTGTACTGAGAAAATAAATCATCCAATTAAAATGGCTATCCGAATAAAACCGCGGTACTATTCTAAAGTATGTAACATACAGTTTTCAAATAAATTATTTGTATCAGCTTCACTCTTCTGCGATCTCCAGCACGTTATTGATTTTTTTTTCAGGATGACTGACACACTGTATATATATATACATGTATATATATATATATATATATATATATATATATATATATATATATATATGTAAATATATTTACATACATATATATGTGTGTAAATATATATATTTATATACATATATATCTATGTAAATATATATACATATATATATGTAAATGTATATACACACATATATATGTATGTAAATATATATACCTATATATATGTATATATATTTACATACATATATGTGTATGTAAATATATATATTTATATACATATCTATGTATGTAAATATATATACATATATATATATATGTAAATGTATATATATACATATATGTATGTAAATATATATATACATATATATATATGTAAATATATATATATATATACATATATATATATATACATATATATATATTTATATATATATACACATATATATATATTTATATATATGTACACACACATATATATATTTATATGTATATACACATATAAATATATATTTATATATATATTTGTACACATATATATATTCACGTATACATATATATATATATGTATGTAAATATATATATATATATATATGTACATATATATATATATATTTATATATATATGTACATATATATATACATACATATATGTATACATATATATCTGTAAATATATATATATATGTAAATATATATATATGTACACACATATATATATATTTATATATATATATGTACATATATATAATTATATACATACATATATGTATACATGTATGTATGTAAATGTATATGTATATGTATGTAAATATATATATATAATTGTACACACCTATATATATATATATATGTATTTATATATATGTACATATATATACATACATATATATATATACATATATGTATGTAAACATATATATATATATGTATGTAAATATATGTATATATTTATATATATATGTACATATATATATGCATATATATATACATATATGTATGTAAATATATATATATGTACATATATAGATGTATGTAAATATATATATATATATGCATATATATATGTACATATATATATATATTTATTTATATATATACATGCTATATATATGTATATATATGTACATATATATATACATGTACATATATATATATGTACATATATATACATACATGTATATATATGTACATATATATACATACCTATATAAATATGTACATTTATATATATATATATATATATATATACAGACATAAATATATATATATATATGTACATATTATATATGTGTATATATATATATGTATATATATATGTATATATATATATATATATATATATATATATATATATAGCTGTCATTTATAGAACTTCTAAATACTTCGAAGAACGCGGTTAACATTTCCAGCTGGTATTCTCTTATGTATATTTAATGTTTCACGAAGTAAACCTAATCGGTTTGATATGAATGTATATTTAATAATGCATAACGTAAATGTCGATCAATTTTTTTTTTTGAACTATAAATGTTTTGACTGCACGCTTACTTCCGACCTAAACTGTTGTATCAAATAAGAGAGAAGCAAAATAATAAAGAGGCTGAGTTTAGAGTATGGAAACTTGAAAGTAAGAAAACTTGCATGAGACAGGAAAAAAGAGGATTCCATGAGAAAACTTAAAATTAGGAAAACATAGAGTGAAACAAAGAAAAGTGTGTAAAACAGATTGAAAAATCTCTAGGCTGTTACCAATAGTTTGTTACTCATTTTAAATAAATAATTAGATTAGATTTGAAATTCCTTTAAACATCAAACATTTGCCCTCGAGATCTGTTTCGAAGTCAATTATTATATTAAAATGCCAATTAATTGCATTAAAGAAAAATAACGTCATGACATGTATCTATATAATAAAAGAGAGCGAGCGTGTGTCCGGCTCGTTTCAATAATCACGCCAGTATATTTAATGTTATGTGCGCTGAAGGGGGCTTGATCTTAATAATAACCGGTAATAATGAAAAAAAGAGGAAAAAAATAATCAAGTATGCAAATTTAATTTTATCGGCACATAGGTGATCGTTAATGTTACTAATGACTGGTAATTAAAAAAAGAGAACATAATCACATATGCAAATTTATTTTCTCATGAGAAAAGAAGGGAAGGCTTACCATTAATAATAACTAATAATAATACTAACACAGAAAGAAAATATTTTCCTTCACTTTAAATAGAGGCACACTAATATTCTTTTATTATTGTGTTATTATTAGTATGATTATTGGTATTGTTAGTGTAATCATTATTAGTAGGAACATCATCTATATGTTAAAAGTGAAAATACGTGTGCCCGGCGCGCTTCGCTGTTTTAGAAAGAAAGAAAGGGAGAGAGAGAAGGGAAAGAAAGAGAGAGAGAAGGAGAGGCGGGGAGCCAAACAGACAGGCAACGGGTGAAGCGCTTAAGTTCGAAGTAGCAACAACATTCGTTTTGTCATCTTATCAATTAATTTTGTCTTCATATCGATTAATTAGTCTTGTGTTTTTTCGTTTGTATGAAATAAAATGCGATTATTTCCAGAGTATTTGCTTACGAAATATACACGTACACGACAAATCAACCTACAAACACACAGTATACACAACATATGTACAGTTTTGACATAAAATGACCTATTAAGTGGTGACATGCCGTAAAACCCTACAACCAACTATATTTAAAAAAATGTTAAAGTTTAAAACAATGGCGGTATTCTCCGAAATGACAAGGTTGTAATGCTAAATGGCAGTAGAACGCAGTAAATTGTATACTGTCGTAGCAACAACGATAAAGCTAATTAGACATCAAGCTCTCACAAACGTATGGGGTTAAACAGTGTAATAATTGTTCGTTCGTCATATTTTTCTTGACGCATGCTATAAAATACTGTGAATGTGTAATTAGATGGAAGTAATTAAAAAAATAGTAATAACCGCTTTCACTTAATAAAAGTAATTTGGAATGTCTGAAACCACGGATTTTCAAAGCACTTTATTATAGTAAATACAATTATTTAAATGCAGAAAAAAACGTATTGATCACACGTATAGAAGTAACTCTTTTATGTTACCGTACATTAAAGTGCGTCTCGTCGAAAATAAGTATCAAAATAACAAAATCCACACTAAATCGATACAATGATTAGTATAATAGTTCTTTTAAAGATTAGTATGTATTACCGATTTATAATATTCATATTGCAAAGTTTCCCTTATTGTTATATTATGACGGGCCCTATATTCTGTAAATGTGTAAAATTAGCTAGTATGAATTATTAACTAGGTGATAGAAATAGGAGGAAGTACAAATAAGGTGCATATGTGATTTTGGAACAAATACATTGTCAACGGAATGACTAAGTCCGAACAAATTATAACAACTAGTTAAACCTGGCCGAGAGGAAACGCTCGGATCAAAAAGGTTAGACACAAAAGCGATTTGAGTTCTGTTATGACATTCGTTGAAAGGTCAAATAGCTCTGACGTCACAGATCCCTGATGAGAAATTAGCTTTCGAGACAGTTCGCCATGGAAGTCGAGGCAGAAGGACGTGCAAACGACTAGCTCGAGGCGACAGAAATTGTCCAAAGATGTAGACGAATAATTTAAGACTGCGTCTCCAAAAATGAGACAGAAGTCGACATCTCGCCCCATCTAGAAAAACATAGAAAATAGCCGTAGGTAAAGAAAGAAGCAGAACCAACATTAAATGACCACTCTCTCCCGACCGAGTAAAAGAAGATTCAGATCAATAAATCGTTCACGACTCTCTGAAATTATCGTCGAAGTTCTTTCTTTCCCGTGGGGAGAGTTTTCAGTTTCAAGTGACCGATGCTCCATGTCAGCAAACAGAAGGCCACTAGACGAAGTAAGAGAAACCCACGGCAGAGCTATCAACGATGAAGAGATCCGGCCAAGGTATAGTTAATTGACTCGTATCGTTACATTATCACTTTTTAAGATATAAATAATAGGACTTTAACTTTTGTGTAGTAACATCTAAACAAAAACTCCTGCGAATATGTGTGTTTTTCTATTTGTAACTGATTGCCATAAAATATGCATATATCATTTAATATATACATATATATATATATATATATATATATATATATATATATATATAAGAAACACATTTCCTCAACTATTAAAACTCTCTCTCTTTATCTCTCTCTCTCTATATATATATATAAAGAAACACATTTCCTCAACCATTAAAACTATATATATATATATATATATATATATATATATATATATATATATATATATATATATATATATATATATATATATATATATAAAGAAACGCATTTTAGTCCCAAGTCGTTTAATGGAAAATCACTTTTTTGTAAGTCAATTTACTTTTTACAGTCACTATATTAGTTTGCTTCCAAGAATTAAGTTTGTTTTAACATTATTTAAGGGATTATCAGTTGTTTACCATGTAAAACTGTTTCGGGAATTTAGAAACAAAACAGTATTTTATTTCATGGCTTCCAGCAGAGTTGATCAAACCCAACTTTGCTTAAACGTATTTCCTCAAACTGCTTTATTTGGAATTTCCACGTGCTCTCTGTTTCTCCGACTGTACCAACATGCAGGCATTTAAATGTAATTTCACAACTCCCCACTTGGATAACCCCATAAATCCGGCATTTAATTTACAGTAGCCCCTGACGTATCAGTGGTAACATGCCTTGTTTGGGGTTAATATATATATATATATATATATATATATATAAGTATATAATATTCATAAATAAATATTTATTATTTATTACCTACAGACATCGATGTTTCATGCTAACGCAATCTTCAGTGCAGGAAGTTAATTCTCAACGGTCGGCGGGCTCGAACTCCGATCACAAATCGCCACTGATTCGCAGTCAAGAGCGTTAACGCCTCGGCCATAGAGAATTAGCAAATGATTAAAAAGGAATTTGTAAATAGCTAGTCGGCGGCTAATTTACACGAGCAGTGAAAGTGATCAACAAACTGTGTTTATATAATTTTGCAAAACAATAATTCAACCTACTTTTTATCATTCAAAAATTAGCTTAACCTTCTGAAGAAAAGAATATTTTTTCCTAGAAAAATCTAGATTTAAAGCACACACATGGACTTATCCTATCCTATTTTTCTCATTAAGAAAATATTAAAATA
Organism: Sepiola atlantica; assembly: GCA_963556195.1. Lineage (NCBI taxonomy): Eukaryota > Metazoa > Mollusca > Cephalopoda > Sepiida > Sepiolidae > Sepiola > Sepiola atlantica. The sequence goes on along the minus strand of OY744526.1, from coordinate 40,362,891 downwards.
AATATGTTAAGTATGTAACAATATATTTGTTTTACTGTCACAATCATTCTACCATAATCAAGCTCTATTTACAATATTGAGCATAATTTATCATGATAGAAACTTTTTCATGATACCATTGACAATATATTTAGAAATAAAATCATATTTAATATATATATTTATAACACACACACACACACACACACACACACATATATATATATATATATATATATATATAGAGAGAGAGAGAGAGATAGAAGAAAAAAGAGTGATAAATATGTGACGATTGTCCAAATTTATTTCAAATTTCAATTGTTCAATGCAAGGTTGTCAGTAATAAACTAGTGTTTATTTTTCTTTCCTTAAGCCAAGGCTTTTCAAAGATCGAAATCTTATCATCAGAGGAGAAATACAGATGGATAAGTTGGCTTTCGAAAAAACCAAAGTTCAAATATTTAACAAATATGAGAATTATTATTAAAAATTATTAAAATAATTTTTGTCAAAAAACGTATTGAATGAAAAGAAAAATTCCGTGAAAAAGATATGCAAATTGTCCGGGTGGTAAGTTTCCGTTGAAAAAGTTCGGTGAAATTGTAGAAAGTGAAGAAAAACTCTTTGCATGGGAGCAGATTGGAGAAGGTGCTCAAAAGTAGATAAGTCCAGATGCACTTAAAAGCCTTGGCTTAAGGAAAGAAAAATAAACACTAGTTTATTACTGACAACCTTGCATTGAACAATTGTAATTTGAAATAAATTTGGACAATCGTCGCATATTTATCACTCTTTTTTCTTCTATCTCTACTATTGCTCTATCTCGTATATTGAGCTAATCCTTTTCACAATAGGTTCCATCTACTAAAAGTTTTCACTTTGGTTTATTTTGATCCTATATATATATATATATATATATATATATATATATATATATATATATATATATATATATATATATATATATAACGTTTTCAAGTAAAACACAACTGGATGAAATGATTTCAAGTGTTTAGGAAGACGAAAATGAAAATAACAAATCTGACAACCCCCGGCACTTCTGAAATGAAATCAGAATTAAATCTTTCACACTATTTTCATGATATTTTTTATTTCTTTTCTTTCCCTTTTCTTTCTTTCTTATTGTGTTAACCTCACAAGTTGACACGTTTGTTTATATAGAGTATTGGTGTGAACACTGGCGAATCATATTATTTTTAGCCAGTCATTTTGTACGGTGGGCGTACACTTATTATAATATAGATACTACAAATGAATCGTTCGCTTCGTTTCCAAACGTTCATCGCTTTTCTTCGTCATAAGATACCAATCTCGGCTTGTCTCCCTCCCGGCGCTCCATGACGTTTTCCACATTCCTTTCTAGTTTCTGCTGATCTTGCGAACCAGTGAAGACACGTTTCATTTTTGTTTCATTCATTTCCATTTAAGTCAAATGGAATTTGTGTTTTAAATAAACAAGAACATTAACATTAAAATAACTAATCTACCTTTTAACAAAAATATGTTACCGTACGAAAGATGCGTCAGATATGGTTATAAAACAAGAACATTTTCGCGATTGATGTGAAAAATGCTCTTATGCAATATCCTCCGCTATATAATAAAGACCAATGTGTATTTATTTGTATATATATATATATATATATATATATATATATATATATATATATATATATAGTGCTACCTAATCAGGCTGTCTGACGATGATGGCTACCTGACTTACAATACACCAAAGATTGATGTTATTGTTATTTTTCCTTTGCCTTTCAAAAGTCAATCATGTTCTGCAAAGCTAAAAACGAAAACAACAATTGTCTTCTACAAAAAAAATAACAAAGTAGCATGGACAAATAGTTGATTATATAACGAACTTGAAGCATAAAAACATTTACCAAATTGATCTGATTCGACATTAAATAACCTGAAAAGTGTTGATATGCCGTAAAACAAAAATACCAAAACAACCATTTGCATATATATATATATATATATATATATATATATATAAACGAGAAATAATTCCTCGAACAAAAAGTGTTGCAGCTTGCACCACTTTTATCTTCTTTTACTAAGATTAAACTTAAGATTTTGTGCAGATAAACCTTATGTATAGAAAAGTTATTCAAACCTTTATCAGGAACCATTAAATGATTTTGATTCTGGAAAAAATATTGCGTAATTTATAGTCAATTACGCAATATTTTTTCCATTTTTTTCCGAATTAAATGCAAATCTTAAATATTTGAATATTAAAATGGGGGAGGGTAGTTTCCATATCATGCCCACGAAAAATCCTACGAAATGCTCCAAATGAACTGACATTAAGAGAATAACTGATGTTTCATAACTATTATTAAGATTTCACAGAAATCGGAGGTATCTAGAAATGTATATAAGGCTTCTACTTACTTTTTACCCCTGTTTGCATAACACTAAATAAAACTTAATATAGTAAATGCACTTACGCTTTTCTAGACCCGGACGAAATTATTTCAAGGTGCGAGCAAAGCGAGAAAGCAAATAGACAGTCAGAAAATTACCTTAGACTCACCTTGCTCCATGAAAGGAATTCGGAAATAAATCGGTCACTCTATATTAAAAAGGCAACAGTTATTGTTTTTTCCTCAGAGAATCAGAAATTATAATAATAATTCATATATAAAAACTTAAATTACTGACATATTTGTATGATTTTATATGAATATTTTAGTTATATATCTAGATCAATCGTGAGTGCGAACACTGCCGAATCATCATTTTGTCCATCAAACGGACCATGTATAAGAGTACACACACATAATATATATATATATATATATATATATATATATAGAATTATAAAAAGAAAAACTATACACATATTAAGGTTGTACACATAATAACTTATTTCGACCCCTTTAATTAGGTCTCCTCAGATGTATAGACAACCACGTCAAAAAAAAACAAATAATGAGAAAAATTGATCGTCTTAAAAAGATAAAGATAAATTCACTTTTGTGATTGGTCTATGTAAAAAGGAGGTAAATGTTAAAATAATCGAGGAGGGGTGACAGAAGTAAGATTAATTTTTTAATATATGCAGAAATATAAAAATATAAAAATATATATAAAAGAATTCTTTTTTGCTATTTAAACAAATAAATCATCTCATTTAAAATTTCGAATGTGAGCTTTATGGGTAAAAATATATGATGAAATATTCGAGTGTTCACGATTAAAAACTACGTTTAATTATTTACGATTAAAAATTTGAAGACGAAAATGTAGGACGAAGATTTCGGTTTAGATTAGAACATATTAAAAATTTAAGTTGTATAGCGTCAAGATTCGAGATGATTTACACTATGGAATTAAAGTTTAGCGACAATTTAAAAACGGTTTATTTACAAAATTGGTAAAGATTCGGGCGTTCACGATTAATTATTTATGATTAGAAATAAAAAAGACGAAAATTCAGGACGAAGATTTCGATTTATATAGGAAATTATAAGAAAACTTAATTGGTTATAACGTCAATACGGAATTAAAGTTTGGCGACATTTAAGCACGATTAATTTACAAACTAGAGTTTTACTAAATTAAAAAAGAAAAAAAAAATTACTAATTTGTTAACATTTACCTTTACAGTTATAACTCTTATTGTAACTATACTTTAAAAGAATTGTTATTTTCAAAGAACTTTAAAACGTGCTGTTGATTTTAAACCTGTGCCTGTGTCTACATTTAGCCATCAGTTCGTCTCGTCTATTTAAAATGTTCTTGTCTTCATATTTTAGTATTCTAATTTTTTCCTCCAGGCACAAATTGCATCTATGTCTAAATCCTTTAGGAGTGTTCGAATGACATAGTATGGACCACGAAATAGTTGGTGTTAAGTTGTTATTTTTTAAAAGCCACCAGTGTTTGGCTAATTCCGTCTTATTAGTGACGTTCGGGTTTAAAAATGAGTGTTTGTGTACGTAGAATCGTTGTTTCCAACTCCCGGCGGATATTCCTATGTATACTTTCTTATTGTTAGTATTTTCTTTAGGATAAATCGTAGCCTTATATACAACGCTTTCGACGTTACAGTTACCTTTAAGGGGGCAGTTATTTTTAATTTGACAATTACATTTTTTTCCCACTTTTTAGTTTTCTTACTCGGTGTGCTCAATATTTTTTTGTTATGTGTATTAATAATGTTCTCCATATTTTTGGTGCAAGAATAACTAATTTTCACCGTTTTCCTATTGAAAATTTTACTTAAAGGATTAGTCGTTTTAAAATGTTTATCTATTAGGTTTAAAAATATTCTCCCGATATTAAGACTAGAAAGCTGGCAATATGGTGGGTTGAACCAAATAATTTTGCGTCCCCTGTTTTTGGGTTTATTTTTCTTTATATTTTCCGTATATATTAGTTTTTCGTTGTACCCACTATTACTTAATGCGTTATCGTATATGTGTTTGCTAGTCTCAAAGATATTTTTATTTGATGAGAGTTTGTTAATTCTGGTGTTAATAGTTGTACGAATTTGTTTTATAATACATTTGGGGTGATTGGATTTAGTGTTAATGTATAATATAGTATGATTATCTTTATGGAAAGGTTGAAAAGTTCCCTCGTTTAAGTTTAGCGTAATGTCTAGAAAATTTACCTCGTTGAAATTGGGGGTCACTTCAATCCTCAAACCTAAATATTTAAAAGCCTTATTTAGTTTTTTATGCATCCTAGATATTAGAGGACCGTTGCTATTAGGTACGATGATCAGTCCGTCATCTCTATATAGGCCAATTTGGTTGGGGGTTACGATTCGACTGATTATATATATTATATATATTCCCACCAAATCTGCTATTTTAGCTGATCAAAGGACCCCATCGGGACATCAAAGTCTGTACTATCTTTTTTAATCCAATTATCCCCATCGTTTGCCAAAATGGACCTCCGACACGCAAAAATAATGTTGATTTGTTCGTCTGAAATGTCAACGAAATTTTTGGCATAGTTTATGCTATTAATTAGCAATTCTTTCGAAATGGAAGGGTAAAACTCCATTATATCGAATTGGATAAAAGAGGCTCTTTTTTATGTTCTATTTCCCTAAACCATTTAATTGTGTCAGCAGAATCTTTCCAATAGCAACGGTCCTCTAATATCTAGGATGCATAAAAAACTAAATAAGGCTTTTAAATATTTAGGTTTGAGGATTGAAGTGACCCCCAATTTCAACGAGGTAAATTTTCTAGACATTACGCTAAACTTAAACGAGGGAACTTTTCAACCTTTCCATAAAGATAATCATACTCCATTATACATTAACACTAAATCCAATCACCCCAAATGTATTATAAAACAAATTCCTACAACTATTAACACCAGAATTAACAAACTCTCATCAAATAAAAATATCTTTGAGACTAGCAAACACATATACGATAACGCATTAAGTAATAGTGGGTACAACGAAAAACTAATATATACGGAAAATATAAAGAAAAATAAACCCAAAAACAGGGGACGCAAAATTATTTGGTTCAACCCACCATATTGCCAGCTTTCTAGTCTTAATATCGGGAGAATATTTTTAAACCTAATAGATAAACATTTTAAAACGACTAATCCAAAAGTGAATTTATCTTTATCTTTTTAAGACGATCAATTTCTCTCATTATTTTTTTTTTTTTTTTGACGTGGTTGTCTATACATCTGAGGAGACCTAATTAAAGGGGTCGAAATAAGTTATTATGTGTACAACCTTAATGTGTGTATAGTTTTTCTTTTTATAATTCTGTTTTGCTCTGTTTAAATTACATTGAGCTCTGTTATTCAGATTCTCTACACAAAATTGAAATCTACACACTATATATATATATATATATATATATATATATATATATATATATATATATATATATATATAATTAACTTGTTACAAATATCCAGGGGGTATGAATCCGAAGGAAGTTGAAACCGGGTTTATGAGAGTGCTCAATGAAAATTCAGAGCAAAATATATATTTTTTGATTTTATTCCATTAGTTGCGACAAAACAAGTTTTGTTTCATTGGTGCAAATAGCGAGCAACTCATCGGGCTGGCGAAGGAATTCAAATGGCATAAATTTTAACTTCACTTTAACAGGAGATTGAAAATTGAAAATACATTGGAGGGGGAGGGGGACAGAGTTGGGGCTTTGTCTATAACGGTGACATGGGACATGAGAGGGGAGGGGGGAGGACCCCAACAAGTCGTGTTTCAAATTATTACGTGGGAGGTTTTTCACGTGTCTGTGCTGTGATGATCTCAATTTCGGCCGGGGTGGGAGGAAGGGAGATGGAGCGACGGCCAGAGTGAGTTAAATTTAAAATGAGAATAAAATTATGATTATAACCGTCATTCCTATTTTATTTTAATTCTAATAAGTAATTATCATGTGGATAAAAATGTTTGATAGTTTTAATTTAGGGTATTAATTGCTACTTTTGCATTTTATTTATTTTATTTTAATGTTTTGTTTATTATTTGTAGTGAATTTTGTTGTGATTATATTTTTGTAAATTGTGATTATATTATACCGAGATCAATACTAGTGGAATCATTTTATAAGAGAAGTTTTCTGGTGTTACCAGTTTTATCATTAACAAAACCGATTATGACAATGATAACGCCTGCCAATCATACATACGATAGTCGCAGTGAAGTTAAAATTTATGCCATTTGAATTCCTTCGCCAGCCCGATGAGTTGGTCGCTATTTGCACCAATGAAACAAAACTTGTTTTGTCGCAACTAATGGAATAAAATCAATATATATATATATATATATATATATATATATATATATATTTATTATAGACAAGAAAATAATCCTCCAAAATTCGAAACAGAATCTAATTAAGACAGCAGATACTAGACAAGTAAATAACACGGTATCCTATAGTATGGAGATATCTCAATAATAAATTACAATACATATACTTACCTTGAACACTTTCTTGCCGTGTTATTGTATCATATATAACCAAAAGTCTCTACAACTAGCATCAATCGAAAACCACCACCGGAAGTACAAACAGTATTTATACATATGTCGGGCGTGTCTTGCGTTTGTCAGTTTTCTAAGGCATATTGTAAACCTATTACGCCAAATAACATTATTAAATAAAGAAGCAATAATTTATAGATAAATACAGAAAAAATATATATTTAATTTGGTATTTAACTACAGATTGAATGAAAAACACTTGTGTCCAATCTAACTTATTGCACAGTTTCTAAAAATATAATTGTAGAATAAAAAGCTATTGTCCATTAATGAACAAATGTTTAACAACTAATTTTATGTACAAAGCGACAGTAAATAATAATATTGAGAACTGGCGGGATTCGAAGTTTTCAAGACAGATCTGGGAAGTATTCTTCTCTAAAAATCAGAGCTTTGGACATTGATGAAGTCACAAGAAAACACCATAAATGTCTTTCAGATGAAAGTTTTGAGGAAGATTCCGCAATAGTGATATTTACCAACGATAAAGCATGCAACCCTGTCGTAATAAAGATTCTGAAGAGAAGACTGGTTAGCTTAGTAATCTGTTGCGCCTCCTACAAAAATACCCGTATGTATGGCATTGGATCATAACAGGAAGCCAGTAAAGAGGACAAAAAATACGAAAAACGGCCTGTTTCGAAAAGCTTACAAAAAATAAAGTCTCTGACATCAATTCACCTCAAACGTCGAAATACTCAGACTCTAGGAACCTCTTTAAACATGTATTACAAAGTTGCTAGCAATGCACAAAACAAATGATTGTGCGCACACAATATCTGTTACTAAGAAATGACTTTGAATTATACACATATATCATTGACGAAACTTATTTATGTCACTAGTCTTGAAAAACATATTTTAGCGTTGTTTTTTGTAAGAAAATCCTTTTTGTTAAATTGGAGTAGCTGGCGGGTTATGTAATTAATGCTATCAATAGCTAATTATGCACCGAGGCTGCTTAAAAAATAATTGTAAATATTTCTTTTAATTAAAATAATATTAACTACTGTTTATATATGCAATTAATTTTAAGAAATCAATAATGAAATATTTAGTGTCAACATGTGTCTTCTAATGTTATACTTGATATTTGTAAAAACGTAGAATTGTGTTTTTTTAAAATAAATTTTCAAATAGAATATGTGAAAGTGGTTATGGAAAATTGCCTAAATGTTAAAACCATTCCTAGCCGGAAAAAGTATTATTTTAAAGATAACGCGAGATATATATTTTACAAAAGGAAAATTGGTTAACGGAAAAAGGAACAATCGATTTTATCAGCGTGACCAGCGATAATAGCTTTCTCACGAAAATAGTTATTTCTCAATTTTCTATGACTCAATTTCGAAAAAAAACTAACAGGTTGTCTAGCGCTCTGTTATAAAAGTGTTTCTAAAAATAAGCACAAACTCGTTGCTAGTATTTGCAAAATAACATATTTGTTGAAATCACGGAATGTTTACCGACCAATGGTAGTAGGTTTACTAAGTTAAACATCTAAACCTTACATGTATTAGTGAGAATAAATAAATAAATAAATAAATAAATAAAATAACGCTGAATGATATTTATATTTAACAATTAATCGATATAATTAAATATATAATAATGTATATTTCAATACATATAATGAACAAATACCTTATTTACCTACATTACCACCATGGACTTTTATAACTTCAACAAGTTTTGTATTGACTGAATCGGTCGATCTTCTCAATAATGGCTGGTAGTACTACTTTTGCTGCAGTATTAGTGGCATCCCATGAGTCCGTTTTGGACGAAAATTGACGTCCATTGATATAAGCATCTCGTTTGATAATAGGCACGACATTTTCTTTTGGGTTTTAATCCGGGTCGCATGGCAGGTAGATAATCAACTTTGTTCATTTGATGACAATGATGCTAAGAATGCTTGAATGGCATGTGCAGAATGAGAAGGAGCATTGTTGTATGGAAAAGCTAAGTCCCATAGTTGAGAAAGATTTATGTCACCTAGCTAATGTACCAGACATTCTCTCAAGAGATCACAAGAGGCAGCAGATGTAATTGTTACTCCTTCAGATACTTTTATAAGACCAATAGGTATATCTCTAATTACACCCGCCCATATCATGATTCCTCAACCCTTCTGTTGTCATCTCAAACGATGGTGACTCGCATCTCTAGAATAAACCGATCACTTAGCCCAGCCATCAGATCAATCAAGGGTTATTTGAGTTTCATCTGTGAAAAGTGCCTGACTCATATCCATCTTCATATATTTATACGCCCATTCCATTCTCAAATTTGTCTGTCTTGGTGAAAAAAGGAGGCTGCGAAAGTGTAACTTTTACAGAAGCCATCGTTCCAACACTTGCATTCCTTGTTAACTTTGGTATTTCAGGACACCCAGCTGCTGTGAAGATAGGTTTGCTTGATTGTAAAGGCTTTATACGGAGTTAACGACCAATATCCCTTAAATCCTTGTTTGTGACAGTCTTGGATATTACAGCATGTGACCGTTTCTTCCTTGGGGAAGAGTCATTCTGAAATCTGTTTACAATATCCAGATGACGACTTATTTTTCGGGCAATTACACCAGGGGTGGGCCCTTTAGCCGTTCTTTTATTATCATCTTTTTATTCCTCAGTTTGTGATTTTGAACGTCTTTGAACGTTCTGTTAAGAAGGAAAATATAATTATCTGGCTAATTTTAAATGAGAAACAAATGTTACTGACTGTACACACTATTCACAACAATATGTAAATGTAGTCATAATGTGCCAGAAGTTCCGTAAAAAAAATGCTCAAAGTATTTAACAGAATGATGAGTAAATGTTATTTTTATTCAAAAGCTATTATCGTGTATAGGAAATAAATACAAGCATTTTTGCCCGCCTGCTTTTAAGTAAAGTTTATTCTAATGCCACCCTAAACTCATACAATTTATAAGTCCTTGTACAATGAAGGCTCTTTTTCAGAAAGGAAAAAGTAACGACCACTAAGAATGCGGCATTGATAATTTTTTAGGTTGTATTCGAAATTGTCTTTCTGTAACTGTAATCGTTTTTTTTTTTAAATTTTATTAGTATTATCACAGATACTCGAGTGTTCAAGTAATAGTCTCCTTTACCTCTCAAACGTTGCGAAGGTACAATAACGGGGCATAGATTAATATTTATATTGCTAAATGTCTTCAACGTTTTCGTGGGATATGTTCCTTTACATAGTAGAAAAACCACTAAGTGGTTATAAAATGTCGAAGCGGATTAAATAAGTTTTCAATAAAATTATGTGTATATATATATATATATATATATATATATATATATATATATATATATATATATATATATATATCAGACTATTGATAAGGTAGATGATGGAGACAGAAAACAGAGGCAGATTGCGTTTTGAGGCCATATAGATCGGGGATAGAGAATTGTGGGTGGATGACATTCTTAAGTGAATTTCGACGGCTCACTGCCAGAAAGACCATCGCCCCATTTTACCCTACTGCTCGATTTCCTCATCAATTTTCTTTTGTTGTTGACGGACGAAGAAGAAATTAATTTGCAAAAGACATAATTGATTCCTTTCATTGCGATGCCACAATTCCCTCATCTCTTCCCAACACAATAACCCTCCACCCTTGATTAATACAACGCTCTAATTTCTTTCTTTCATACAATATTTTGTTTGCTGATGGTCAGTGTGTTTCGTCATTTATGTCTGCTTGTGTGTTTGCTTGTTTGTTTTTGCCATTATTCCTGTTAACTCTTCATTATTTATTTATTCCAGTCTTCGTCTTCTCCTTTTTGTTCGGTTCTATCCTACCATTCTTTTTCTATCATTCCTTATATTTTTAACGTTTAATTATTTTTATTGTGTGTTCCTTTTTTTACTGTGTTGTACCTTTATTTCTTTTCCTCTTTTATTTTTGTCTTTCTTTCTTTCTTTATTCCGGTTTTCTTTACTTCTTTTGGTTCACCTTCTTGTGTTTATCTTTTTCTAATTGTCCTCTCTTGTTTCATCCCTTGTTCTATATTGTTATCCTTTTGTTTTTCGTTCTAGCTGGTTTTTATTACCTCTTTTTTCCTTTCTATATTGATGCCATTTTTTTCTGTTTTTCCTCTTTTGTTCCCTTTTCATTTCTTTATTTTCTTCTTTATTTTAATTTTGTTATTCATGTTTTCTCTTTTATGTCATTCAACTTTCTGTCAGGCGCTCATTATTTCGTTCTTCTTGCTTTATAGTGAAATAAATCATAATTAAATACTCATTTATTTCGTTCTAACTATCCGTCCTTCATTTTCTAAATTTATCTTGTTTTTTGTTCTGACCATATCTTTTTAATTTCCCCTATCTCTATATATATTAACCTCTCTCTCAATATATATATATATATATATATATATATATAAAGCATGAATCTAACTTTTTGAATTTTGCTACAGCTGTTTCCACCGGTAAACCGGAATACATTCCATGAAAAATGCCAGTATACTGAAATCATATGCCCTTAATAGGGTTAAGATGAAAATTCATATACCCTAAATGTACAAAAGCAAAGAAAATTCCCGAATTTGTACACCTTTATTGTCATTAAAGGTATGACTACATATCAACCAAACCATTTCATTATCACATCACTACAGTATAAATCTCTATGCATGAGTGGATGAAGTGTGTGAGGTGCTGTGAAGAAAAAATCCTACCAGTAAAATACATAGCCCTGTTGTGATCGCATACCCTTAATGAGAATAAAAGTGCAAAAATTTGGGAATTACCTTGCTTTTGTACATTTAGTGCATATGAATTTTCATCTTAACCCTATCAAGGGCACATGATTTCAGTGTACTGGCATTTTTCATGGAATGTCACTACTTTTGTAAAGGTCATGCCCCAATACAATGCCTTCTCATAACTGATATAGTTGGTAGTTTGACTAATCAATATTTCTTCCAATATTCAAAGGTAAATATTTTTTTAAAAATTATGATGAGTGTATATTTACTCATGATACAATTCAAACTAGAACACATTTTTTCAATCTTTACCATGTATTCATTGCAAACAATAAATGGTGATTCAATCATTTTACAGTCAGTGTGTTTGAAAATTAACAAAGATATTAAATTTGAATTAAATAAATCAATCAATCTAATATTTTTGGAGCAGGAAGAAATATAATAAAGTTATTCACAATAGTAAACAGTAAAATATTCAGTGTACAAAGGAAAACAAAATACACCCTCTATATGTGCAATAACACAGCTGAATTAATCAAATAGCTGATGACATATAGAAGAAACTGTATGTGGACTAGCCATTTTTTAAGGTTTGTTTAAAATTTCTGGGAAACTACGGTATATTAGTAAACTGAAATTAAAAAGCCAACAACTAGATCCCAGAGCCTCTATATTTTCCAAATATCAGCTAAATCTATCAAACAGTTGATGAGATACAGAATAAACTGTATGTAGACTAGTAATTTTTTCAGTGTTTTTAAAATTTTTCTGGAAAATTAAGGTATATGGGAAACTGAAATTAAAATGCACTCAACTAGACACTAGAACCTCTATCTTTGCCAAAGATCAGCTGACTCCATCAAATAATCGATAAGATATAGAATAAAGTGTATGAATACTGGTCATTTTAAAGTTTTTTTTTTAACTTTCTGAAAAACTAAGGTATATGGTAAACTGAAATTAAAATGACATCAATTAGACTCTAGAACCTCTATCCCTGTCAAAAATCAGCTGAATCCATCAAATAGTTGATGAGATACAGGGTGGCACATACGTACGTACGTACGTACACACAGATAACATGATTCATGATTGAACTTTCTGGATCTCTGGGTTGCCTTGACTAATGATGCTGAAATTCTACAAACTTATAGAACCTATCAAATTCAAATTTTGTGCAAAGTTTTAACTAATTTGGTTTATTGTTTATTTAGTTATGATTGATCAGAGAAATGAGATTTCCAGCATATGCCATTCGTGCAGTCTATTTAGGGATAGAGCGCTCTCGCGCATCCCTTGATTATAATATTTCACAAGTTAGCAGTCGTCATCAATGACATGTCAGGAGAAAAGATGAGAATCAAAATGAAAACGTAATTTGATTATACCTCAATCATACTGCATTAGACAATTCAAACCTGTTTCAATATTACGTCTTTTGTTGACGTAAGATATTGCAGCTTTTTCATTTTCCGTAATATTTGAAGTAGTATCCCAATAATTTCGGATGCTATATATATATATATATATATATATATATATATATATATATATATATATATATATATACTCGTCCCAAAACGGGTAATATTAATTCGGGATGATAATAGTGTTGCACTACTTTTATTTTACTTTATTAATATTAAAAATAATATATAATGGTACTAAATCTAATGTATCTAACCCTTTTTCTAATTCTAATCAAAATCTATTAAATGATTTTTGTTTCAAAAAATGTCTTAATTTTTAAGCTTAAGACATATTTATTAATATGTCTTAGAATTCAGATAATCTTGTTGAATTGATTTCTGATGTATGTGGAACAATTTCATGCAAAGTTGAAAAAATGAAGTTTCAAATAGTAGTAGTAGGTGTTGTAATTTCAATTTATATATATATATATATATATATATATATATATATATATATACATATATACATTATATATATATATATATATATATATATATATATATATATATATATATATATATATATATATATATATATTTCGTTGTAGAGAATAAACTACTAAACTAATGAATCAAGCATCATGAGTTTTCGAATGTATTCTCGGAAGCATAGTAAGACACATAGTCATATTATTATTTTTCGAACTTTACCATTAAGATGGATTTTTTAACAGCATACAACGCGACATTCTATTTTAGTTCGGTTTTTTCTTCTTTTCATTTCTATTTTTCTTCTCTTTTCTAGGTTTCTTCTTTTTTCTAGTCTCTTTTTCTTACTGCATTTCTCTTTTCACGCCTTCATTTCTATTATTTCTTTCCCTTTTTCTTCTTATTTCTCTTTAGTATTTCCTACCTTTTGTTTTCCTTTCTGCCCTTTCCTTTCTTCGTCTCTGTCGTTTCTTCATGTATGTTCTTCTTCCGTGTCATCTTTCCTTCATTTATTCCTTTATTATTCTTATATCATATCTCTTTGTTTCTATCTGATATTCTTTTTTTTATTATTCCTTAGTTGAGACCTTTTTTCTCTTTCTTCTTATTCGACCTCGCCTTATTTTCACTCCTATCATTAGTTTTCTCTTTCTGGATTTCCTTCTGACTGGTTAAGCTTTTTTCCTTATCTCTTTCTCTTTGCTACGTATATTGAACACTTCAGTCTTGGCTGGACATTTAAATATTTCACTTTTTCTCTATTTACTCCGGTTTGTTTTCCTCAATAATCTACACCTTCAATGTTTTCGTTTCTCACGTCGATGTCTCAATTTCATTTTGCATATTTTCAAATATTGATCAACAGACTTTTGGCGCGCATTCTATTCGTTTTATTACTCACTACTTCAAAACTATAAATAATTTTCGAAGCGTCCGTGTTTGAAACGATATTAGAGATGTATTTTGGGCAGATATAAAAACGTCATATAACGAATTGCCACATACGAGTCTTCATAGAATAGGAGTTTTGCAAATTGTTGACGCCAACTTTTCGTACAGTTTAAGAATTGTTCGTCAATATTTTTCTCACGTGCTAAGTCCGGATCTATAAGGCATGTGCGTCGTTCTACCAGCTAAAAATCTGAGGCGAGCCTCGAACTTGCGCATTAACTCCAGGATAGTGATCTCCAACGCGATAACTTAGATATTAGTATTTTATTTAAAGGGAAGTAATAGAATGAGGTTGGTACAGAAATTTATCAGACCTGAACCCATGAAATCCTTAGAATTCGCTGGTCAATTCTCACCAGCAGAAGCGAAGTAGACAACAAAGACTCTGAGGGTTTACCAGGCATACTCTTAGAACACCACCATCTACAGGTTCGGGTGCTCCTCAAAGCATAGGAAATTTAGATTTACGCCATGATTATACATCCATATATACATGAATACATGAATACCAAAGCCAAGAAGACTCGTTCCTTATTGAAATTAAGGAATCTCATTGCAAATAGCAATATTTTAACGTAATTAATTTAATCGTTTACTGATACATCGAATTCAATTAAAAATGGAGGCAGGTAAGAGATATAACATCCTTGAAATTCCATTGTAAGAAATCCCGAATAATATCTAACTTAAAGGCATCCATAAGGCGACTGGAATAAACTATACCGTCTACGTTGTGGTGTAACCGTCTCATAGACAGTATATTAAATATCCTATCAAACAGTTGTGTTTATTCTGGTCGTAATTAAATGTTTTCTATTTCCTACTGTTAGATATGTACGTGTGAACTAATTGTGCTAAATGTACTGTCATTTGGAGTAAAAAATATGGGCGCTTTTAGATGAAAACAAAGCAAGAGAAAGTGAGAAGTTTGCAAAATTACAGAACATGCATTGGAAGGATTTGAGACCTTTAGTTTGAATCTTATGTCCAAACTATGGTGACAAAACTAGTTTATGATTTTCTCCAGAAAAGCATAGATGCTTATTTACAGGAAACGCATGATATAAATGTTTCAGGTTTTTATTTTACGTCCGCCAATATGGAATTGCGTAACCGTATCGCCGTATTTGTAACTACTAGCTCTTTTATATAGGTTGAAAATAATAAAATTGAGCAAGTAACACAATAGGATTTCAGTAATTATTTGTTCATTGTTTTTTTAAAACGTAATATTTCTATTCTTACATTGAAACTTAAGAAAATTATATATATATATATATATATATATATATACTTACATATATATTTATTTATATATATATATATATATATGTATATATATAGATATATATTTATATATTAATATATATATGTATATATATATTTATTCATATATATGTGTGTATATATATATATTTATTTATATATATATATATATGTATATATATTTATATATATATATATTTATATATATATATATATATATGATAATGAAATTCAAATTCAACTACGGTTTTAGAAGCGCCGATTGAAACGATAACTTTGAATTTTTTTAGAATCAGTTAACATGACGCGAGATTTTGTTACACAAATGAAATATTTATTAAATCATTTTTTTTTCTTTTTTATAAATCCCAAATTTTCGGTTTTCAAAAACCTTAATCATGGTAGACAATGCTTTTTTTTCTTCTTCTGGTGTTATGAAGATATTGTTTTTTTTTTACGGATCGGACATATAAAAAAAAACAATATTATCATAACACCAGAAGAGGAAAAAAAAGCATTGTCTACCATGATTAAGGTTTTTGAAAACCGAAAATTTGGGATTCATAAAAAAATTTAAAAATTGATTTAATAAATATTTCATTTGTGTAACAAAATCTCGCGTCATGTTAACTGATTCTAAAAAAAATTCAAAGTTATCGTTTCAATCGACGCTTCTAAAACCGTAGTTGAATTTGAATTTCATTATCGTACACATGTGTTTCAGTACGCGAAAACTACGGATCGGACATATAAAAAAACAAAAACAATATCTTCATAACACCAGAAGAGGAAAAAAAAAGCATCGTCTACCATGATTAAGGTTTTTGAAAACCGAAAATTTGGGATTTATATATAAAAAAAAAAATGATTTAATAAATATTTCATTTGTTTAACAAAATCTTGCGTCATGTTAACTGATTCTAAAACATTTCAAAGTTATATATATATATATATATACATATATATATATATATATATATATATATATATATATATATATATATATATATATGTATATATACACAGGCGGCATTTTCAATGAAACATATACATGACTCTAAACTTCGGCGTCTCATAAAATCATGTTTAATCCTACGTCACAATAAAACAATTATACAAAGACAAGGTTTCTATAATACTACCACTTCTTCTGCTAGATCGATTTTAACTGAAATGAACTGTAAAAATTTGGGAACTTCCTTGCTTTTGTACATTTAGTGTATATAAATTTTCATCTTAACCCTATTAAGGGCATATCATTTCAGTATACTGGCATTTTTCATGGAATACTCTTATATTTCGTAGTCAACTATACTTCTTCATTATGAACCAGTTTTTACTTTTTTGTAATATATTTTACAGTAGGGCCGGATTAAGGGCCCAAGGAGCTGGGGTACTGGGCCACTCACCAAGAGGGGTCCTCCCACCAATTTTTAACATAATTTCTGATTTCAAAAACGCTTGTTTGGATTTTATTTTGTATACAACTTAATTTTCTATTACAAAGCCTCAATTATGTTCACCTGTTTCCTGCTTGGTGAAAGAGATTGTCAGTGTATCTGTCTTTTTTGTCAACTTACCAAATATATATTTTTAAATATTAATTCACACTATTTAATATTATAAATTATCAATTAAATAATTAAAATCCAAATGATGTAATATAAACACTAAATGAATTCACGTTGTTGTTCTGTCAGCTTCTTTTAAACATATTTTTTTAATTTATAAAAGAAAGTGTTGTCTTCATTCAAAAGATAGAAATGAATACTAGCAACCTAAATTATTTTCAAATGAAACTGGGAATTAGTTTTTTAAAATATTTTTGTATTTTATCACGAATCTCAAATACGTTGTATTCTTTTTGTTGTCAGTTGCAACTGTTAATTTAAAATATTGTGAATGTT
Source organism: Sepiola atlantica (assembly GCA_963556195.1). Lineage (NCBI taxonomy): Eukaryota > Metazoa > Mollusca > Cephalopoda > Sepiida > Sepiolidae > Sepiola > Sepiola atlantica. Next base: position 40,345,106 of record OY744526.1, on the reverse strand, counting down.
ACATTCAAAATCTTTGAAATTAACATAGAAAAAAATCCCAGATTTTACCGAGATAAAGTTGAAAGAAAGGCGAGCAAAAAAGGCTTGTGTGGTAGGGTGGGATTAAGTGAATTAGTGAATCCAATGTTTTTTCACACACATGTGAGAAGTGGAAGTCAAGAACTTTGGCATCAGTTATTTCTTTGATTTTGATTTTGCATGCATGTGTGAAGTAATAGTAAAAAGAAATGTCAAAATAAATAAAGAGTGGATAGGGAGATAAAATAAAAGTATAATAATAAAACAGATTCTTGGTTATTGAAACAGTTTAGTTACATTTTCATTTTCTTAGAGACAACTACTCTTAGGAAGACTAGAAGAAATTTTGACCAATATAAATGTAAGTGCATATATTTATTTTCTTTTTTGTTAACTTTATTTTAAAGAAATTTAAAATGTGTTTTTAGAAAAAAAATAATTACTAATAGCATTTTTTTTAAATTATTAATCTTTGGCCACTTAGTGGCTAAGCCCCCCTCCAATATTTTTAAATAACTGAAAATCGTGGGCTTCAGATAAAAGAGGCTATGCCATCCTCCAATATTTGTAAATAAATATTTTTTAAACAAGTATTTATTAATACGCTTTTGTCTTGAAGCAAATGAAATTGATTTATCCACATTTAGTTTCTTTTTAAAGAAGCAAACACTAGTCTCATTTGTTTGGAATTTTTCTATTCATTTATTGCTGTAACTTTTACAACAAAACAATAAATAACAACACAACTAACATTTTTTGTTTAAAGAAAATAAAACTTAACGAAAAGTAGCCCGTCTTTACAAAAAAAAGCAAAATGTTCAAAATTAGTTCAAAAGCGAACGTCAAACAATAAAGTTAATCTAATCATAATGTTAATTATTAATTATAAACTTAATTATAGAATTCTGGATAAACATTTCTTGTGAAACTTGTTTTTTCTTGTGAGATTTAAAAATAAAAATATTATTTGAGAAAGGAGAAATTACTATAAGTCTCGATGTCTTGCTTCTAAATACCCCCTATTTAGAAGCAATACATCGAGACTTACATTTTTACACCAATATTTAAAAACTATGTAAGAAATACATATTTTGTAAATTGAAAGAAAAAAGGGGTGCCCTGAATATTCGGCAAATGAAAATTTGGCACCGGAAAATTCGACACAGGAAAATTTGGCAATTTTGGAAAAGTAGGAAAAGTCGGTAATTAATTAGGGAAGATATATCGATTGAAAAAAGATTTTAGAACCGTACTTGCGGGGGATATAGTTGTAAATACGGGGCTACACCTTACCAATAAAGAACACTTATTGTGTTATTTTTTTGGTACTTGTGCAGTTTACGGACCGGGTTATATTTAGATAAGATTTTCAAGTTAAATTCAATTTTTACGATATCTTTTGTTTATTACATTGTTAAGTAAAAGTACAGAATAGTTTACAAAGCGCCCCTCCCACGCTTCCCCTATGTTAAGAATGGCTTTCTAAATAATGTTATTATTTCAACCCGGTTTGTAATTAAATTACGAGATTAAATCCATCATAATGCATTTAGGTTTCTTTATAAACAAGTCAGCCATTTTAATATTTTGTTAATAATTGACAAAAATATCAATTACTTCGTGTCTGTTCGAAATTTGAAAGGAAATTTGTTTTCCTTGTCATGAAATACATTTCTAATTTATTTTTTGTAACTGTAATTCAATGTTTTAATTTCGGCGGGAAAGTGGATGTGTTTAAAATCGGCCGCTCGTCGAGTCGTTTTATTTTACTTCAACATTGATAAATTCCTGTAAGATGAAGTGGTTAATTCGTCGTTTCATAGCCAAAATGGCGGACAATAAATCGGCTGTATTTTTCTGATTCTTTTCCGACTTTTCCACGATTAATTTGAAAGAAGTAAACCAATTTAACAAGTAGTAAATAAACTTACTTTTAGGCAAGATGGCCACCAAAGATTAAAAAAACTGAATTATATTTACAAACAAATAACTAATAAATTAATTTCATGACAAGAAAAACAATTTTTCTTTTTTAAATATATGATTTTCTAAGCATTTCAAAGCCAGTTACAAATGACTTTCTATTCGATAGTTTAAATACTTTCAAAGAGTTAAATACTTCCAAATTCCTTTCAAATTTCGAACTGAGACGAAGTAATTGATATATTTTTCAATTATTAACAAAATATTAAAATGGCTGACTTGTTTACAAAGAAACCTAAATGCATTATGATGGATTCAATCTCGTAATTTAATTACGAACCGGGTTAAAATAACAACATTATTTAGAAAGCCATTCTTAACATGGAGAGAGCGGGTGCTTTGTTAACTATTCTGTACGTTTACCTAACAATTTAATAAACAAAAGATATAGTAAAAATTGGGGAATCTTTTACTATAATCAACAGAACGGAAGAACGAAAAAAGGGTGAAAAAACAAATGTGCAGCAAATAAATGTTAGCAAGGGCAAGACAAGTTACTATTCTACCAGTGTTGTCAAGTTAGCGGGTTACCTGCTAGATCTGGCGATTTTGATTTGAATCTGGCTAGTAAAATTTGGATCTAGCGGCTAGCGATGTTTTTCCCTTAAAATCTGGCGATTTCGTTTTCCACATACACACACGCAATTTCATTTTCGTATTCATTTTCTCTTTCGTCATCATGAGATTATTTCTCAAGCTACCTTCCATACATGATATATGCAAATCTGCAGTAGTTTTACATGTCAATAAAACTGTTGATGTTCTAAAAATAAAATGATGATCGCGACCGGACAAAACCTCACCGGACAAAAGGACACCAAAATAATTCAAACACGGACTAAAGCCCACGAACGTAAAAATAAATTAATAAAAAAACAACAGTTCTTCAATTCTATCATAAAACCTACTTCATCACATCAACAGTCGGTCCCTCTTTCATCAGATCTATCAACAGTTTCTGATTTATCTGAAAAGGGAGAGTCACCGGTTCAGCCAAGAATCGAGTTCCCAAAAAATCAGGCTACTGGTGGAAGTCTCAGTGAAGGACGTCGTTTTTCAAGTCAGTGGTATGCCAAATTTTAATGGATCGAGTATAGCATCCAGAAGAATAGTATCTTTTGTCCTACATGCAGGAATTTTGGACATTTACGACGGGAGGAAAGTGGAGTCTGGACAGAGTTTGGCTTTCGTGACTGGAAGAAAATTGGACAAAAATTGAAAGCACATAATGACACTGATGTCCACAAAGAAGCGGACAAGGTTCGGATCACCTTAAAAAATCTTCAGAAAGTAGGGAGAGTGGATCAACTCCTGGATCCATGCTACCGAGACAAGAAATTAATCGGTGAGCACAACTAGCATCTCCTGACAGTACTGGGCATAGTATTATTCTGTGCAGAGAATGAGAGATGATGACGAAAGCAAAGAATCACTATTTATCTAAGTATTACCCAACTATTCAACAACACTTGGAGAAACTTACGAGAAATGCACAAATGTTAAGCCCAGAGATTCAAAATGATGTACTCTTTTCAGCGCAGAAGGTTCTGTTAGAGGAAACAGATACCAGGTTCAGAAAGCCGGATAGTATGCGGTTTTAGCTGATGAGGTTAAGGACATCTCTAACAAAGAATTACTTGGTGTTTCATTAAGGTTTCTGCACGGAGAAAAAGTCCATGAACGGGCCATTGGTTTCATAGAGATGTATGACCTATCTGCTGCCAGTATTTCGGAACAGCTGCAAGCTATGCTGCGGCTATGAACTTGGAGAAGGAGATGTGTGTTGGGCAAGGATACGATGATGCAAGTGTGATGTCAGGTGAACGTGGTGGTGTCCAAGCGCTGATGAAAAGGGCTGGCTATACATATGCCCAGTATGTGCACTGTGCATCTCACAGGCTGAATTTAGTTCTCGCATCTGTCACTGAGATTTATCCTGCCATTAAGATATTCTTCGAGAAACTTTCATGACAGGTACAAAACGTCATTCCCGATTCCTGGAAATCCAGAAGATGTTGTATCCGAAAGACAAACAATTGGAACTGACCATGGCCATCCCTACTACAGGCCAAGCAATCATGCAACTGGGGTCTTTTACTGGGGGCCATGTGAAGACAATCTTTTTGTGTGATATATCCTGCTATATTAAAAAGCGACATTTTAATATCTTTGGAGATACTAGGTTCTTGGTCTGGCAGGTGATAAAATGTTTCGTATGCCAATTCATCCAACAGATATCCGCATTGTGAGCAAGTATGGCCTGGATCATGGCTATACTCTCTAACATCAACTTCCAACTGAAGAAGTAATTTTGTTTTTTGAATATGGAATTTCTGAATAAGATTTTGTACGGTAATAAAATAAGTACCCCCAGAATCTTGTCTCAATTTACAAAATTCAGTTTCAAGACAGTCGATGGTAAATCCTCCAAGAATAGCAAAATTGAACCCACTGTCAAGTAAATGTCAATTAAACAATTACATGTATGCTTAATAGCCATACTATTTAACACATTATATTAAAATAAAAAAATAAAAGTGATATTTCGTGAATTAACAGAGCTGTCTACATGTAAATAAAGTAAACTTCCTAAGAATATATAAATAATTTGTAATTCAGAATGTACGATTTATTAACAAATTCTAAAAGAGAATACTCTTTTAAACTTAAAAAAGTGGCGCTATTGTATAAGCAGTAACCGATCTGAGGGAGATAACTCTATTTTCTTAGCCGCCGCTATTCCGAATTCGCTTATACTTTGGCAAGGGTATTAACTTTGTTTATCGCAGCATGAAAGAAAATAACTTTTCTTTTTATGTTTATATAAAGTGTATACAATTTGTGGCATGTGCTTACAAGTTATTTTGAACGGGTTTGGGTTAGGGTTTTTAACGCATTTCAAAACCGTAACATATTTTTTTTATTAATAAACAAAGTTATCTGCCTTGCCAAAGTATAAGCGAATTCGGAATAGCGGCGGCTAAGAAAAATAGTTATTTCCCTCAGATCGTTTACTGCTTATACAAGAGCGCCAAAAAAATATATTTCGTCAATGAACAGAGCTGTTTACATGTAAATAAAACGTTAAAACATTTATAGTATACTTCCTAAGAATATATAAAAGATTTGAAATTCAGAATGTACGATTTATTAACAAATTCTAAAAGACAATACTTTCTTTTTTTAAAAAGTAAAAGTGATATTTCGTCAATGAACAGAGCCGTTTACATGTAAATAAAAAAATCAATTCATACTTTTAACTCACGAACTTATAATCCACATGTAAATAATGATAAAATAACAGAACCTCAGCTGAAATAAATTTGATGAGTTAAAGTTTAGTTTCGGAATGAAATTTGCTTGGACCAGTGACAACGAAGTGCTACCAGCTAAAAGTTTATCTGTTGACTGACTGGCCCCCAGTTCAAGCAGTCAGACGTGTGTCTAGCTGGCCTGGTATGGGTATGGCAATGGAACTGACCCAGTCATCTACAACCAGGTGGTCTTCCAGATCCTTAGAGGTTGAAAAGTTCTTGCGCCGTTTTGATGTAATTTTGGACAGCCTGACATCCTTTCAAAATGATCCTGCTGCTGAAACAAAACTTTCTGATATTGCTCTATTGAAAACAATTCAGACAAAGAAGTTCCTAGCTCTCCTAATCTTTTTTGGAAGATTATATGACTATACAGATGTTGTGACCAAAGGTCTGCAAAAGAAACAAACAAATGCGGAGACAGCTATTAGCTTTATGGAAACACTACTTGAACACGCAGAATCATTCGATACAGAGAAGGTGGTGAAGTATGCATTGGAGCTTGCCACAAAGTACGATATCACGGATAGTGATACTCGGCCATCTGGAAGGGCACGAAAGTTATCCGGAAAATTAGGTGGCTCATTAGTGACTGGTTCCGTTTGCCATAACTATGTAGGTACAGTGGAATATTTTGATTTGGTACCCCGACAGTTGCTGGGGCACATGAGAGGAGAACCCCGTGCTAGATTTGGAAATGCTCAATGTGCAGTGATGAAAGCTGCTGCAGTGGGTAACACGTCATCAGAATCATTCATGGACAGTGAGACGCTGAAACAGCTAGGCCCACTGTTTGGTGTTTTGGTAAAGGAGAGTGAGATGGAAATATTCAAGAACTACATTCAGCGACGTCTCCCTACCGAAGATCTTGGACTTTCAGAATTATTCGAACAATGTGACAAGGATATTTTTCCATCGATGCATAGAGTATTGCAATTGCTCCTTACCATCCCACAAACCTCAGTAACCGTTGAAAGATTATTCTCTTCGGTGAAGCGCATCAAAACAAGAATGCGATCTTTGATGTCAACTGAGAGACTGACCTCACTCTACCTCATATCCTTTGAAAAAAGATTTGCTGAGAAACATTGACAGAGAGCGCATCCTTGCGTATTACAATAACTGTAAAAATAGGAGATTATAATAGAATTCTGTAGAGCTAGCAAGTAGCTACCTTATTTTACGCACTTTATGTTATTATTATTGTATTTACTATGCTTTATGTGGTTTACTATGCTTATGTTGTTATTTACATGTACCTACCGAAATACCCAACAATATATTTAGATTATAAAAAAGTAATTGAAATTTTTTTACTACTTATTTATATTTATATATTAGTATACATACACACTGAACCAAAACGTTACTCATATTAGAATATCAATATTAGTTTTGCCCCTCCTAAAAATGCCTTGCCCCCCCCCTAAGTTAGAAGCCTGGCTACGTGCCTGCTATGAATCAATTTAATGTTAATCGAAAATATTTATACTTACAAAGAAGAGGGTTGTACACATATGCCATCTTAAAAGCCGTTTACAATACCTCAAAGAAATGTAAATCTAAGGAATATTTATTAATCGCTGTTCAATAGTTATTTTTTAAATTAAAGAAAACGAAGGCATATCAATTTTCGCGAAGGAGTTCTATTCCTATTCTGTTTATTTTGCCTAAAACTAATTCAAACTAAATATGCCCTACATTAATCACCTTTACGACTTACAGCTGGGTTCCTGAATTCATAATGATCGATATATTTGTTTAGTAGTGAATCCTCTACATACAAATATATAAACATACATACATACATACTTAAGTTTAGAGTGTGTGAATATACGAAATGTTCTTATGCCAGATAACAATTGCCTCAATATTGAGTGGTTTAAGTTACGTAACCTCTTTAGCGTTGTGTAAATGTCCATCTGATTGCAGATGAGTAAAAAACTGAGAACTCGTGACTATTTTTGACACGCCAGCTATGAACGGTGCGCAGGGAGTTTTAAGAAAATGATGACAATACTGCAACATGAAAGGTAAACGGAATACGACTGTCATGTTTCACTGTTTTACCGTCCATAGGGATAAAATGGTCATCTTCACCTTTTACGAAAAGCGTATCTGCATATGAAACACAAAGAAAACAACGTTATTTAAAATCAACCTTTGGCCTCTAATTATAATCGAAAATGATGTGATATTATTTTCCTTCCGAGCTTAAAGGTAAAAAGACCAAAACATACTCTCTACTCCCATAGGTTTATATGTTTAATGATTGAATAAATGCTTATAAAATCTATATTCGATAAATAAGAACAAAATACAAGATATGTTAATAATCTAGTTTATTAGTATATACAGGACAAAGAACTCGCGTCAACAAAAATGTGTGTAATTAACGGTGATTATGTTCCGTTCCGAATTTCTTGTTACCCTTACCCAAGAATATACAGTGGATCGAAAGTTTTGTTACCCCGATCGGGAAGTATGTGGTGTGGTCTGAACGTCTAAAAAATTACAGAGTTGTCTAAAAGTCTAGTAACACAAAGGAAGATGTATGCATAGTGGTCCGAAAGTCGTGTTAAAATTAATAAAGATTATATAAAATGATCTGAAAATATTATCTCTTCCAAAATAAATACAGTGGCCCGTAAGTCCTATTTCCCTCGAAACAAAGTATTCAAAGGGTTTATCACCATAAATAAAAAGTCTACAGAATAGCCCGAATGTCTGTTACTTCTACGAAAATGTATATAGTGATACCAAAATCTTTTTACCCTGACCAAATTATATAGAGACGAGCTCAACAGGCTTTGTTCCCCGTAAGAAAGCTTTTAGATAATAGTTAGAAAATCTTGTTAAAAAGACTAAATCTTATACAGTGTGGTTTGAACATCTTGTTAGTCCCGCCTCAATATATATATATATCCATATATATATATATATATATATATATATATATATATATATATATATATATATATATATATATATATATATATATGTATACATATTATGGTCCGAGAGTCTTCTTATCCCTTAACAAGAGTATACAGAATAGCCAAGAAAATGTATACAGTGCACTTCGAGAAATAGCATACAGTCTTATTTCGCAAAGTCAAAATACACTTGGATTTGGAGCGCGTATATTACACGAGTCGATCTTTTTTACTATTTTTTTCTCAAATATTTTCTACGAGATTGAATTGAAATAGTGAGTCAATTAAACATTTATTGCTCTTTTAAACAAAGACGATTTATATTTGGTCGTCATTTGTTGACAAAATGTTATCTTATTTTCTTTCATAAGCAATTGAACAGAGTGAATAAATATTTCTCAGTATAAAATTACTTTTAAGTATGTTATTCTCAAAATTGAAATACTGCAAAAGTTTAAAGTGAAGAAACGTGGCAGTAAACTGGCACTTCTTTTCTCTTTAAAAGAAAACAAAGAATATAGTTCTGATGTTTATTTCTACCAATCGACTTGTGTAGGTAATGTTGTGTACACATTTCCAACCCATCAACCCTCAGATCCAGTGGCATAAATTCGAAGAATACATTGAAATATATGTCGCAATAATTAAATTGAAATTTTACATTCACAGAGTATATTGGAAATTGAATCGTAAGTTCTTAACTAGCGATATTATGCTAAATAGAAGTGAGAAAAAACAACTTACTTTCTCCCTGGAAATTCTGAAGTGTTTAGGGTGTTCGTTTTACATGGCTAGACGCTTCTCCTTACACACTATATGCTGAAAATCACCTACGCACATTGTACAAGTGCGCACTTTACATAAAGCCTTACATTCGATTGACCAAAAACGTTTATGATTATCAGAAATCCTTTTTGAAAAACTTGCTTGATATTTCTTAGACAAGATCACGTCGCGTATCAAGTTTCTCATGTTAGTTTTAAGTAATTTTGCATGAGTTGACACTTTTCTGTTTAGGTTTTTAATTAACCTAAACAGAAAAGTGTCAACTCATGCAAAATTACATATAAAACTGACCTATTTCCTAAATGTAAATAATAAAGAAGTATTTTTTAAATTTTCTTTATATAATCTTTTAATACGATTAAAAAGACAAGTCTATGATAATTCCTAGGCAATTACAAGACTATTCGGAGTTAATTCCAATTTAATTACAAAAGCAATTTTAAGATAATTACAAGACGATTTCAATACAATTCAAAAAACAAATTTATGATAATTTTTGGACAATTTAGAGACAATTTCAAGATATTTCTAAGAAAATTCCAAAGACAATTCCAAGATAATTGCAAGAGAGTTTTTATGATATTCTTACTTATATTTCAAGACAGATAAAAGAAAATTCAAAAATAATTTGGATGATAATTCCATAGACAATTCTAAAGACAATTACATGACCGGTTCAATTCAATGGCACAGAAAATTCAACGATAATACCCGGTTAATTCTGAGATAATTAAAAAAAAAATCCAAGACAACTTCAATATAATTAAACAATTAATCCAATACAGGTTTCATTCTATTCTGAAAATAATTCTGGCATAACTTTACGTAAATTCCAAAAGTTATTCTTTTTAATAGAATTCAAACGATATTCCAAAGACAAATCCCTTACCATTTTAAGATATTTAAAAAATAATTATAAACGGTTTCAATTCAATTCCAAATTAATTTCTATGCTAATTCTAAGACAATTCTATGATATTTCTTAGATAATTCGAAAATAATTTAAACCAATATTCTTAAGCAATTTCTAAAAGCCACTGCAATGATTATTTTGCAACAATTTCCAAAACAATTTTAAGAACGTTTCAATAAAATTCCAAAGACAATTTTATGATAATTAAAAGACAAATCCAAGAAAATTTCAGGATAATGCCAATACAATTCCAAGACAATTCCAAACAATATTTACAAGGACATTCAAATGACGATCGCATGATAATTCTAAGAGAAACTTAAAGACAAGTCCACGATCGATTCTATTTTAAGACTATTATGAGAAAGATTCAACAAAAGATTCTTTTCTATACAATTATAGAGACGATTTTAATGTAACTTCAAAAGAAAATCCAAACAGAATTCCAAGATAATTCCAAAGACATTTTAACGATAATTCAAAAAAATAAATTCACAAAACAAATTCAAGACTGTTTAAATCTAATTCCAAACACAATTACAAAGGAAATTCTAAGATCAATCCAAAATCGGTTCAAGGGAATTCCAATACGGTGTGAAGGATAATTTCGAAGACATTCCAAGACGCTTTCCATACAATTACATGCTATTCCATTTTGATTCTAAGACACTAACAAAGACCGTTTAAATTAAGACAATTCTAAGACAATTCCAAATTCGATTTCTAAAAAATTCAAAGATAATTCACCAGAAATTGCCAACATAATTCCAAAATAATTCCAATAGCCATTTCAATATAATTCAAACATACTAAAAAAATAGTCGAAGACAATTCCAAGATCGTTTCAATACAATTCCAAAGAAATATGCAAAGAAAATAACAACATGATTTAAATAAAATTCCAATACTCTTTCCAAACAATTGTAACGACTATTCTATTCTAATTCAACTAGAGTTTAAAATACATCCCTACCGACATTTTTAAAGATGATTCCTAGATAATTACAGGATAATTCCGAAACTATATCTATATAATTCCGAGAAAATTCCATGATGACAACAATTACAAAGATAATTCCGAGACCATTTCAATACAATTGAAAGTCTTCTTTAAATTGTTTTTCATATGCACCCTATTATTATTTGTACTCACTAGGAGTTCTCACACAGATCATCGTCAGTGATTGCTCACCGACTACAACCAGTGGTATTTCCTGGAGTCTGAGTGACAACAAGCCTCCCTACATTTCCAGTATTCTTCACCTCTTTTCGAAAACGATGCGGTATCGCAACAGCCTCTTAGCATTGATTTCTCCCTGGTAAGGACAATTGGTCTTCTCTGGGATTTGAGTGTCAATAAGCCACTCCAAGGTCCCAGCATTCTCTGCACTTTTCCAGTGAAGGTCTGGTTTGTGCTGTCCCTCCGAGGTCTTCTCATCCTCCTAGACCCGCTACAAATATTTTGTCTGGTGTCAGTTAAGGTCGGCACCATTTAAAATAAATAAATAAATACATATAATCACATTTTTTTAATCAATTAAAAAAAATATGTTCAAAAAAAAAAAATTAAAAAAAAATTAATTATTTTTAATTTTCAATTTTTTTCCTTTCAATTCCCTCATTTTTTCCTTTTCTCTTTCTTTATCTTTAAAAAATTATTTTTTAATTCTTTATAATTAAAACATTTTTGGTGGGGGAGAGGGAGGAGCTTATAGTATTTCTAGTAATTTCTGTTTCTTTGGTTCATTTTTGTGTGGTGATAGCGGAGGCCGGTGCAATTTATTGTGAGGTGGAATTATGAAGTGCTGTTTCTTGCATTTTTTGTTCATTGGTTCGTGGTGTGGTGTTCTTCGTGTGGTTTGTTTTCTCCCTGTTGTAAATTCCTTGTGACTGTTTAGCCTTTGTAGCTTATGCCTGTTGGTTTCCGCATTCGAGGATTGTCCTTAAGACTGCAGCTGTTTTGACCATTGCCGTCATTTGTATGGTTCTGATGGTCCCTTTGATTCCAATTTCTCCTAGTCTATTCTCCAGGTTTTTGGGATTGTTCCTAGTGCTCCTACGATTATTAGTAGTATACTAACTTTCTTCATGCTCCATATTCCTTTCATTATTATTATTATTATTATTATTATTATTATTATTATTATTATTATTATTATTATTATTGTTTTTCTTCTGTAGTTTATTGTTGCTCTTCTGTCCTTTTTCTCTCCCAATTCTTCATTTTTCTCTTGTTTTTATTCTTATTTCGCCTTGCCTCTGTTTTGTGTCCTCATCTTCCGATTATGATCAATTTTACACTTTTTTCTATTTCCAATTTTGTCCCCCTTTTTCCAAATTATCTTTTCTACTTTTGTTCTAGTTTTAAATTTACTTTACTATTCGGCTTTTTTCGTTCTCTTTCCTTGCTCGTATGTTTTGTTCTTTTTCTTATTCTATTTCTTCTTCTCCTTATTTTCATTTTACTTATTTTCTTCTACTTTTCTGTCTCGCTTTCCACTCGTTCTGACCCTTTCTCATCTGTTTTATTTTCCTTTTTTCTTATTGTCTTTTTCTCTCTTTTGTTTATTTTCTCTTTACTTAAAAATCATAGAAGGTCGGGGGTTACGTCGGCAAAAACCTTATAATACAAACCTCTAAGATAAAAACATCAATCCTCATCTAAAGAAAATCCGAAACCATCTTAACATATCGTACGTTATTACTAAGGAAAATCCGGCCCCTCAACAGGACACTGCTACTTTTTGTTAATGAAAGACATACTTATTTTGAAATGATTCTATTTCTAAACTGCTATATTCAGCTTTTATAATCATGATAACACCGTACTCTTTTAATAATGTATGTTACTTTTATTCACCCGAAGGAAATCACATTGCGACTGTGACGTAAGAGCATACTGTGAATTAGCGACAAAACCTAAAGGTGACTTCCTAAGTGAAGAGTTATGCAGTGTGATTTTTGTTCACATTACATTAAAATGTATGTATGTTGGTACAGTCGGTGGAACAGGAAGCAGGAAAGGAATTCCAAAGGCTAGAAGTTCACGGAAACTATTAGAGTAAAAAACCTTCCAGTATATAGGGATCTCTACAGGGATAGCATTTGGTTGCATGACGAATCGGTCGGGGTATTTACGACAAGGGGGCACCGGTGCCAGAAGTTTATCGGGGTACATTCTATTAAGTTACTTGTAAAAAGAGCACAAAGATGCAACATTGCGGTAAAGGAACAGGGGGGGTGAGCTTGGTAGATAGTGTGTGCCCTACTAGCTTAGAAGATTTTGTTATTCTGTCTAAGAAGGAGAGGCTAGTGATTAGTGCAAAATCCCAGATATGACAATAATTCTCCATGCCTGGGCAAATAGTGTATTTGTAGAGCTATAGGATACTGCCAGGTACGGGAAGTGTTTAGCATGGTAGAGGAAACCCACATTTTTTCCAGCAGGCTTATCAATGGTTTCTCTGTACATGTTCCGATTCATCTTACCTGTGAATGTTAGGCCGAGGAGTTTGAATGAGAGACTCTCAGATAGGGTGCTATTAACCATGACAATCGGTAGTTGAAAAGGTGTTCTTATAATTGTTGAAGGAAAGGAGCTTTGTCTACGTAGTATTAAATGTTACCATCCATTTATGCCACTACGGACTGGAGGTTAGTATGTAAGGATTCAGCCAGTGCGTGGATATGTGTGTGATTGCTTAGTTCAAATGTCGAGAATAGGGCGTGGTGTAGTCAGCAAAAATACCCATTTCGGACGCTATGTCATCAGGGAGATCGTTCATCGAAATCGGAAATAATAAAAGTTTCAGGATCGACGCCTGAGGCCCATCTGTATTAATGCCATATTGGTTAGATGTACGACAATCAACGACAACCTTGCGTCTGGCTTTTGGCTGAGAATGATCTGATTATGTTAAATATTCGTCCAGTAATACCGAACGAATTAATTTTCACATAGGGAAATTCACGCCAGACTTTGTCAAAGCCTTGGATATATCGTGCTCTACCGCCCTAGCTTCAGCAAACTTGTCCAGTCTATGTTATATGAATTCCGCGATGACTGTTAGGATATACGGAGTAGAATGGGCTTGCCTATATCTAAGAAAGAAATTTATCATTAACGAGGAGGTAGACTGATGCTTTCTCATTTCTTATATAATTATAGGAGATGTCATTGATAATTCTGAAATACAGAATATATAAAAATCAAAATAAAATCCTCATATAGTAAATAATAAATTCCTCAAATAATATATGCAACCTGTATAGTGTGCGTACATTTTTGGATAGTCTAATTACATATATAAGTTGTTAAAATTTCAGTGGTTTAAAACGATGGTTTCTCGTATACCTTGTATTGCAACACTCGCCATATTTACATATAAATCGAGCGTAAACCACTCGGAGTATGCAGCGCCGTTATGTGACTCTTGTTTATGCGCGCTAAATTCGAATTACGATCGGACGTACGAGAGACGTGTGTGTGGTCGTAACTCGGCGAGGGGCACGTAAAAAGGACTAATTTGCTTGAAGACAAATAGGTCAATGCTTTCAAATATTAAGGAAGCAAAGAGGTGAGCAACTAGGATTTTAAAAGTGCGTGTGGGGTTATACAATGCTGGGAAAGGTGTGTGTGCGTGTGTGTATCTGTGTTTATGAGATAGATAGAAACAGAAGGGATGGGGGAAGAAATAATTTGTAGGCAAAGATCGCAAAGTGCTTCCAACGACTTTCCGGGTATTGAGATTTAATGGGTAGAATAAAACTAGGGAGACACCGTAAAAATAAATAGAATCGTTTTTGGATGATAAGTGAAAATATGCCCTCTTGAACCTGTCCATCTGTTTTGGCGAAGAGAGAGAAAATGCTTTTAAAACAATAAACACCAACGCATTATCAAAGTTTATATATATATATATATATATATATATATATATATATATATATATATATATATATATATATATATATATATATATATATATATATATATATATATATATATGTATACATATATGTGTGTTTTACGCATGCATATATATGTATATGAGTGTAAATATACATCTTCATATACGTATAAATATTTATACAGCTTTAGACATACACACCCAAGTCGTCTTTTATAGCATGCACGCATACATATAAACATATAAGTAATGGATATATATATATATATATATATATATATATATATTAATTGAACGTGCTAATGCGTCTAAACATAATATATATATATATATATATATATATATATATATATATATGTGTGTGTGTGTGTGTGTGTGTGTGTGTATGTGTGTGTGTGCATTCGTCTATTAAGACAGCAATTTCTCAATCAAAAATTGTGGAATAATACGAGACTGTTACAAATCTGAACTGCTATGATTTTACCTGTTTTTCTCCATTTATGTATCTTTAATGCAATGTCTTGGAGATGATGCTAAGCGGAACCAAAAGGCTTGACTGGAAGTGTAGAAAATAAGGTATTTATATTTTAAAGTTCTAAAAGTTTGTTCAATAAAACTATATATATGTATACTATATATATATATATATATATATATATATATATATATATATATATATATATATGTATAATATATATATATATATATTTATGTATATATAAATAATATACATATATATAGTTTAATAAATTAAGAAATACATTGGTTACTCTTCCTACTGACGCTCTCATCACATACCTATCACGAATGCCTCAAATGAATCGACAAGGTCAAGGTTGCAGTTTTGCTGAACGGGCTCAAGCACGGGTCCACCGGATTCTCAGGTTCTTTTCGGATAAAAAGAATGTTGAACAGACATATCGACAGGTGGATCTGCATTGACATCGAGGGCCTTTGCGTCGTAAAGCATACGAAGTTACCCTCATTCGCCATGATCCTTGGCGTTGTCTCCAGCGATGTGGAGGACACCATGTCTTTCTTTCTTCTTTCAAAATGGTTTTAGAGTCTACCAGAATGTGTTGAGAAGCATGGTGACGCCCTGGATGACCAAGATCTTCGCCGGACGCCCGACGTATTCGAGCAGAACCTGCACACAGGGAAAAGATGACACCTATTAAACATTCTGACTTTTTTTCTTTTATTCACTTTTCGGCGGTGGAATATTTAATTTTTAATTTTTAGAATTTTAAGTCTCCAACGCCGGAAATGAAGAAGAGGGCGATTGGAGGTCAGCATAACCTAATTTAAATTCACAGATAAAAGAAAAAAACTGGTTTTACTTGCGAAAATTTGCATATGGAAATGCCGAATTAGTAAAAATAATGAACAAAAAGCCATCTGCTCGGTTCGTGAAATAGTTATGCAATATAGAACTTGGGCGTTTTTTTCTGCTATTGTAAATCAAATTTTTGGGAGGTTTTGGAATATTTCTTTTTGCTTATATATTCTAATCAGACGAAATATTGTAAAATATTATTGTCGTGTTCGATTGAGTATTTTTTAAAAACAAATATCGATTTAATTCTTCAACACACACACACACACACACATATATATATATATATATATATATATATATATATATATAATTTATTTAGATACTGTATATTACATATTTCAGATCTACAGTATTTAACTAAATTATATTAGCTGTCTTATATGATCGAGCACTTTATTTGATTTCTTTTCATATACAACCTGAAACACTATATATATATATATATATATATATATATATATATATATTGTGTATGACATTAATTAACTAAGTTATCTATCTCTCACCAAGTTCCTTTTTATCATTACATGTTTCAAACAGGAAAAGTAAGTTTTTAATGGAAGTTACATTTTTTTTAATAAAAACACAAAACCCTTAATTAGTGGCATCAAGATCGCTACGCCTCACCTCTCACTTTCTTCGAACTCCAACTACGAGTTCAATAGTATCCCTACCAACCCTAATGTTTCTTTTTGTTTTTAATGGACTATTCCAAACAGAAGTTTTTTTTAGTTGTGGTAGTTGACTGCTTCGCTGTTGTCTCTCTCTTCTCTCTACACTTTCTCTCTTCGTTAATATAGAAAGAGAATAGATGAAGAGAAGGAGGGTAAAAGTCAACGGCGATTGGGTTGGAAAGTTAAAGAAAAACAGATGCAGATATAACAGTGGAAATCGGCCGCTTCGATTGATCGATGTATACTTTTTGAATACTAAAATTAACTGAAAACATAGTATAACGGAAGTAACGTTTTTAAAAAGTATTTAAACTTATTGAATAACAAAACTATTATAATCCGACTCTATATTTATAAATAGTAAAATAAATTTAAATATTGAAAATTGTTTAAGTTTTGTTAATATTATTTAATGATTTGTTGAATTAATGTTTGCACTTTAAAAACATGAATATATTCTGTAATTTTTCTCGAGAAGAATACATTGAATTTTGCGAACTTTTAATATATACTTAGTCTCTTTTTTCCAATGTGAAACAAAATCCATAACTATTGAAATAAATAACTCATAAAATATACTTCAGCAGCACTCGGCTATAATGACACATATTTTTATCATTATAGAGGACCACAGTCTTCGATAGAAGAGTTGAATTTAAACAATTTACTCCTAGAATGTTTTGAATTATTTGGACTACTGTTCTCATCTTGAATCTTTTTTTTCACAACGTCCTGGCCGATGCAACACCCGACCCTTCTCTAGTGCATACAGTAGACTCTGGAATCCGTCTGTCGGACCTGGGAACCCGCACGGAACCTAGAACAGAAGTCCTTATTTAATCCAAAAGGATATCATGCTGTCGTTCCGTCAGCCATGACCGGGCAGAAATCCTAAGTAATTCGCAATTGTAGAAGAGTATCAACTAGAATTAGATTTTTACTTAATACTTTATCTGTTACGCCACGGTTCCAGTATGGACTTTTGGAGCCTTAAATCGATTATTGTTTTTTTAGATGCGCAGTACTATAGAAAGGAATGATTTTGTTTTTTTCTGTTGTTTTGGAAGTAGCATAGTCGTTAGAATAATAAAAAAGAAAACAGTTAATTATAGAGTAGTTTTCACTATAGAGAAAGTCTACTATAAAACAGATTTCAATATAAAGGATGTCTATTATAGAAAAGTTCCACGGTATTACATAAACTGTATGTGTGTATTTGTGTAAGTGATGTTTGTGTGTCCTGTATAGAAAGAAAGGTTAGAGAACCTACATACACTCTAAAAATGTATTATAATGTAACATTTATCCGGTAAGACAATAGAAGTGATTATGAATCTCTAAGTGCACCTCCCAAGAGGCCTATGTATGAATAATATTTTTTAAACTTCAAATATATCTAAGTATATGTTATTTTAATCATATGTATAATATTATCTGGGGTATGAATGTAAGTGATCCAGAATCTCTACGTTGTCCTCTTTGTGCCGAATATGTACATACCCCCACTTCCATCCATCGGGGCAGACCCCTTAAAACTTCAAATACACATATCCGATTTTAATGAAATGTAACCCATATGTATAAGACACTAATTCAGAGAGTTTTTCAACATTTTAGTTTCCTTCGATAAAATTAGAGGCGGTAACGCGAGGAGGGAGCAGTGAAAAAACAAAGTAACTAATACAGTGTTATGAGAATAGTGAAAAGTATATTGTAGTGATGTTTATTCAATCCCGAACAATGCTGGGTCTTCTTGCTATTATACTATAAAACAAGCGAAATGATGTTGTTGTGGTGAATGATTCGTCCTTTAGTTTAGCAGATAACCCTGTGCACACACACACGCACACACACACACACATATATATATATATATATATATATATATATATATATATATATATATATATATATATATATATGTGTGTGTGTGTATGTGTTTACGTCACTTTATTTGTATATATGTGGGTGTAATATATTTTGTTATTTATTTAAAATGCCTAAAATACGGAAAAGTGAGATTTTATTCTTTATTTTGCTTCTTCTTAAATAGATGAGGATTCTTTAAATTCCCGAATACACCAGTCTTACTAGTGGCGTTCTTCAGCTTAAGACTATTTTGCTTCACCCCCACATCAAAAAAAGGCGACTCAAAAATTGGAATGGTAAGGAAAACGAAGTTACAACCGATTCCCTTTTAAGGTCTGTCTGTTTGCCTTCTGTGCAGTACGATAAGTAATTCTTATCTCAGTTCCTCTCGGAATTGGCAGTTCTTTTTTGTTTCATTCAATTATATTTTCTCTAGTCTCCCTGCTTTCCTTTTCCCTGGGTTCCTGTTCTTTTTCTCATCTCATCATATACCTCTTTATTTTATCTTCGTTATGCGTCATTCATTCACCCTCTTCTTTTGTTCCCCCTCTCTTGCATATATATATATATATATATATATATATATATATATATATATATATATATATATATATATATATATATATATGGTAAAAATCGAAATAATATTTCAACTTAATAGAAAATGAAAAAAGGAAAACCAAAAAAATAATTTATGTATTCATCAACGTTTCGTTTTGATTTAAGGACTTCCAGGGGATGATTACTCCGAATAACTAACACATAAAATAAAGTGTGTTTTAAATATTTACACTTGTGTGTTATTTCTTCAGACCAATTATTCTGAGAAAGTTTTGAAATAAAGAGGAAACGTTGGTGAATACATAAATTATATATTTGTGATGTCTTATTTCATTTTCCATATGCATTTCTATTTTGACTGACTTTGACTTTTATCGTTTGCCGTTTTCCTAGTTAACTACTTAAAATGTTCCTCTTGAATCAAAAAGCCCTTTTAAAGTCAATTCTTGAATTTGTTCATCTCTTATGTTTACCTCTCCTCTCAGTCTCTTTATATATTTCACTTCGCTGAGTCTCTATTCCAAGTATTATTATATATAGGAAAGTCAAAATAAGCAGAGAGTCGATATACATGTACATTTAATAATGCATTACCTAAGTATAAATAGATTTCATTAATAGAAATACATGTTGTAAATGTCCGCTTTCCACTGACCCGCCCTGTAGGAGTCTGTTGTATATATATGTATATATGTATATATGTATATATATATATATATATATATATATATATATATAAATATATATAGATAAATATATATATATATAAATATACATATATATGTATACATACATATATATATATATAAATATATATATACATATATATATACATAAATATACATATATATAAATATATATATATACATATACATATATACATATATATATATACATATATATATATAAATATATACATATATACATATATATACATATATATATAAATATAAATACATATACATATATATATATATGATATATAAATACATGTATAAACATATATATATATAACTACATATGTATAAATACATATATATAAATATATATATATATAAATATATATATAAATATATATATATATAAATACATATATATAAATATAAATATAAAAATATATATATACATATATATAAATATATACATTTATATATAAATATATATACACACATATACATACATATATACATATATATAAATTAATATATATATATACATATATAAATATATATATACATATATATATATAAATATATATATACATATATATACACCTATTTATATATACATATATATATATAAATATATATATATAAATATATGTATATGTAAATATATATATATATATGTAAATATATGTAACTATATATATTTATGTAAATATATATATGAATATATATGTGTGTAAATATATATAAATATATATAAATATATATATATATAAATATATATAGAAATACATATATATATATAAATATATATATAACTATAAATATATAAATATATATGTATATATATATAAATAAATATACATATAAATATAAATATATATAAATATAAATATATATATATAAATATATACATATATACATATATATAAATATATAAATATATATATATATATTTATATATATATATATATATATATATATATATATATATATATATATATATATATATATATATATATGATACTGAGCCTCTTTAAGAAATTTTAGTTTAGCACTCTCGAGGATGTTAAAAATAGACTGTCAAAAAGCTCTAATGCAAAGTTCTGAATGCATTCGTCCAACACTCTCAACTAGTCTTCTATCTGTAATCGTTTCCACGTACATATATATCTTAATTTCCATTAATTACGTGACAGTTTCCGTTGGCCGAGTCGATATGGCGATTGTTTGCAGATTCTAGGCTGACTGTGAACCGCTGAAATTGTTACTTTCCTGCACTGATGAGAGCAATACTAATAATGGATTAATAATTTAGTATTTATTAATAAATAGTGTATATATATATATATATATGTTTATATATAAATATATATATTTATATATATATATATATAATTATATTATGATAATCATGGAAATAATATAATGTAATAAAGAATTAAAATAAAAAAAATTGTTTAAAGATTCGTCAATGTTTTGTGCTTATTTCGGGAATTTTCCCAGATGAGTGATTTGACGAAAAACATAAAATCCATATTTTAAAATTGGTAGTAAATATATGACGTTACAAGAATGTTCTTGTTTGTGAACGCAACACTGACATAATAAATAACGTTATAATTCAAAATGTATGGCCCGTTTATGAAATGGATGCATTCGTTTGTACTAATGTCGATGTTATGTACATAGTGTAGTTGGTAATATGGTGGAAAGTAGCTAGGCCTGATCAAATTAATCCAGCAAAATATCAAATAAGATGCAGACAAGTTATTTTACACAAAATTCCAATAAAACTTTGTATATGAAATCGATAGTAATACAAAAGAACTTCATCGATTCATAAACGAACCCGAATTTTTAATTCAAATGGATATGTTTCGTTCGGAAAAACAGAACGAGAATATTCTATTCACATTATGGTCTCACCGAATATTTTCAAATATTGACTTTTATGGTTTTCTTAAAATTATTTATTCTTGAGAAAGTCTTCAAATAAACAGAAAACGTTGAGTAATATTGAAACAATTTTCGGCTTTTCTTTGCATATATAGTTATATATATATATATTAATAAATTAATTAATGAATTAATTAAGTTCAAATATATTAATAACATGAACTGAAAATAAATACGCTTTACAAGTGCTTAATACAAAAAGTAGAGCTTGTATAAATAAAATTATATAAGATTTCTAATATGTAATTATATATATATATATATATATATATATATATATATATATATATATATATATATATATATAATCAACATATGCACTATCAGGTCGTATATGTTTTTTTAGTCTGAGAGGATTGTATCATGACGAATGAAAATATACTACACTACTCCCAAATGAAAAAGACAGAGTCTAAGATGATTCACCACCCCAATGAACAGTAGGGGTAAATTCTCGTGGTGTGTGACGAACGAACATATATTACACTGCTCTCTCCCTAAAAGAGCAGGTAATGTCAGGTAGGATATTATCGTAACAACAGAACAGATACATCATTATTCACTCAAAAAAGGAATAAATACCTGAGAGGATACCCTATAAAAAGAGGAGGTAATGTCTGCGAGTCCTCGTAAAATTCACGATTGAATAAATTACCCGGTACGATCGAACATGATTATAACTTCCGGCAAGAAGGTTATGTTTTCGGTCGATATTCTTTATTGGAACGTAACTATGTCACTTTGTTTGTGTGTGTACAACCTAGCGTCCACATCGCTTGACCAATTGTCACCAACCTTCGTCAAAATATTAGTCAGTGTATAATTTAGACTTGATTAATGTTTTAGATATCTAGATCATAAGTCAAGATTACTGAAAAGTTGAAATTTACACTTTTTGCAATAACTTATGTTCTGTTAATCGCAGAGACTAACTATTATGCACATATTTTAACAAATGAAGTCGCGCATATTACATGGCCTTGAGCTTTACTTTTTATATTGTAGTTAAAATGTTATTTCAAGGTCGATAGTTGGCGGAATGTCAACTTTCGATTTTTCCGAATTTGATTTCTAGATTTGATATCAATAAAAAAAAATGTCAGCTTGATCAAATAAATATTTTTTTTAGTTATCAGCGTTTCCAGAACTTCGGGAATCGTTCATACTACATGGAGAAGACCGTGATCAATCCTTACGTTGTCTAGCGAATGTATGCTGTTTCACTCACGAATGACTTATGTTCTTGTTTCACTATGATATCAACAAATTCATGAAGTGGTCAGTGCAACGATGATTCGGTAAAACAAGAGCATAACCCCCGAAAGAAGAGTCTACATTTTTTAGGCGATTACATATAAAAAATCTGAAAGGATTTACTGATAAAAAGTGAATAATTAAAACCGCAGAGTAGGCATTATTTTACAAAATCTTTTACGTAAAATGATCACTCGCTTCCGGGCCACCATGCGATAATGACCACCCACTTTCTGAATAAAAGGCGTTTTTAAAGACATATAACCAAATATTTTTTAAAGGAGATTAGTTCCTCTGAATTACACACACGCAAAAGAAAAATGACCAGGATTTTAAAAACAAAATTAATTATATGTACTTAAAATCGCTATCTGGGTCGGAAGTAAGTGATGATTTCACGTTAAAATCTTTATACACATACTTGACTCTAAAGTATAAATCATGATTTTTTAAATTATTTAATTTAATTTTACCACCAACTTTTACATGTCATCTCCTAACAAAGTAATTTATATAAATAATGGTTGATATCATAAAAAGAAAATAAGATCATTCTTTTCGAGTGTCTTATAATA
Organism: Sepiola atlantica; assembly: GCA_963556195.1. Classification (NCBI taxonomy): domain Eukaryota; kingdom Metazoa; phylum Mollusca; class Cephalopoda; order Sepiida; family Sepiolidae; genus Sepiola; species Sepiola atlantica. The sequence continues at coordinate 40,321,347 of OY744526.1, read as the reverse complement.
CCAGTGTTAACGTTCACCTACAAAAACGTGTAACTAAAAATAATTATGAATTGGTCTGTGAAAAAGAGCTAAAATTGAGATAAATAAGTAAAATTGAGAGAACAATTTTGAATGTTAATAACAATTTCTTTTTTTGTTGGCGTAATTGTAAAAAATTCACTAAAAATGTTTTTGGAAAACATGTTGAGTTTTTGTAATCAAGAAAACATGTTTCAAAATATGCAGAAAGGATTGTTTGAAATAAAATGTTTTTAAAACAAATTAAGAATATTTAATAAATTATTATATTATATGCTGAGTTCTAGTAATGTATACATTATTGAGCAATTTCCTCAAATTTTGTGTGAATTTAAAGGAATTCATATAAATATAATATATATATATAAATATATATATATTTTTAACGGCTTTAATTTTTGAAATGTTAAATTTCTTTCCTTCTTCTTCTCTTTCTCTATCTCTCCACTTCATTCTCTCCAAATATGATCTGAGGTTAAGATCGGATTCTAACTCTGCCTGGTGAGATCTCAGTTTATAGTAACTGTTGCTCGATAAAATCGACATGCCAGTGTTGCAGATTTTGTACATGTCTGTGTAAATAAAATTATCATAATATATATATATATATATATATATATATATATATATATATATATATATATATATATATATAATACATTTCACGAGTAGGTAACACATAAAAAGAATAAAACAATTATTGGTTCACTGAGTTAGTCAAGATTTAAAATGAACAGTTTAAAATGCTACTGTGCTTCATCATCATCCTAAAATGGGTTGATATGCCGTAAAGCAGATACGCCAGCGCTGTTGGAGTAGGAGTAAAGTGTAGCCGCTGTTCTGATACTACACTTAATCTTTTCTGTTCTCGGTCAGTGAAGAAGAAATCTTTCTAGACTGAAACAATTTTAAAGATATTCCCAATCCAAAGTGTCCCTTTCAGAGGAGCTGGGGTTTCCCCACATTAACACCTTGTGTCTTTTTGTCTAACTCTTCTTTTTCTGGGAAGCAAGTAAATAGTGAGACACTAGACCAGACAAAAACAAACCGTTTTTGCAGCGAAATAGTTTACCGAAAAGAACACACGCACACGTGTTCGCATACCGTTGAAAGATACCGACGTTGCCTCTATTTTCTTAACTCAAAAATATCCGTTTAAATTACAACCACTAGATGTTTGGCTGAACGAAAATTGTATGTATGTGTGTGTGTGTGTGTGTGTGTGTGTGTGTGTGTATTTGTATATTTTTTCCTTTTTTCACAAGTAACAAAGATGTTGGAAAGGGTCCGAATCCAACAGTGTCTGGATTTTCAGAGTCGAGAGGAAAGAGAAAGAAAAGAAATGATTGTGTACTCCCCCGCCACCCACGATACAAGTTAAGTCAATAAACATACGCCCTCTATGGGTGGTGTTGGTATTATTTAAGGAAATAGGGGCCCTCTTGTGTAAAAATAACTCTACACTACAGACACATATCCAATCGTGCCCCTTAACTGCCATAGACAAGGGCAACTTATTTCTAAACTAGGTGAAGCCTTCGTCTAAGTTTGGCAAAGAATTATAACACTAATCTACAAAAATAAAAGCCCTTACATCTCTTTATAGGGTTGGACTAATAATAATATCAACGTATATCACGACCAGACAACCCGTAACCCGTTGAGTCAATATTTGTTATATTCATATTACAGTGTATATGTTTCTTTTAAACTTTGTGTTTGTTTATCATAATGATTGCAAAGTCATTGTTTTTCTGAAGTCTTTATGACGTCATAATAGACATTAAATCACCTCCTCATCTCTCTATCGTTCCACCCATCTTTCCTATTTATTCTCCATACTCTATGTTATGGTACCTTACCTATACAGACTACTTGAACTCTTCCACTCACTATAAATGGTGGAAACACCTGCTTTGTAGTGTCGGGCCTCGTCCCATCCCGTTCAGTCTTTCATTAACTTCAGTTAATTGAGGACGTCGGAGTAAGGTAATACCAGGATTTGTTCTCGACAATCAGTCCGGCAGGAACTAGATCATTCTGGTGGCCTTTTATCTGCCGGGATGAGATATACTGTTCTGGGTTGCCATTGGAGGTGCAGCCTCCCAGACCTTGCTTCCCCTCTTTGGGGTGGAGTAAGTTCATTGCTTACTACCTGAATTGCTCTGACCGCGGAATGCCGACAGGACTGCCCAGGCTATTTTTTCTAGGTTAGAGTGCTTTTTCCTTAGGGGCGCTGGCCAGACTGCCCCCCCCCCCCCACCACCTTCCAACTTTTTGTCACATATTGCTGTGGTGGGAAGTAATTAAATATCTGGATCCCCCAACTCGGCAGGAACTGGGACATTTCCGTAGCAGTTTATTTGTCGGGCTGAGGCACAAGTCCTAGCTAGTACTAAGAAGCCTACTCTCCAAGGCATCGTTTCTCTTCTTTGTTGTGGAGTAATTGTAACTGCTTATTGCCTCAGGCGCCCCTGGTCGGAGAATACCTTGAACAATACCAGTCGTACGGTAACTGGATCATTACGGTAGCATTTCATACGTCAGGCTGTGGTAATTGTCCTGAGTAGTCTTAGGAGGCCCACCCTCCCATACCTTTATTGCGTACTGCCTGAGGTACACCGATCTGGGAATACCGACAGAGTTGCCTAGGCAATTTTAAAACGACAGAGTGTTGTTGACTCTCCCCACTTTCCGGCCTTGAGCCACATATTCCTGCGGTGGGAAGGAAGTAAATACTTGGAACTACACGAGTCTATACTAACAGTCAAGACAGACGTACAATCACTTGTCATCTGTTGTATCATACCTTGCTCAATTCACGTGTTACTCTAAACACCCGAGTTCGTGTGTTCTTTTAGGGACCTTTACAGAGCCACACGCACTGGCGACGAGGTACAGTAAAGGATTCTTGCTAATCTTTAAATGAACGCCACAACTGGCGACGAAGTATATCTAGGATTTTTGAAAACCTTAAAAAAAGACAAACGTGGGGAAATCAACGGAAATTTCTCCGACAATGTCCAATTCTAAAAACTGTCTTAAGCGGCGAGCAAAATAAAAAAAGAAACACGAAAAAGATCAACTTATTTCCTCTCAAAGAAGAAAAGTCAGTGATGTTTTGCTATCGTGCACTGTGTTTTTTTTTAACAAGAAAGGATTACGTGATTTTTTTTCTCGTCAAAAAAAGATTGTGCTGCCGACAGAAAAAATTAAAATCTTATGTTTTTCTGTTGACTAAAGTGCTGACCATAAATTCTACAGTTACGTAAAAAGCGTACGAAAACGGAAATTTTTTTCGGTAAAAGAAAAATGTTTGTACACTTTCTTTCTCTTTTTACATCTAAGATTACGTTCAGCAGTGTAATATATAATAAATAACTTCTAAAAATCCGTATTCGTTAGATACATTTTAAACAGGGACGATTTTTAAGCAACCATGCAGAACTCATGAAATAACAAATGGAACAGCGACAAAATACACTAGAAAGACTATGGAACAAACAAAAAGAAACTGAAAATATACAACTAAAAATTAAGAACTATTTCAAAAGCTTCTACTGGAACAAAATTAAAACTACTGGAACAACAACGAAAATTCGACGGAAACATACTAGAACAAAAAATAGAAGCCGAAGAATAGCTACAAAAAAGAGGAAATATTCTGGAACAAAAAAAAGAAACCGATCAAAAGATTGAAGTATTAATTAAAGTGATATCGCATAGGGCTCGAAATACTGAGAACAAATATGTTTTTTTCTCAGAATGCCGTTTGGAGTGCAATTGACAATTTCACTTACTCCTAAGACAAGGATAAAACATTCGCTTTATATATGAAAAGTTATAATACAAAATATAATACAAAATAGATTGTGAAATTTGGTCAGACTCTAAAAAAAGTTGTCTTCTTTGAACATTAGGGACCACCGAACATAATAAATTCGTGGGCGACTTTATTTAACCCCGAAAAACTAGCGACTTGACTTTTTCTGAAGCGGTTAAACTTTTAAAAGAATTAATCAGCCGAAAAACCTTTGTTTCACAAACGGTGGAAGTGTTTGAATTTAGTCAAAAGAAAAGATAGATAATAAACACTTTGACGATTTCAAATAGTACGGATAACTTAAAATGTTTAATTTTCATGCAAGGAGTTGTATCAGGAAAAGACGCAGAAATCAGACGTAAGTTCTGAACAAGTTAGAAAGTGAACAGATTTTTACATTACACAAATTAGCCGAAGACTGACATAGATTTGTAAGTGTTAAAAAAGATTCGACAGGCATTGAAGGGTCGGGCATTGCGCAGATAGAGAAAGGTACGTAAAAAATACTAATCAAATACTCTTTCATAAACAGTTCAAAACGAAAAGAGGGATTATATTCACGCTCCTACAAAACCAAGCTTACAAAATAAGAACAGGATACATAACCACCTAGCCCATGTGTCCCGTTATTGGGCCCTTCATTGGGTAACTGATTGTCCATACCGTTTTAAAACCTTTATATCTAGTAATAAAGTTGAACACAATAGTTTACATCGCAGAACAAAAGAGGAAAATACAACTCTGGTTAAATCCACAAATCGAACGAACAGGCGGCAGAATTACAAGAAAATGTGTACAGGTAAGGATCCTGAATAAAAATGTAACATTACTATAGAATTCTGGTTCAGACGTGTTGATTATCAGCATGCATACATGGAGAAAGTTGGGAAAACTGACTATGCTAAGAAACAACAAAATAGTCAGAACGTTGCGAGGTGAAAAATAAATTTGAGACTAGGATTATTACCGACATTACTTTTAACAGAACTACCAAATAAGTAAAACTGTTCATATTAAAAAAATACAAATAATTTATTTAACACAGACTTGATGGTTCAACCAATAGAGCTTACCAACCAATACTTTTGGCCAGAAAAGAAAATATATGACGACCGAGTCAGAAACACGAAAGAAGGACTTTGTTTTAAACATTAACACTCGTAAGAAAATGAACTCAAATGAAATTGTCGGTAGAAATTAAAGCACATCATGACACAATAATTACGCTGAAATTAGCTAACATCAAACTGAAAGAAATCGAGTCAACTTTGTTGGGTAAGCAGTTGAAGGTTAAAGAGAGTAAATGCATGGTTAAATAGCTGGAATGGTTGAAGCTGCAACACAAAGAGGTTTGAGAAGAGCTAAATATTATGATAATTGCTAACAGCAAACTGAAAGTAATCAAGTCAATTTCTTTGGATTGAACTCATAGTTAAAGAGCTGGATTCATTAAAGCTGCAGAACTAAGAGGATTGAGAAGAGATGAAGACTATGAAAGATAAGGTGACTTATTTTGAAGTTGAATGTCGATACAAATACGACATAAGAATAAAGTAAATGATGTGCTTTAAAATAAAAAGTCTAAAATTAAAAGTTGGAGGATATTAAATCTGAATTTGATAGAGGCTCTCAATTCTCTCATAAGAGACGCTTACATCAAATTAGGGAACGACTTTTTAAAGACACTGACAGCACTCCATAGGAAGAAATAACTGTTATCAGATACGAAACTTTCCACATACTGTTACTCAAACAGGCTAAGAATAGCAGCAATCCAAAACGGAATGAGTCAGTATTTGTTACAGATATATTATCAACTTTGGCATTTGTTCATAATCATGTTATACAGGATAAGAGATGAGTATTAATTAAGTCCATTAAGTCCATTGTATTTAAAATATTTCTTCTCTCTATTCACACGATCCACTTTTTATATTTCTCTCTTTATCTCACCGCTTTTGCCATTGTTTCTCTGATTTTCTCTTCCCCCTTTCCATCTTTCTTCTCTCCTCTTTTTGCTTATTTACATGTTTCTATTTCTCTCCCGGGAGTGTATTCATAAACTTTTAAATGTTTTATTTTAAAAATATTTTTGAATACAATTATACGTCTATTATAACATCAGAATACATTGTGAAGTAACACTGCACAACTTGTATCATCTTTTATACTATCTTATTTTCTCCCCTCTCTCTCTCTCTCTCTCTCTCTCTCTCTCTCTCGCTCTCTGGCCTCTTTATCTCTATTTCTCTCCGAGGAGAAACTACACAAGAAATTGAAAATATGTCTTATCAAGAGTTTAGACCTCCCTAGAATTTGGTTTCTCCACTTAAAAAAGTGATGGTTTTACAGATATTAGGTTATTTCCTGTGGTTATGACCCACTCATGGATATATATATATATATATATATATATATATATATATATATATATATATATGTATAAAGAGAGATATAGTGAAAGATATTATTTTATATTTGTGTCAATGCTTTTTTTCGATAGGCTCTGTCCGTCTGATCGTCGGTATCTCACGTTTGTTTAAAATAGTATTGTATTAACTAACAGATTCAATGGACGTATCTTAAGTATATCCGTTCTTGTTTTCTTGTTTTTGTCTATTCTTCCATTGATTTCGAGATCGGGCAAGCCTCTTCACAAATCACGAGATTTTATTTTAAAAACATTACATTGTATTTATAGGAGGCTCTCAAGAAACCCGCAAGAAATTAGAGCAAGACATTGACGCCGGTGATATTCTTCGTCGTATTATAAATACTTCGACTGCGTACACAACATGGTGCTCCTTAGACTCAGTCTCATTCTACATCCATTTTTCCATAAACAAAGCATTTTGATTTACCAGCTACACTATTACTTGGAACAGGCGCTGCACTCGGTCAAAGAGCATCCAAATCTGTCCCCATCTGTTATACAATTAAAACGAGTAAGACCTTTATTGGTCGATAAGAATCATGTGTTAAAGGTTATTTAAAATAAGCAACAGTTCAGTATTTAATTGCTGTTTACATGGGAAAAATGCTAATGAGACGATACTTTCGGTCCATTGATTTTAAGAATTAACTTAATATTGTGAATGGTCGACGTGCCGTATTAAATCATTCATCTTAACAGGATCCTGGTTATAAGAATTTCAAATACAAGATAGTACAGTTTCGTCATATAGATTCCAAATAAAAGAAATGTGACACTATTTTAATTTGTTGCTGATACCAGGATAGGCGACATGACCAGTGAAGGTATTAACTACCGTCATTCAACGGCAGTACTCATCTGCAAATAACAACTCTCTCTCTCTTTTATTATTCCATTCTGTAATAAGTTGATGGGTGTGAATAAGAAAGGAGATGTGCAAGTTTCTAAACAGACAGTGCGTATATATGCATGTATAGTGTATATAAACATAGTAAGGTATGTGTATATATTTATGTATATTTATGTACAGAGTAATCTTCTAAACTAATTACGAATTTTGGAATATATATTCTAGGCTAATGTGTGTAACATAGGCACATTATATTTTGGTAAATGTTAACATTTCGGAGGTGCATATATATAACGTCTTTTTTTATGAACGGATCATTACAGATTTAGGAATATATATTCTCAGCAACTTGGTGAGTATCATGCCCACGTTATTGTTTTGTAATTTTTTTCTATTTACGGGAAGCGCACACGAAAACTTGCCTCTGGTGCCCCAAAATACTTTTTAAATAAGTTAGATAAAAAGAAAATGATAGACAATAAAATTGCTCCACGTGAAATTTTTTAGTGTTGTACTATTTATGTGCGTTGTAAAATCCGAAACAATTAGAACTTATTATTATGAATTGTGGAATATGTGTACGAGCCACCAGGGTAAGTAACGAAGGCACATTACTTTTTTTTGTAAACTTATTTAGACGTGAACGCCCAATACTTTACCATACTCCTTAAGAAAGAATAATACATAAACATTTCGAACTTATGCTATATTTATTGCTTATACCCGTCCAGAAACGGGTATTCTACTAGTAATATATATATATATATATATATATATATATATATATATATATATATATATATTTATATGTGTATATATATATATATATATATATATATATATATATATATATATATATATAATGTGTGTGTATTTGCGCAGCATATTTTCAGTTAGGATAACATTATTAAATAACACGGAGTGTTTTTGCTTAATATAACTTTTTTATTTTTAATTTTCCGAATAGTACATTTAGTATTTCGATCAAATTGGTGTATGTTAATTCTGTGGCTTTTTTGTTCAATTTCCTTTCCTTCTTCGCGAGTACTTTCGATTTGATACGTCAAATCATTGTTCAGACAGTGTTTATCTTGTGTTTACAAAACTGTCTTTACTGTTGAGTTTTTTTTTATTGTAATGGCTTGTATATTCAAAACTTTAAATTGAGATGTTACATGCGAGCGTGATTACTTTCTAAGAGCGTGCAAGATTCAAATCTTTGATTGTTTAACGACTATGAAATTGATTACGTTCTTAGCGCGTTCAATATTCAACTGTATAACTGATTAACGGCTTAGAATTTGAAAACGTTAATTACTATGCCAGACACTTAAAAATGTTGTGACTAGTTTCGTAATTTACATTATTGTTTGTCAGATGTTTAGTTTGTATGTAGAGGGCTTCAAAATGTTTTAATATTTTGGTGTTTTATGTTTGTATTGTTAACTAAGATGTGTCTATATTTAAAAAGTGGCAGTCATGTTGATTTAGGTGTCGAGGATATGTAAGGTGAATATTTGGGAATGTGGTGTTGTGATTAAACCGATGTAACAATTAGTTCGATTATTATTGTTTGGGATACATTCTCCCATCAGACATTGAAAGTGATATTGTACATCGGTTCTTTTAATGTATTTTGTTCGATTTTTTCATTTTTGTATAATTTATGATAAATATTATTTTATTATCAGAGTTTATTTGGGGATATGTAGCGATGTATTATATTTGTAAGAACTTTTCCATCAAATTTAAAGTTCGAATACATTCGGTAAGAGTAGAATAGATTTATACCTAACATACATACCCAAATTGACGGATCGGAACGACCTTCAATAATTTTTAGATTGCTGACCTCGAAAATAAAATATTTAATATGATTACTAAACCTTCCATTTATGCCCGCTACGTTGATGATATCCTTATTTTAGCAGACAATAATGATGAGATAAAATAGACTACAAGGCATTTTTGAAAATAACCCCGTACATACATTCACTCATGAGCTTAATGTTAATAACACCATTCCATTTTTAGATATTCTTATTGACTCTAACAATGTCGAATTTTTCATATCTACCTGTAAAAAGACTACCTCTATTAAGACACGTAGGTTAAGTTATAAAAGCGAATAGCATATCGATATGAAATTGCAATGACTAAAACTCTAAAACTCTATTAAACCGTGCAACGCTAATATCTTCAACGAAAAAGATACTCCTTAACAAATTAAAAAAACATTAAGCAAGTCCTCATTAATAATCAATTTCCCAATTATATTGTAGACGTACAAATAAAATTAATGATTAGAAACTTAGACAATACTACTAATAATCAGCTAAATAATTCCCACTACATAAATCTATTTTACTGTAACCAAAAGCATCTCAACTTTAAACTGGATGAAAAAGCTCTTAAAACATAATACATCGCTACATATCCCTCATAAACTCTGATAATAAAATAAGATTCACCATTTATTATAAAAAATGAAACAATCGAACATATTCTTAAGCAGTCGAGTACTCCTTCTATTTTGTTTTTGCTTAATGCTACCGTTCAATGACTATTTAAAGAATTCTGGCATAATATTGTTTGAAAATAAGATCAAAAGTTAGGGGGTTTTTTTTACTATAATTCACCCCAAACAAGGCAGACCGCCACTGTAGACGTAAGGGGCTACTGAGAAAAAGGCTGAGAGGTTTTTTTTTTATAGGAGGGGTCAACCTAAATTGGAAGCTGTGCAGCGAGATGTCTGTTTACATTAGTTTTAAATTTCTGCATGCCAGTACAGTAAGGAAAACATGGAACAGGGAGGGAGTTCCAGAGTCCAGCAGCACGAGGAAAGAAGCTTTTAGAGTAGAAGGATCTTCAGCATCTGGGGACCTTCACAGTGAATGGATGGGATTCAGCAGATTGTCGGATTAGTCTAGCTAATTTGCGTCGTGGGGGAACCATAGCAGTTGTTAGCAAAGATACATATAATTTCGGTATGTCAAAACATAGGCGAATTGAAACACAGAAAATTGTATTTGAGAACATCTAAAGAGAGATATATAAGAAACGGGGTCTATATTAGAGTCATCATCATCACCATCACCATCATAATCATCATCATCACTCTAACGTCCGGTACTTGCTAGAGTATTTTGAACGGTTTTTACAAATTGATTTCCAAACTAACCTATCGCTGGTCAGCTCTTTATTTACCCCTCTTTCTCTGAAATCTATCCTCATTGCTTCCAATCATTTTTTCTAGTCTTTCCTGCCAACTGACCCGATCTCGCAAAATTGTTCTGCTCCAACTAACCCAAGAACTCTCACCGATTCTTTCAATGTGACTATACCAACGAGGTTTTATTTTATGCACACACCCTACTCTTTTTTCCAGGTTTAGTCTTACTCTGAGGTCATCAGATCTAAGCCTGTCGTTAAGACTCACATCATCCATCGATTGTATGAATCTCATATCAGTTCTTTCCATGCAACGAATGTTATCAATCCTCACTGCCTAGGTTTTAACTTCTATGCATCATCACACTGCGTATACATTCTGATAGACGGAATTAATTGATCAGATAAGGTTCATGAAGCATTATGCTCATCTTCAGATGCATGGGTAGCAAAAAACGAAAGATATCGACCTAACAATATATATTAGATGCACAACCGTATGAGAACTCATTAATAATGAAGAGAGGTCTCTCATTTTTGTTTTAAGACAGACAACCATGAAAGTGAATATAGGCGAATGGATTTGAATCCATTTTGACGATTCTATAATCCGCTGTCGCTAATCAGTACGTCACCTACACGCACTTTCCTGAAAACGCGACTGCGTATGAACGGGAACGTTTAAAAACTATCAACTTTAATTTTATTATCATTATATTATGGCGTTCAAGGAATGTCGAAGCAAAATAATATTAGATGTCCGATGTTATCAGAGATGCGAAACAAACAAATACACAAGTAAGAACTTTATGAAAGAAAAAGAACAAAACACACAACCAAACAGCAAAACAAAACAAAAAAAAAAACAAGCTGACAAAATAAAAGAAAAACTAAATGTCACGACGAACACAAAAAGTGAAAGGTCTAGCGGTGTGAGAAAGGCATCCTGGGAAAACGCTAAAGTAATCGGAACGAACGCAAAAAAATTAATCCGCCATTGAAATCGGCAGCCGGTGGTTTGTACACATCTTTTCCCGATTCTCAAATCTCTAAGTCAACTCGTCCCGCTGATATACCGGCTTGTTGTCAAGGAATTCTCAGGAAGCGATACGCTGAAGTAATCCTCCTGTAGATAAGAAATGGCAAATAAGACGGCGTCAGTTTATCAGTAGGATCCTATGACCGAAGATATGACGTCATCGGAGTCCTTTGGCCTCTTGTTTTGATAAAACTACCCAGCCTGCGTAGACGTCAACAAATATTAGCCATCATTTTCTGCTTAATGTAGCAATTGGCATTGAAGATCTCTAGAGACACACTGACATATAGGCTTTCACTATTTGATAAATAAAGTTAACTACAGTGATATTGTTTACGGATATTCATTTTTCTTCTTTTACGAAAGATTAATCCGTTAAAAGTATGAACTGTCTAGATTATGGAGCACCGAATATCTTTCAAGTATAGTCGGAAATCGACAGCAAAATTGATTAAAGCAACTGTTTGGTATCGGGCAGTTCCCTCTGGAATAACTTGTGTGGAATAACTAGAACGTACGTGCACACACGGTCAGCCAGGGGAAGACCATGCCCCGTGATATCTGTGGTAAATATATTGGACGCAAGGGTACACAACAGAGACAGCGGAGAAACTCCCAGGATACAAGAAATCAGAATTTGACATTGGTACCAAGGAAATCTTAGATACATTGTCTGATGTTATCAAAATGAATATACAGAAAAATAAAGACAGACAAATCTTATTATTTTGCATCGGTGAATTAATCGGTAGAATTGCGTTGACAAACAGTTGTTGAATACATTGATTGACTGGGAAAAAGAGAAAGTGTGTGTGAAAGAGAAAAGAGAGAAAAAAGAAGAGAGAGAGATTTCTAGACATGGGTTGGTCAAAATAATGAAAATATCTAACATCATCGCATCATTATTTTGAAATACCTATAAAATCGTCAAAAGCTAGTTGAATTTAAATTTTGTTCATTTATTATTAGTGATACAGTAACACTCCGACACTATGACCTGTTGATCTGTTCATAGCGTAAAATTGGTCATAGCGTAGAATAAATAAGATGACCGTGAATTATTTTTTTCATTAAAATATATAGAAAATGAGTATAGGTTTAGCTATAATCGCAATATTTTATGAGAATAATTAAAGTAACTATATGTAAACATGATGGATTTATTAGAGAAATGACTGCAAATAGACATTAAATGCCTAAATATTAAAAATGATTGTTAATAGATACTGCATGTATATCACTGCACTAAAATGATAAAATATACTCATTATTTTTTAAAATTATTATCGTTCAATGATTTCATTATTTTTTTAATATGTTGTCGGAATTTGGACACTTTGGTCAGTTCAATTTTCTTAACGAACATTTTTCTTTGTAGAGCATGCACCATCTCTATATCGTAGATATTAAAGTGATTATTTTCTTCCAAGAATGTTAGAAGTAGTTTTGTATTTGTTTCTGCGACTTTAAAAGAGCTGTACGTTCGTTAGTATACCGACAAAATATATTTAAATATATTAATTCATAGAAATATATCAATTAACTTTATAATTTGCTTTTTTTAATTGCCAAGCTTAGTTCCTAAGTAAATTTCATTTGAAGCCAGCTTCTATGGCAAGGAGTGTAAGTGCATCATAGAGAATAGCCGCTGAGATAAATAATTATTTATAGAAACTACCCTGCTAATCGACGCCCTAAGTGCGGTTATTATATTTTTTAAATTACGCTATTTCTTACCACGTGATTATACACAACCAATCAGAGTGATTGGTACCTCTCAGTCTTACTTTACTGTAAATAAGAAAACATAAATAAACACACAAACAGAAAAAATAGAAAAAGTAGTAAATATATATCCTCTACCAATATATATTTGAATAGTTTTAATGCAATGGTATATTTCTTATGAAATTATTCAGATCACTTTTACACACACACACTTGAATGTCTACAAGACACAACCCTCAGGTGGCTTCGGTATCTCTGTACATGGGTTTGTCAGAGACTCTGACATCGTGATATATTTTATTTGAAGTAAACCCTGACCAAATTAATTTTTAAAACTGGTGTACTGTCCCCTCAAGCTATCCAGCACATCTCCCGAATTGCGAACGGGGGTACCCTCTCTATTAATAGAGGGCAGCTTTGAATAATTAATTAGAAGTCGTTGACAATGAGGAAATGAATGATAAAAATATGAATAAACGCAACAATAAATGCTGGCAGGCCGGCACCCAGGATATAAAGGGCCCACTAACAGGTTTATACACCAGACGTGAAAACGTAAGCAATGGTGTGAACCTTCCTGCCTGTGGAAATGATGCTCCAGCCATGACAGAGGCCAACCAGGGTCGGTCATCAGACCTTGAGACAAACGGTCCTGGCCCTTATCTCCATCAAATGCAGCAAAAAAAAAATAAGAGGCATAAAAGCCCAACCATGGACTGCTGCACAAAAGAAATTGCTATTGTTTTGCTATATCTACTGAAAGTTTGAAAAGTGGAGCAAACCATCCAATTAAATCCTGGATGATAAGATTGAAGAATTTCCCCTCCGTGCAGATTATATATATATATATATATATATATATATATATATATATATATATATATATATATATATATATATATATATATATATACATATATATATATATATACATATATATATATATATATGTATATATATACATATATATATATAGAGAGAGAGAGATAGATAGATAGATAGATAGATAGATAGATAGATAGATAGATAGATAGATTAAATAAAGCTTCAATTATGTTGAGGGATTCCGAGAATAAATGAATTGATAATTCATTGAAATTCGCAACGTTGCGTGATTCTCTCTCTTTGGAAAATTGAATCCTCTTTAGCAGCTCACTATTTGTGTTTACATTAAAATATACAAGGCATTTCTCTCGAGTTAAAAGCGTTATCGGGTCGATGGCTAGAATACCAGGTTCCATAAAACCTTGAGTCGGGGTTCGAGCCCTCGGCACGGCGATACAGTTATGTAATTCCATACTGACGAGCGTAAAATTAAAACGCGAAACATGTAAGCATATGTTTATGGATATAAACTTATTTATTAATAATTATATATATATATATATATATATATATATATATATATATATATATATATGTGTATATTATACATTTAAGTGTTCGTACTGAGTTTCTGATTTTGGCTGCCATGCTCACAACGTTTCGGCCGTTCTGCCCACTGACCTTCATTAGGTGTCCTGTATCGAACTCGGGAACAGTCCGTCTGGACTCTCGAACCCAATCCATATGTTATCACTCGGATTTCTTGGCCTTGGCACACACTCGTTAATTCTCCGTTGCTTTCCGTTCTGCTGCTGTCACCGCTTCTGATCGCCGTATTACTGCTGTCGTGTAATGTTTCATTCACTGACTTCGCCCCAGGATTGAACTTAGCATCTCCAGATAACTTGCAACTTTTGAACTAACGGCTCAAACGTCACGGCCATGTGTCACTAGGATAATTAGGAATCAATTTTCGGTACTGTTAACCCTTTTTCTTTATTCAATGTTTTCTTTCTCTATGAGAGGTCTCCAAATCGTATTCAGCTGTATGCTTGGTTTGCTCAGTAGGTTGTCATGTCCGAGCATGTGAACTGTTTTCTTAAGTTTCCTCACTTTCCAGGTGGATTCACTGTTTATTATTTTTACTTCTTCCCAGAGGTTCACCATTGTCACCAGTGATAGCAAATATATATAGGGAACACTTCGAAACATGATCTTAGGTTAAACGTCCTTAAAGCCTACCATGTGGCTCAGATACGTTAATGAGACCGTCATACTCTAGCCTTGCCAGAATTAATTAACGAGTGTGTCCAAGAGCCAAAAAATGGAATCCGAGCGTGGTAACCCCGTGACAATATATGGATTGGGTTCCAGAGTCCAGACGGACGGTTTTCGAGTTCGATACAGGACACCTGATGAAAGCCGGAGGACAGAACGGCCGAAACGTTGTGAGAATGGCAGTCAAGATAAGGAAATATATATGCTAGCAATTTTTTGCGGGAATTATATCATTAATACGTAACTTAAGTTAGCATTGTTAATGGCTGTTATTTTGGGTACATGTATAAAGCTTCTAATATATAGAGTTTTTGTTTATTATTGGTATGTTCTAATATGGTTGTGTTTTCTACAAAAAATTTTCGAAAATGGGAGCGGGGGCAGATATGCTGGTAAGTTAGGTGCTAAGCTATGACGCTGGAAGAGGATACATATATTGTTAACCTCCTCGACAATGTTGTAGTAGTCAGCCAACGCTATGTATACATAATAATTCTCGCCATATAAACACCATAGTCTTTAGCCGATTGCCCTGAAGATGGACCCTGATAGACTCGAAAATATATATGACACTATGGCAGATTCATCGAAACAAAGACCCTGATTTGTCTGATTGAAAGGAGCCTCGAAAGATATCCAGACATAAATAGTCTGGCATATTCAACGATATTTGTCTTAAATATAAAATATAGCTTAAATATAATATATTAAACACCCCCACATACACGCATATATATATATATATATATATATATATATATATATATATATATATATATACATATATATATATATATATATATATATATATATATATATATATATATATATATATATATATATATATATATATATATATATATATATATATATATATATATCACTTAGGTTTATCCTTATAAAACTGGCCACTATTACAGTACACATTTACGTCTCAGTAGCATTAAGCTTTGTTTGTTTTTAATATGAGGAAGGGGTTAAACATACTCTACCGTATCGGCTATTGCTCTGAGTTGAGTTACGTACGCCCTTCGGTAAAGGACGTGAACTGTAGTCGGGATGTGCCGTTGTCACGCGATTTCGGCAATTAAGACGAGCGTGGGGGTAGTCGGCGGGAAATGGCGGTGGGTTGCTAGCTGTACGTGGAATGCGACAGAATCAATTCACACAACAACAGAAGGAAATATTTTAGGGTTGACCTCGCGTATGTTGTGTCGCTGTTGAATGGTGGAACGATTATGGTAGATTATTAGCCTATTGGTCGCAATCGAAAAGGTTCAGGAGAAATTAGAGAGGAGGCGAGTCGGAATATCGAGATTCGGGTAGAAATAAGAAGCAAGATTCAATGTAAATGCAAGAGAAATAGAAGAAATGACGGGCATAAACACGAATAGAAAGAGAAGGAGAGAAGAAGAAGGACTGTTGGGTGAGAGAAGGCAGAGAGAAAGAGCGAGAGAGCGAGAGAGCGAGAGAGCGAGAGAGCGAGAGCGAGAAAGCGAGAGAGAGAAAGTGAGAATGGTAGGATTCGAAAGAAAAGAGAGAAAAAACGAATGAATTATTTGGATAAAGAGCTAGGGTGTAAGGGTAGACAAAAAGGTCAACCGACTAACAAGGGGGCAACGTCTGCAAAAAGGTCATATCAATTTGGGTAAGTGGGCCGGTCGAAACGACAAGCACCTCATTTCGACGATTATCAAGGCCACCAGTTTGATTTCGCTCTGAAAGTTGACAAATAAATCAGTAAGTCCATCGATAAGTCTCGGTCAGTCAAGAGCGTCAGCTGTTCGTGTAGGCATCGATATTCCCTTTATATGTGTAGTACTTGGGGAAGCGTTGTCCGCTCCGATGAAATCGATGATCAATGAACGCAGCCGAATAAACGAGTTCAGATGTTGATTTTAAAATCATTTGGAAAGTTAGGGACATGCCGAGATTTCCAATTGTGCAGTAATTGGAGAGTAGAAAATTGGGTTTACTTTCGGCAGCTTCTTAACTTTCGCTTCCCTTAATTTTTCCTTTGGTCTTCACATTCCATGTGTGATGTTTCTGACAAAGAGGGAAGAATTGCTGTTTTATGGGTCGGAATATATCAATCTAGCACTAATCGTTTGATATGTCTTACCTTGAAACATTATTTATTTAGTTCCTTACATCAAGTGGCTCCATGACTTGTCTGGAGCAATTTCCATGAAAAAATTAACAGTACATAGTTTAAGTATTTATTTGATACTAGTAGGGATACACGGAACTGCCCGAGTATATAAGTAACAAAATATCACAGATTAAAAGGTATATGCCTGGTCTTTGTTAAAAACTTCTCTCCACCCTCTTCTCTCTCCTTCTTCTTCTCTCTCTTTCTCTCTCTCTCTCTCTCTCTCTCTCTCTCTCTCATTCTCTCTCATTCAGGCGCTTTACTATTTTAAAATACCGCTTCCCCCAATAATGTATCCCTTCTTCTTTGGCAACTATTTCAAGTAATTCATTCATTTATTCATCCATTCACTTCTTATAAATCAGATGATTCTATTTAGGCATTGGTTTCCCCGATATCTTTCTTGTTGGAATTATTTCTAAAAAACACCGGGTACATACAGAAACGACCACGTGAATGTTGCCAAAATCCTTAATAAAACTGTTTCTGTTGAACGAACTATATTGAAACTTCTCGACCTCAGGTTGTCAGTTCGTGTAGTCAACCACTTAGCCATTGTCACCTCTCAATATTTCAATACAACAGAAATAAGACTGAAAAATAGAAAGAAGACAGTTAAAAAAGCAGGAAAAATACATTACAAAAACAAACTGACTGTTTGATAGAATTTCAATGTTATTATTGGAACGATTACCCGGAAAAATAAAGGAAAGGCATTTCTTTTACCCGGAAAAATAAAGGAAAGGCATTTTTTTACCTCCATGCAATAATTTGGTCCCCGGTGACTTCGAGAGAATTAATATTACAGTATTCTTTTTACCAACTCTGGTTCATAAGAAATCCGTCGCTTATAGGTTTCTAAATCTATCTTAAGAAATTCTTGATTTTTAAGCGGACGCACACACCCACACACACCGAAATACAACTTTCATCTATATAAGAAACGAGTTGAAGCATTATCCCTATATTTAAAGGACCTAAATAAAAATAAATTGGATTCATGCCTGTATATATATATACATATATATATATATATATATATATATATATATATATATATATATATATACATATATATACATAGATATACATATACATATATATACATATATGTGTACATATATATACATATATATACATATATATACATATACATATATATATATACATATAAATACATATATATACATATATATACATATACATATATATATACATATAAATATATATACGTATACATATACATATACATATATATATATATATGCATATACATAAATATATATACATATACATATATATATATATATATATATATATATATATATATATATGTTTAATATAAGAGACAACTCATGTCTAGATATCCTTTGGCAGATCCTTTCAATAGTTCGAATCAGGATCTGAAAGTACTTGGGAGACGAATCTAAACTATGGCAAATTCATCAGCCAATTTCCCTCCAAAACTAAGATCCTTATTTCGAATATTGAAAGGATCTACCAAAGTTGTCTCTTATATTCAACAATACTTGCCTGCAAGAGAATATGCTGAATATATATATATATATATATATATATATATATATATATATATATATATGTATATGTATATATGTATATATGTATATATATATATATATATATATATATATATATATATATATATATATATATATATATATATATATATATATTTGAAGAAAAACATATTCCCAACAAGCATTAAAGTAAATATGCTTTTTCGTATAAGTGAATGAATTCGTTTAAAGGTATCGCAAACAAAAATAAATATGAAGACGCAGTACATTCCATCACTAGCGCGAGTTGGCTCAGTTGTGAAGCTTTAGGCTTCAGACTCTGGAATCTTGGGATCAACCGCGGTTTTGAGTCGTAAACAACGAAACACGTGTCCGTGGATGATTAGGTTTTAAATATACAACACCCCCCATTCATATCTATATATATATATATATATATATATATATATATATATATATATTATGTGTGTATTTAGGCAGCTTTTTAAATGTAATAAGGCATTGGTTAAAAAATAACAATTGCCCGCTTTATTATGATATTTTGTATCATTTTACATTTTTCCAATGATTTTTCATTATTAAAATCCAAAACATTAATGTATTTTCTATATGTATCACGAACGTTTTTGATTCTCTGTCAAATAATGAATAAAGTAGCTGGCGAAAATAAGACAATAATAAAAGATAATTGAGAAATGGGCACGTGAAGTCAGTTAGACACCAAGAGAATGTTATACTGTTCTAGGAAAGACGCCAGGATAACATTGTATTAGGTTAAGCATTTTTTAATGGTGTTACTGGTTTCATACGTAATGTTTTTATTTGTAGATTGTTGGGTTTTTGAAGAAGATAGCATCGATTAATTTTAATGTTATTAAAGTTTAGTGTTACTAACTTAAATTTTTCTTATATCAGAGGATGGGTCAGTTACAGTTTTCTAGATGTTGATAAATTGCGCTTGAGTTTACATGATGCATGTTGAGGCGGCGAGATAGAATAGTGGTTGTAAAACCAATGAAACTATTAGTTGTATTATTATTACGAGACTTACATTTAAATTTATAAATAACATTGATTTTTCTAACGTTTTAAGGATTGTGGAGCTGTTATTTTACTATGAAAATTACTATACTTGAATTTCTTAAAGTAAGTAATGAGTCTAATTTATTTATAGTGTCAATTAAGGATACGTATCAGTGTACAATATTTTTTTCTTCCAATTTGAAGTTTTAATGCATTTGTTTAAAGTAGTAATGTGATTAACATACGTTAACATAGTTTGAGATGTAGTATTGGGTATTGTTATTACTTGTAGTTGTATTTTTTAACTATCGTATCATTAATTTTATTCGTTCATCGACGATATAATTAAGAAATTCGTTATTAATAAGGACTTGTTTTATATTTTGTAATTCGATAAATAGTGTTTTTTTAGTGGAGGAGATTATTTTTGCACGGTTCAGTAGGTTTTCATCAATGGCTATATTGTAGCGATGCGGACATTCGCTCTTGAGATTTAAAAGACAATAATTTAAGCTTGTTGTTTTTTATGAGCACAGGTACTAAACGTATTATTAAAGGTGCCAAAACATCATAAAGAATGGTATTTTATTATTTATGTTTAGTTCTACAGTATATTTAGTGAAATAGTTCTTTTGGAAAAGGACCTGAAGTTTATGTATTTGTCCATTATTATCAGCTAGAATAAAACTATTATCGTACGAATATATATATATATATATATATATATATATATATATATATATATATATATATTAATATATATATATATATATATATATATATATATATATATATATATATATATATATTATTAATATTTATTTGAAATTGATGTCAAGGAATTAAACAACAAAAGAGGGGAAGGAGGAGGAGGATGGGGAGAAAAAGGGACTAAAAGTATATATATGTATATATATATAATTTAAAAAAAAATGTAATGGATTCGTCAACACACTTTAACATGCAGCAACATTTTTGTAAGTAATGGATAAATTTCATTAGACAGACGAACAAAACAGGTAAGGAGGACTTTTTTCTTTTTTAATAACTAATATAAGTTAGCAAAACATTTATACGGAACAAAACTTAGGTTTAGTATACGGAACGTTTATGTCTTTGTCTTTTAAGGGAAGTGGGGTCTGATCTACTCTGCTGGGAAGCCATGGAATTAAATACTGTCTTGTTTTTAAATTCCCAAAATAGTTTTTCATGGTAAACAACTGATGATCCCTTAAATAATGGTAGAAGCAAACTAATATAACTGAAAAAAGTTAAATTGACTTACATGAGTGATTTTCCACTGAACGACTTGGGACTTAAGGTTTTTTTGTTTTGTTTTTTTTAAATATAGTTTTAATGGTTGAGAAACTTCCAAGACTATATATATATATATATATATATATATATATATATATATATATATATATATATATATATATATATATACCTTATTATGATTCTGGCTGTAGTAGTTAGATGCTTCCGTCGCAATCATTATTTCTACAACAGTACTATTTAAAAATGTAGACATTATACAGGGAATAACCCATCAAGTACTGATCAGTTCAACGTTGCTTTGATCTTTAATATTTTTGATTCAATATTTCTACAGCCATTTAGAAAAGAAGAAATATTTTTCCATTACATGAAGATGTTGTACGTCATCTAATATATTTTTAATGACAAATACAATTGTTTTTTTTTTCATAAAATCTTGAATATAAAAAATTAAGAGATAGAGTCGTGGCGTATACGATAGTTTTATAATCTTAAATATTATATTCTTTTTTAGACCTCTTCCAGATAAATTATTAATGTTTATTATTAATAGCTGAAGTGCGCCCCATATAATTATTTGATAACAGTGTAATATAGTTTGACCTTAAAATAACTTAGGGGAAGTAAAATAAAATAACTTGAAGTAATAGAAAACATACTAGTATAGTTAAAATTGTGAAGTGAATGTTCACAAGTATATACAATAGTAGTCGGTCATAAGCGGGTAGGTATGACCATGAGTTGCACCAGTTATCTGTTGGCTGGAGCAGCGACGTCTGTGACTTTAGAGGGCATGCGGGAGGTACAGTCTCTGAAGCAGAGATCGTATGTGTGCTCTGTCCTTAGTCCGCTGAAATAAATGCTTTAATTTCTGCGGTCCCACGTCTCTGTAGCAATTTGTGCCAGTTTCTGTTCCCCTGACTTGGAGTGTTTCGTCAGGGTTCTTCTTTATTTGGATCCGTTGGTGCCAGACTCGCCCATGACTCTGTGTTAATGTGCATTTACCTTTTTTAACTACTGGGTAAAACCTTAACAAGGCCCAGAAACCACTTGATAATAAGGGTTTAAGAGATCGTCAGTTGGACAATGATTTCCTCAACGAAAGGATTGAAAACAATTGTCGGGATGGGAAGAATATGACTTAAGAGGAATGTATTATCAAAGACGACAGCTCAACAAGTATTTGTTCACATTAGACATGAAGGCGACCACACTGGAATCGGTCCGAAAATAAACTCGTGTCGTAGTTGTAGCTAGATATAAAACATTTTATTATTTACCTGTCTTTATATCCTTTATATCCTTTATATCCTTTATATATAAAAAACATATATCTATATAGTGTATGCTTCTTTTTCCCGATAATAAACACTAAAAAGACTTTGCATAATGTTTTTTTTTAGTTCTCTTTAAATCTACACATACACGACAAAACATGTGACCTGTGTAGTCAACGTTGCTATATTGTGAATTCGTGTATGCATTTAATGGTATTCGCGATTGTGAATGTTAACAGATAGATATTTTAAAAATCAATTGTTTTATTTATAACTTATGGAACATTGATTAGATTTGAAAAAAAAATGTATAACTATTTACAAAACGTTCTATTTACAAGCTTTTTTTATATCTTTAAACATATTAACATAACTTTTAATATCTTGTTGCTTTTGGCATCGAAACACTATCTAAAACTAACATTTATTTGTGGAGGTAACTGATGATAGAATGAAGCCTACTCTCCTGTACAGGGATTGAACTCAAAGCATTCAGATTATAAAAGTGTTCTGTTTTATACACTCACAACTTTGCTATGGAAACAGCGAGTTCATTTATTTCACAACGATACTCGCGTGTAAATGGTTCAAATAAAACCTTTATGATTTACATTCGACATATCCGATTCTTTAAGCGAATTCAGCATCCATTAGAATCCGCAGCCAACCACTCTCTCTAATAGAACTATCTAAATATACATACATAGATACACGCACGTGGACGCTCATATTTATATACGCATTCTATTCTGCATTCTTTTCGATTGAGTATGTAATTGTAAACTTCGTTTAGTATACATATATATATATATATATATATATATATATATATGTCATGTTACAATTATAAAGAGGTGTGTGCCTGAATGTATGGTTAAATATTATGCAATGATCTTAAAGTAGTCATTTGTTTAACTGCTGAAGCCTTTCGACATTTGCAAACATTTCTTTGAATGACTACGTTATGCAAATATATAAGAACTAAATTGAGAGACACTGAAATGTCAGTAGTTTATTAAGAAATATTTCAGATTCCTCTCGTCTCTCTTCTACTCTCTCCCCCTCTCTCTAATTACCTAGTTATATGTATCTCGATCGCTATACCCATCCCCTTTCTTACTCTGACACTCTTTCATATATATATATATATATATATATATATATATATATATATATATATATATATATATATATATATATATATACATCTGTAATAATGGAATAATTCCAGGAGGAAATCTGGGTATGAGAGCTCAATGTAGTAAACAGAGCAAGAATAACATAAAATATAATAACACGAAATCACATATTTGTCGATGCAATAATTTATTTCAACCGTGCGTTTTTTTCAGAGATTTGCTCAAATACTCAGCGTAATATTCTTGTCTCCATCTTAGCGTCTGTCAGAAACATTGGTGACCTTAGAATTACAGAATAAATCCTCATCTCCAGATTAAACCCCTCACTCAATCAGCGTCACGAGCTTCACTCACCGTTCATTCTATAATATCTACCCCTCATCCACCGACCAACCCTCATATCTAACACTCATCATACTCCGTTTCCACCAATTCACTCATTACTTACCTCCTATATTAAATCATCACACACCCAAACAATCTAATAGGCCCATCCCCATATGAACTTCCATCCTAACACACATTCAACCACAAATCAAAAACCATATTCAACATACTCTTCTAACCAACAAAAATAAGTCACCCCATAACCTAGCATTATTAATTAATTAATCCAAACACATATAAAATATATACAAATAACATGCAAATATTAAATAAATTAATAATAAAATAAATAAAAAATAAAAAATAAATAAAGAAAATAAGAATAATAAATTAATAAATGAATAAATAAATAAATAATGAATAAATAAATATATTATATATTAATATAAAAAATATAAAAAAGAATAAAAAATAAAAAATAATAATAATAAAAAAATATGTAAACAAGATGAAAATGAAGAATATATAAATAAACAATTAAACAAACAATAATACATACATATGTATATATATATGTATATATGCATGTATGTGTATATATGTGTTTTTTATATATATACTAATATTGTTATACAGATTTCCACCTAAAAAATCCATGAAATAGATTAATTCGCATAACAGAGTTACTTTATAGTAAATATATCAAGTTAATTCGATAAACTAATGTGACGAAACTCACAATTAGTAACACTTCTTAAATAGATGATAATCAATAAATTTAATAAATCTAGAATATTTAAAATGAGAGATTAATTACTTTACTTTATATTAAAATTCTTAAAATACGAAAGATAGATAAAAAATAAATAAAAAATATGAAGATAAAACACACTGAAATAAAAGTAAATAATCAAATATAAACTTAATAATGAAAAAAATTAATATAAAAAAAATTATATAAAATATATATATATATATATATATATATATATATATATATATATATATATTATATATATTATATATATATATATATATATATATATATATTATTAAAACTAACAGTTTATCGAGCACCATACACTTAACCAACATTACACAAATATTTTTGAACACCAAATCATATATGTAACATAACCTTAAAATAAAATTTAATTTACATTCCCTGCGAGACTGTTTTCGCTTTCGCTGCGGTTCTACATCTGGCAGCTATTTTGTTTTGTAGGATTATCTGCACAGTCGGAGACATATTTCTTGTGGTTTAATTATTTTTGACAAATATTTTCCCGAAATATTAAATAGTGATTTTTAATCACCCGGACATCACACGTACAGCTAAAAAAACTCTTGCTGTTATGTAAGATTTTAGGAAAAATAAATAGTAAGTCCTATTCCGTATTCGATTTATTGTTTTTGTTCCTTACAACTTGCATCTTACCCGGAAGTTGCATTGCCCACAGCCTTTCAAAAACTTACTACTACTATACCCAGCAATGCTTCAAGCAAACTACCATTCTCTACTATATATATATATATATATATATATATATATATATACACCCGCTCAAAATGATAACAGCAACGATTCAAGAAAAGAGACCTTACATATAGAACTGACTGGATATGCTTACAGATAGAGCATTCTAACAGTAATAAGTGATACATTTCGTTTATCTTAATATTTTTAATTTCAAGTTCTCTTTTAGATATATGTATCCATCAACATATGTATATATAATTACATGAATAACGAATGTATGAACAACTGATAAAACTGCCGTAATTCTTAGAGATGAAAACATTTTTTCTTTTTAAAAGTGTATTTTTATCAGAAAATATCGCAATTTATATATATAACAATAAACAATATTTATTATTTGTAGATCCTAGAAAAACCCGTCTGGAAGAGCACTGTAAGTGTAGTATTAACACAGCATGAAGTCGCTAGTAATAAATGCATCGTTCCTTTCATTAAGTAGAACGCTCTTATGACGTCAAGGCGCCGCATAAAGTGTTAAAATGATCACCGTTTATTCGCTGTTCAACGTGGCCGAGTTGTTCGAGTGTCGGGATTGGACTTGCAAAATATTCGTAATCTGGGGTTTCGAATCGCAGGACCGATAGTGAATAGTCATATCTCTATGCTGATGAGTCCCGATTATAAAGGACGAAACGTATACGTACATAGATAATAAACAATAACAAATATTATATATATATATAATTATAAATACTTGTTTTATCTACACACGTACACGTTTCATTCTTATAGAATAATCAGTGTAAATACAATAATTATTATATATATATATAAATATAATTATGATTATATATATATACATATATATATATATATATGTGCAGCCTTTTTTCGGATGCATGTTTAATTTAACAACAGTGACACTTCTTGTTTCTGTCTTTTTCATCCATCTTTTAAAGTTGGCGGAACAACTTTCTTAATAAATTCACCAATTTTAATTTGTGTAACTCTTCAAGTGCCCGAGGAAGACTCATGGGAGTAGAAAACGTTTGCGGTTTTGACGAGTTTATGTTTACACTTAAACAGAACAAAAGCAATCGTAATAGTTCAATAATTAGGATAGAGCGATAATATTAAGCATTTTTATTTAATTTTAAACTAAGTTACATGTTATGGAGTTCAGATGCAGATCATTTCACAATAAAACCTTTTTATTTTCAGTATACAATTTTTTCGGCTTACCAGCAAGATATTTGTAGAATGCTCTTACTTATATCCTATGTGATTATTTCCTGTTATTGCTATTCACATGTTCATATATAAAACAAGGAAAGACAAAGAAACGCAAGGAAAAACTAGACAAGCAAAACCTGAATTGCAATTCATACTCATTATCATTATCATTTACTTTTTTTTTTTTACTTATGGAGCTATTATTCTCTATGTGTTCTAAGAATCGCTCTAACAGACATATTACAATATACACTTGTCCATACTATTTTATATAAGACAACATCAAATTCTATCTAATTCCCACTTTTCCGCTCAATGATTAGTTGCAGTGATTGAACATTTAATACATATATTCTTAATTTTAAATCCTTCTGCGTTGGAAATTATTTTAAATTATTACCAGCATTGGTAAGTGTTCTCTTTCAAGGTGTTGAAAGATATCTATGCCAGTATAATACATGCGTCATTATTCAGACGAAAGGATTCGGGAGTTATATGGAGAACGTAAATAAGCGAAGATATGTGCGTATATGTTCACGTGCACAGTTGAATGTGATTATCTATCTTACTATAAGTGTGTATGTATGTTAAGGGTGCGAGTAGACTAGCATGCGCTTATATATGCGTGTGCACATGTATTTAAACGTGAATGTATTACCATTCTGAGATCACCGCCGCCGCCCCCCCCCCCCGCCCATCCAATCCCGACTACCCCGTGCACCTTCTAAGCTCTGTAAGCAAATCCATTAATCGTTTCATTTGCAAACCAAATATCTCCGCAAATGGCAACTTTTTAAAATGTGAGTTTAGCATGGTGATATTCAGTCGGTGTTGGTCGAGCACCGAGAGGGCTGCGTCGCTGGAGATCGGCTGGAAATGTTGCAACAGAAAAGAAACAGTTTTGTGAAATGGTCTCAAATCGACAAAACCGAAATAAAATATATTTTTATTGGTTACATTCGATGTGCAAGTCTAAATTTGGGAAGACGTCTCATTTGCATAGTCGTTTCATCATGTTTAACGGAGTTTTGGCATGTTATCTTTTACAAATTCTTTTTCTTATACAAGCAACGAGAGATAGACAAAATAAATACAAATGTACTAGGATAGATTTACATATAGATTTACATATATATATATATATATATATATGTATATATATATATATATATATATATAGAGAGAGAGAGAGAGAGAGAGAGAGAGAGAGAGAGAGAGAGAGAAGAAAAAAGAGTGATAAATATGCGACGATTGTCCAAATTTATTTCAAATTTCAATTGTTCAATGCAAGGTGTATTCAGTAATACACTAGTGTTTATTATTCTTTCGAAAAAACCAAAGTTCAAATATTTGAAAAATATGAAAATTATTATTAAAGGAATTTTTGTTTTTAACAAAAATTCCTTTAATAATAATATGACTTACTATTTATTTTAGGAAAAATAAATAGTAAGTCATATTTCGTATTCGATCGATTTATTGTTTTTGTTCCTTACAACTTGCATCTTACCCTGAATTTGCATTGCCCACAGCCTTTCAAAAACTTACTAATACTATACCCAGCAATGCTTCAAGCAAACTTCCATTATCTACTATATATATATGTGTGTGTGTGTGTGTGTGTGTTTGTGTTTGTGTCTGTGTGATAGATAGAGAGAGAGATACAGGTATGTTTAGATTCACATAGTAAACATCAAGAGATCATGTACCATGTTTATTTAAATGTGCTTAATAATAAATGAAGCGTTTTATTAAGTTTACTTTTTCGTATTTATACACAATTATCTGGCTACACATTTGCAGATATTTCTGTCAACGTCATTGAAAACCAGACCTCTTCGAGAATTTGAAAATGAGCTTTACTGAACAGTATTCAGCATTTATACAATGAGAAAAAAAGGGGGGGGGGAGATAATCCAAAAGTTGGGGACAGCTTTAACAGGGAAAGGTAGATGTTGCATGTAGTGGATCGAGTACGAGCTGCAGGTAAAATGTGGTAGGTGGGTTGCAGAGGTTTTGAGATGCATTCCCGGATTACTTTTCCCTCGACGTATCTTTAAATGAAATTTGCACGCTACACTGTATTAAATGTCGAGTACTGTTTAACAAAGCTTAGTTTTAGTAAGGGAATATGGTCGACGAATCGGCTGAAATATTTTGGTTCTTTTTTAATCATTGGCTTGTGTCGTTAATTATACTAGTATATTGCATCGTCTATCCAATATTTGATGAAATAATTTTGCATATAGATTTATATATATATATATATATATATATATATATATATATATAATATATATATATATATATAGAGAGAGAGAGAGAGAGAGAGAAAGTGAGAGAGAAATATATATAGAGAGAGTGAGAGAGATAAGGGGAACAAGAGGGAGAAATAGAGAGACAGACAGACAGATAGAGACGAAGAAAAGATTTTGATAAGATAAGTCATCCAATAAAAAAGGATAGATACTAAGAACTACTAACCTTCAACTCTAACAGAGTTCAGTTTCATGTATATTACACAACATTACACAACACTATAGACAGTCACAAGAGCTCTGTCCCCAATTGCAGTAAACGGTAGAACAGATTCATTGCATATCGCCTGATACTTTCTCATTGTCATCCAGTTTTTATCTGTAACAAATCATATATTAATGGCAGCGTACGCCCGCCCGCGCGCCACCAGGGCAAAGATTTCTCCCTAAAATCTCGTTGTCACCATCGAGATACGCCTGCTCTATAAATCCGAAGCTTTACATTTAGACGTTGTTCATTTTTAAACCGTTTAAGTATCATATCCATGCATCTGCTCCATACCTAATACGTTATATCTAGCACCTAGAGAAGGTTCAACGACTGGCTACTCGAATTATGTAATGGAGGATGGAATATGCTATACTAAAGCCGACTTAGGAAGCTTAATATGTTCTCTCATGAACATCGACGTGTACTTGGGGATACTATTTTGGCCTTAATGTGCATTATGACCTCCTTCATGGTCTACTTTTACTCCTTCACTAGAAGAAAGTCTGCGCGGACATTATCAGAAACTGTGTCACTTCCGGTTTAGATTAAAATGAAGCGCTTTTAAATCATGATTCCGGGGTCTCTTAGGAAATGCAGTAAATGCGCCAATAACGCAGCAATTCAAGGCGAAATTGGACAGAGGATAGATTCCCGTATCCTCTCATGTGTAAATGTCTACTCTCCTTTCCCTACAAGCTAAATTAAGTATGCTTGTTTTATTTTTTCTCTAAATTTATTGAATAATTTGAATACGTATGTCATACTACTCTTTATTTTTCATTTTTTTTCCTCATAGTAGAGCTAAATTGGCTAAATTGATATCGCCCAGACTATGTAATCTATTATTCTATGCAAAAATTATATCGAATTTAGTGTCACTTATTGTGGGTTCGAATCGTTCCAGATCTATACTGCTTACAAACTAACATCGTCGGAAAAGGCAGGTACCTATAATTTCTCGTTGTCTTTGGATAAAATAGTAGCTTATGTTTGCTGTATAATGAAAGAGAGGCAGAGAGGTGGCGGAGACGGAATGTCGTGTTTTATATCACGGCGCGGGTCGGTGGACGGGGGTTGATATGTTCCAGTAGACCATCGCTAGATTCAGATGCGTATTGGGGGCGCCCATTGCCTAGGTTTTAACACACATCTAAACTGGGAATTTTACAACGACGCTGGTTTTACCACGTAGTGTCAATTAAAAGTGACGGCCACACACATTTTGGTAACAGCAAAAGAAGTCGATGCGACAGTGTTCAACCAATCGTATGTAACTGATCATTGGCAATAGATGTTGCATTTCTGAAATACATTATACGAAAGGGTTGATTTGCCGTAAAACAGGCATATCATATCAAATCAACCTTTATTTTAATATCATTTCCTCGTCTGTATCGCTCGATCATTCACAAACATTAGCACATGTGCCTTATCAGCGTCTATCGTTAAGTTCTTCGGTCTCTGTTCACAACTTCCTGTTTGCCCATCTCTCTTCCTCAGTGTTTACATGTCACAATTTCATGTCTGTCTGAGTTACTCTGTCTCTCCCAGCGTGTAAACGATACCTAAATATACTGATTGAATACGTTTATATTATTTTTCTCTCTCTAGAAATAGTTTATTGTTCATTATTTTTTATGATTCTAAAACATGTATTCGTCAGCGCCTTTTATAACATCACATACATAAGTCTCTAAAGGAAAACATAAGATTACAGTACTAAACGCCATCACTAAAAAAAGGATGTTCGAATCAGAAAAGGGACAGCGAATTGAATAATTAATCAAAACATGCAAAACATTCAGACTATTGAATCTAAAAAGAAACACTACATAAGAGAATACATATATAAGAGAAAAATACACCAATAAAAAAAATAGGCATATAAACAATGGTATCACTAAACAATATTAAGAACGATAAGGCATTTTTTGGAATAAGAACAATTTTAGAATACAATAAAATGAAATAAAATTCAATAAAGTGAAGTAAGATGAGGTATATGAGAAAGTAAAAGTGGGAAATAAAGTAATAAAATAATGACTGATGAATAAATACTAATTAAAATCAATTTAAATGAAATAAATAGATAAGAAATGTACATAATCAAACTTGTTAAAAAACTTGATTACGAAAAAACCAAAAAAATCAAAGAATAAATTTTATTTTTAATATATATATATATATATATATATATATATATATATATATATATATATATATATTCATATTCTTCCGAATTTATAGATGAGGGTTTATAATTCGTATAAATAATAATATTTATAAATAAATATTTATTAATTATTTAAATACCTACAGACATCGATGTTTCATGCTAACGCAATCCTCAGTGTAGGAACTAATTCTCTCTCTCTCTCTCTCTCTATATATATATATATATATATATGTATATATATGCATATATATATGTATATATATATGTATATATATGCATATATATATGTATATATATATATATGTATATATATATATGTATATATATATGCATATATATATGTATATATATGTATATATATATATCTGTATATATATATATATGTATACATATATATGTATGTATATATATATATATATATATATATATATATTTATTTATTATATTTGTTTGCTTTTGGGGGTGTTTGCGCGTACTTTATAGTCTTCCCGACATTTATATCTCATGAATTAAAACTTGACATTAGATTTCCTTTGGTCTACATGAAGGTTTTAGAAGACATACATCGGGTCGTTAAGCATTTTACGTTTCGAGTATTTAAAAAACATTATATTTATAATAATATTACTTCATTCATGTATTCATCCGTGCATTCATACACTATCAGCTCAAAATGTTCTTTTTCAGAATAAATTCATATCTTATTTAGTACTCCTTGATACTTGTTGTCTCGGTCCTCGGCTGTTCACCAGAACGTTTGCGCCAAAGTGACCCAGAGTTAAAGAGGGGTACATCGCGAAGTTTATATCCCTCTGGGTGACGATCTGCATACTCAAACTATCGCAGAGATCATACTGGATTAACGAATGCAATATTTTGGACTTTGGGTAAAACACTTTCTGATTAACATATCTCATCACTTATTTCTGCTTATTTTCCCATACGGAAGCATACACAGAGACAACCCCACAAAAAAGCTGATACATAGACGAAACGAAAATGAGCTTTTAGACTAAGATTTTAGAAACGAAGACCATTGTATATTTAAACCGACTGAGTCAGCTGCCGTGATTAGTATCAAACAAAAACATCTTACGCCTAAATAGGAAGCCATCAACTTCATTCTAATATAAAACAGATTCGGCCCAGATATACACGCAAACAAGCAGACACAAAATGAATTTTAAGACTAAACACATACAAGTCAGGTTTGAACCCCGATGTAACTGTTTATAATAAATATCAGGTTCTTTTTTATTGACTGAGAAGGATCTAGTTTTCAAATGAGCGTTTGTGATATTAAAGAATGATTTGTGCTTAATAAAAAGATGGACGCACTTATACTGATATTAACAAAAAGGGAAGTTATTTTCGCGATTCGGGAGAGCAGATGCGTATGGACCGACGACTATGAAAAAAATGAGGTTTCTACAAAGTTGAACGTGTCCAGCTTTTCATAAAATTCAAATATTGATTCAATTTTTATAATAAATTCATTTATTGTTTTTAAAGAACGAGGACGTTTCTAAAACTTTTAATGAAAAACTATGATAAAACCTATAATTTACATGTTTCTCTGTTTGCGTTAAAACTATTATTTGCAAAACGTGAAGCTGAGTAACATATCACACACATACACACACACATACATATATATATATATATATATATATATATATATATATATATATACACTAGTATATAAACTGTACATATATACACTAATGGAATACTTGTCACAGGACGAGCATAAGCAATAAATATAGCATTACTTTTAAATGTTAATGCTGTTACTTTCTTGGGGGTAATGGTACGGTTTACGTGGTCTCCTAAAGGATAAAGTTTAGAAAAAAATAAAAAATATTGTGCATACGTTACTCACACTTTTAGCTAGAATACATATTGCATATTTCATAATAAGTTCAATAGTTTAGGATTTTACAAAACACATACACATTACTTACGCTCATGTGCGCGCAGCGATCCTTTAAAAAATGCCGTACTTAACTCAAAATTTTATGCAGAGCAATTCTTTACTCTATTAATTTTTTTTTGTATCTAACTTATTTTAAATATTTTTTATGTGTATGCGTGTTTTGTGTGGACGCATCCCCTACATGCTAAAGTTTACAAGAAAATGTTCCCATATTACTCACCGGATGGCCTAGAATATGTATTCAAACATGTATAATGATCACTTTATTATTTAGGAGTTTATCACATATAATTAAATATATATGTATAAAATTATGCACATACCTTATTTTATATATCTATATTAACCGCCTGGAGTTTAAAATGTTCAATATGAATCATATGTTTTTGTTACTCACTTTGTTGCTTTGAATACATATTCCAAAATCCATAATGATCAGTTAGTTTAGGAGAGTACACTGTACATCGGAATATATAAGTATACACACTTAACTTTATATACACATATATATATATATATATATATATATATATATATATATATATATATATATATATATATATATATATATATATATATATATATATATATATAAATTCATATATGTATATATACAATTTTCTCATCAATTTAGAACAAAGGTCTGATATACTGCTTTGAACGAAACATACCCGCAAATGTGCGGCGAAAATGTTTTTTTGTATAAACAAATTGTTTTATATCCAATAAATGCTTCATATTAATAGAGTAATGTATAAGCACACGTTACTATTGGCGACATCAAATATTTAAAAATAAATACCGTTTTGAAAGTTGTCCTAAACAATTTAAATTATTTAACCTTTCTAATGTGTAACATATTTGCGTTAAAACGTTTTCATAGTTAATGTAAATATAAGCATGTGAATTACCGTTAATATAAGCCGTAAGAAGTGAAAATGTAATTGTAAGATAAATATAGGCCGGATACGTGTCTTCTATATTTCAAAGTTTAATTCAAGACATTAATAAAAAATAAAAATAAAATTGTGCTTTGATATTGCGGGGCCTTTATTTAACTCATAATTAAACTTCTCTTTCTGCCGGTTCAGTCGTAACCCTACTTCCGGAAGAAATAACATGGCCGACAGATGATTACCTACTCACGGCCAATATTAATACAATTTGACATGCTTATATTTTCTATTAATTATTTACTTGTTCTGAACACAAAGAAATCACGCTAGAGTAAAGTAAAACAAAATATTGTCTGAGACTAATTTCCGGTTCCTTTATAACCTTTGATATCGTCAATAGTTACGTTTACCAACGTGTAAATGCTTTCAATTTCATGGAATAGTGTATTTCATCCTGGCAACTTTTTTCAGTTGTATTTTTCTTTGTTTCAACTTTTATGTTGTTCTGTTGCTCTTACTTAGTATGTCTGCTACTTCTTTGCCTGTCTGTTTTCTTGTCCGAGTCTCTCTTTTTATATGTAAGCGATACCTAAATACTCTACACTGATATGCATGGTGATTGCTTACATTATTATTATTTTTTATGATAGAGAACATAGCAAGTCCATAATCTTCTTATGCCATACCCCATTTGTCTTCAATGTTCTCCAGATAAGGATTGAAGTAAGAGGTTTAAATAAAGTAAAAAAGGATAAAATATAAATATAATATACAAATGCAAAGTCGGTTAACG
Source organism: Sepiola atlantica (assembly GCA_963556195.1). NCBI lineage: Eukaryota > Metazoa > Mollusca > Cephalopoda > Sepiida > Sepiolidae > Sepiola > Sepiola atlantica. Next base: position 40,286,404 of record OY744526.1, on the reverse strand, counting down.
AAACATCAACAAGTTTAGAAATCTACAATTGTATTTCGTTGGTACCAATATCTACGACGGAGATGGCAATAAAAAAAATCAGAGGTCCTTTAACTCTCGAAGAGAGGGCCCCATTGCGGTAGACGACTCTAAAACTCGTTGGCATTTTAAATTCACTATTGTCCCTAAAAGTACTGCCCTTACCCAGATCCGCTTTGCAATGCCCCTCACACCCGACAGACATTCTATTGCTACCCAGTATAGAATGCCCCCACCCTCCACAGACATTCCACAGCACTCCTCTTTTCGTTATCGCAAAGTTCACGTGGGAGACTCTTTGATGGATATTCGACCCTCCTTGTCCTAGGGACGGCGGGGTGAGATAACTACTGATTTGTATTTTAATGTCGCTGTGTTTTTGCTACAAACGACGAAAAAAAAGTTGTTGTCGATAGATTTATAAGGAAACGACCAGCTTTGCTGACAAATAACCAAGGTTCTAAGCTATATTAGTACTATGGGTTCATATCTTTCATCCCTGTCCCTCGGGGTCTTTTTTACTACTTCCGCCAAGGAAATTAAGATTTAGAACTAAACAAAAGCGTTACATTTAACTCACCAAAAATTAATAGAATTATACAATTACTGTGAAAACTCATTTAAAATAAAGCCGTTGAGCATTTATTTTATCAATTGTCACGGCAATCTACCTTATTGCGTCACTACATGAACTCTCACTGACACTATGAATAGGGGTAATGGCGGTAACACAGAGAGAGAGAGAGAGAGAGAGAGAGGGAGGGGGTCGCTATAATAAACCCAAAAGCAGTATTTGGCAACACATTACTTCTGTACTTTCATAAAATACATGATCTTAAATACTACTCCCTTGTTGCGCTATTTCTTTTCGGCTATTTAAGGCCACAATATAAATGAAATAAAACCTAACATTTTTTGTAAACCAACATGAGTCATTTTTTTCATTAACAAATATTTCAATAAATGCATGACTCAACATTTGACAAAATATGATTTAAATTTAAAAGTTTATAAATATTTTTTTTCAACCACCAAATTTAAAAGGCTTATATGTTAACATCAGAAAGTTTCGTCGGATGTCCAACATGCTTAACAAGCCGAGAGTAGACTGGAGGTGTCAATGTCAAGTGAATTATGCCCCCCCCCTGTGGCACATCATTATGAGACCCAAGCTTTTGGCGAGGTAGAAAATATTTCTTCATTACAGTTATAGAACTATGACACTTTTAACTCCAAGTCATATTTCCCTTTACCACTAGTAATGTATGTATTGTGGCAATTACCCTCCATTTTGTTTCATGAAACCGTCAGAATAAACACAGTGACAGTTTGCTACTTGGCACCAGTCAATACTCTGCTGCAGCTTAGGCTGGATCATGGCATTTCATATTAATGAAACCAGAACTGAATAATGCATGTAACAGAATCACTAGGGCACTAAGACAACCCCTCATTACCAGCGATGTACATATTGGCTGGCATGACACCTCACTATATCCAAATGGATGTCTATATGAACATCAAAATCACAAACATGAACCAAACAGAAGACATTCCATATATTGCCATGGACAATCAAGAAGCAGATTGAAATCAAGAAGCAGTTTCATGATCAAAGAGAGCCCGTAACAAAATGGTAACAAAATTACCGCATAGACAGATGAAATGGTTGGAATGACTACTTGAACGAAGCTATCCAAGAACCCAGTAAACATCTCCCACATGGAACATATCTCCCAAGGAAGGACTGGCTGACCGAGCAAGAGCGAAGGTCTGAAAGAAAACCAGAAACCTTCACAGGTGGGAACAAGTAACAATAAACAAATGCCCGTGTGAAAATCATAGACAGACACAGAACACATCCCCAGTGACTGCAGTGGTTGACCATCTTGTTACCTATATTATTAAATATTTTTTGCAAAATTGTTTGAATTTCTAAATATCAATGCAGCTATTTTCGATTTTTAAATATTTATGAAACTATTTTGGAATTTCCAAACATGTATAAAAAAAAACTTTCGGAATTAAAAATTGTTTACGAAAACCTTTTTAAATTTTAAAATATTTTCAAACATTTTGTAATTTTCTTAAAAGATTTTCATGAATATTTAATAATTTATTTAACAAATGTTTTAGAAAGATATGAAACAATTATTAATTCAAAACATTTTCATTTTCAATAAAAACCTGTATATTTATCTTTGTTTACAAATATATTTTAATGTCGAAATGGAAACTTTCTATCTTCTTTTTCCTCTGTTTCCCCTCCTCCTTTTCTCTCTCTTTCGTTGTGATGTCATAATAGACACCCCTATGGTCCCGCATTCGCCTTGCTTTCTCTCTCTCTTATACTTATGTTTATCATTCTATTTTTCTCGCAACTTCAGGTGAAGTTAGCACGGTAACAAACAAAACAACGATAACGCTATTAGAGTTTAGGTAGTACACTAGACAACTTGTTACCGCTTGGGTCAGTATTTATTAAATATAATTAAATATGTTATATGGCATTGGTTGTTAATAGTTGTTTTACAGAAAGTATTTACTTGAAAAATGAATGACGTCATACAATCTTAATTAAATTTTAACGGATATATGTTGCTAGGTTCTGTTCATTGGTTTCAGAGCTGGAGACTATGACCGAGTGGAGAGCACCAGGATATTGAAAAGAATAATCTGCGGCATTATGATTAGCACCGGATTAAAAATTTGGAAATCATAGTCAAAGCTCAGTGTTCCTTGTATACTTTGAAGGCTGGGAGATTTGAGCTAAAGAATTCTATGTTGATATAAAACATTGGCTAACACGAACGATTATAGCAAGCGCTCTGATTGGGTGAAACCAAGTCAAACCGTCACCAAGTCAAAACGTCACCAAATTCTTTAAGTGATATTTATCGTCAAATAATTTGTTACTTGTACCAGTGTTCTACTTTTGTAATAATAAAAAGGTTTTCAAAAATATGAAGCTGTTATTAATAATACAATATACAAATATATATTTTTAAATAGCCGGCATGTAGATCCGAGATGCTTTTCGAAGTAAACGGTTAATACTTAAATCACCGTTATCATATTCGACCCACATTGCAAACAATTGTTCCTGCACTTGTCGAGCAGCTCGCCTTTGGTAACAGAGAACCTTGCACTCCCAGACTAGCGACACTTGCATTGATACCATTTTGGCTTCCTCATGCAACAGTCGCACCATCAAAAAAATTTGGTGACGTTTTGAATAGGTGACGTTTTGACTTGGAGTAGAAAAAAATTTAGTGACGTTTTGACTTGGAGTAGAACAAATTTAGTGACGTTTTGACTAGGTGACGTTTTGACTTGGTGACGTTTTGACTTGGAGTAGAAAAAAATTGGTGACGTTTTGACTAGGTGACGATTGGGTATACATTAGGAAATGTGTCGATAAGCTACAATAAGTGTGCGGCAATATTCATATAAGGCAATGCGGAATTTGGCTAGAGATATAAGTATCGAAGTATTGACTATGAGAAAAGTACTACACAAAGATTTTCGCTACTTCTCATATAAGAAGATTACTCACTGTCTAGGCCAAAGAGAACAACCTTAGATAAGCTAAGAAAAACTCCTAAAAAAAGTAAAATACCGAGTCGATTTATGAGTGGTCTTGTTCTTCTAAGGATCAGTTATCTAACGTATGCTTATATAGAAGCGTACTGATTTACTGAAAAATACTATGGTGTAATCTGCACTGTTTTGTTGTCTCTTATTAATCTATTAAACCGTAGTTATTATTGCACAGTTTAGGTAATTATGAATAACTATTGCGTGAATCCAATGTTACTAATTCGTCCCGGTAGATTCCATTCTATATTGTTAATATATGTGTCATTTTGTATTTATAAATGGCTACTGTGTATAAATGTTTTTTATTGTATCTTTAGAAATGTATCTTGAATAATGCGAATATTTATATTGTGTACGACGTACGTATATATATTCCTCGTATATATGTCTTTCATACTGCATATGCAATTGATTATTGTTTCATTTATGTGCAAACAGTGTGTATATATGTTTCATAAATATATATGTATGTTGCTTATTATTAGTGTTTATATATGTGTTGAATATATATTGCAATTATTAATAGTACATACATACACAAGAAGCAGTAAAGTCCCGTAGGCTACACAGTATAGAAAGACCCTTTGGGCTATTTTTAAAAGAAAATAAATAATGAACAGAAATATTTAAATTATGCTTACACAGCGAAGCAAATTAAATTTTTTAAAAAGGGCTTGATGAAATCTTTTAGAAATTAATTTCTCCAAAATATAAGTAAATTTTATGTTTTATTAGAGTATTGATTTTAAATGACGCATCACAGATGTACGCGTGCGTTCTCATTATTTTGCCGATTTACAGTTTTGTTCATTGTACAGATGTTTCAGCTTGGGGAAAATTGTGTCTATCGTCACGATACTAAAGTCACATCAGTTTCAATGGTAAATAAATATATTGTGCTAATTGAAAATGAGGTTATGAAGACGGTAATCTCTTTGAATAAAAAAAACTGTAAATATCAGAAGCTTCCAACATTTCATGTTTATAACAAAATTAAAACTACTCAACCAGATTTTCTTAATTATAGAATCTCAGACAAATACTAGGTTTACATAGAAGGAGTAAAAACGCACTACCCCAAAGCATAAATGCTCCATCTTTTAAAATATTACATATGTATGAAAATAAAATAAAAAAGGAATAAAGAAATACGAAATGTAAGACAAAGTACTTAAAAGAAGCCATTTTGGAAGAATCGATATTTCACCTCTTTGTTCATTTGAGGCTTATTCATGATTCTATCAGCTAAAAGGCGAAATATCGAGTATTCCTACATGACTTGTTTGTTACGGATCATTATAAATTTGGGATTTTCTTTGTAAACTTTAACATTTAAGGGGTACGCAATCCTAAACATGCCGTAAAAACTTTAGATCTCCTAAACTAATGAAAGCATCATTATGAATTTTGGAATATATATTCTAATAAATACAGTGAGTAACATGGCATCATTACGGTAGTGCCCATATGTAAAGTTGTTTTAATTAACAAAAATGTATTAATCAACTGATCATCATGAACTTATATTCTTGAAAACTCGGTGAGTTACATGGGCACATTGTTATTCAAGTTATTATTATTGTTATTGTTGTTGTTATTCGGACTCTCTTTTTTAGAGCCGAATTATTTTGAACACGCTACCTTTTTTTTCTCTACTGCTTTTTTTCCGTTTTTAACGGATTTTTATTTCATTCTCCGGCACGGCTGCTAGCCCTGTGCCAAGGGAAAAGACAATAACAATGGGTCGACACCTCCCCCCAACCTGGAACGTCAGCTGGACAAACCCCCCGGCTGTGAACATAAATTTTGAGGAATTCCAAGCAAAAATGGAGACTTATAAAAGTAAAATTACCAAGACAGGACTAATAATCGACCTACCAAAACTTAAGGAAATTCAAAAGAAGACACTGACGATGTTCGTCATGGACAGAAAAATAAAAAAAGCTGTAAGAGCGTCTGTGGAGATTGTAACCAAGCTGCTAGCTTCGATCGGTCATAGACCGATGAAAATAATTAAGACACGCGGACATAACAACTGGTCTGCACTTTATGCATCAGAAGAGGAGTGCATGACACTCACGAAGAAAGAGATCATAACACCGGAGTATATACTCCGAATGGAACACTTTGGAAGCCGGAGAACACCGATATCCGTGTTTAATGTCCCCTTCTATATTAAAGGCGCTCACATCGGAGCTTTTTTTACAAAATATGGAGAGTGGATGTCAGTCTCCTGCGACCAGTACCTCTCCATATGGAGCTTTGATATTCTTATCGACCAGAAGACGTTTAACGAGATACCATATTATTTCGAAATTTAGGACGACAAACTGCCGGTTATTGTCGCAGGCAGACGACCGGCCTGTTGGAGATGCAATGCCATAGGGCATCTCACGTTCGACTGCCCAGAACGAAAAAACCTGTAAACAACCTCTAAAATCATGTTGGGGCACATATGGGCCCTAAAATTGGACATGTGCTCATAGAGTCCCGCCCCAAAAAGACAAAGCCAGATATTGAAAAAGATTTTGCAGAATTCGACGACGAATACGAAAAAGGGGAATAGTGGACTATTGTGACGGGGAAGAAAACACCCGGAAGACTCGCCCTGGAACAATTAAGGACGGAGGCGGAGGAAGAAATTAAAATATCAAAGGATCCAGGGAAAGAATCTTATGTCTACACAGTCAACCTTAATAAAAAAAAACTACGAGAAGAAGCAAAACTCAGCCCTAACTCCCCGCCCAAAACTCAGTGCAAAGAAGACCCTATATATATATATATATATATATATATATATATATATATACCCCCAACAACACCCATTTCCCTACCCCCCAAAAAGTACTCCCCACACAAGATGCCGCCCCAGTCACCGCTATAAGAGAAAGAGAATATAAACTGATACTCCTTAGCCCAGCTCCCAAAAAAGCAAGGATCAGCAACCAAAGACCCTCCCCTGTTCGCCTCCCCACAACAGACCCCGAGACACACACCCCCTGCTTCCCCCAAGAAATCACCAATGCTCCCTGCCCCTTCGCCGTTACTCAAGCACGCCCTAAGGCCCACTTCCCCCCACTCCCCGTTGAAAACCGATATATGCACCCCCTCCCCCGCCCAAATTGTAACTACCCCCGTCAAAGGAAAAGGGAGGAAAAGTCAGCCCTTCTACTCAGGTGAAGATATATGTACGATTTCAACGGAGGTTATCGCCAGGGCGAAGTGTCACCACTTCACCGACCTCAAAAAGCTACTCGCTTTTACAGAAGTTAAAGGAAAGTCAATCGAAAACCCCTATAATTTTCCAAATGCCACCAGTTTATTAACCGTTATACGCCCTCGAGAGGAAGGAAAATCGGTTTGGAGGATGATAGAGGAGGCGAACACAACTAGCAATTCACAAAACCCCAACCTTGAGAGAATTACGCAAATCATGTCATGGGAGGGTCCTTATTCTTTTACACCCATCCCTGTACAGAGCTGTAAAATTAATCTTCCCCTTTGATGTCGGCGGTGTGTCCCAGGATGGCCTCAACAATACTGCGATGGGCACTTATTCCATGGGAAAAACCGCCGGTATCTTGACCCCATCAATGTTCGTTGGAGAAACTAAACCCTAAGACTCTACAATGGCACTCTTTCTAGCAAGCGTGAATGTCCGAGGTTTGAGGGCCGATTCTAGGAAATTACGATTATGCCTGGACCTTCAAAGCCTTGGCGTGGATGTAGGTTGTGTTCAGAAAACTCACTTAATTCAAGGTGATTATTTAAGTGCGCTGTCTAGGGATTTTGATGTCTATTCAGCGTACTTCAATTCTAACTCGAGGGGGTTTCCTGGCTAGTGAGGCGAACTATAGATGCGTCGTATGACCCTTGTTTCATGGATTCGGAAGGAAGGCTTTGCGTTCTGGATGTAACCATAAAAGATAAAGCGTTTCGATTGATTAGAGTTTATGCACCCAACCTCCAGGCTGAGCGTGTTTTCTTTTTTCGGCGAATCGAGCAGTTCATGAACACACCTGGATATGGACAGCTAGACGCGGCTCCGGTACAGTACAGAGAAGAGTCGACGTAGAATTCTTAGAATGTCCAAGTTTTAATAATATAGTTTACTCGGATCATAGACTTGTTCGTGTCCGTGTAAACTTAGATAGCTGTAAACCTACATTAGCTGGGTATTGGAAACTCAACACTTCGTTGTTCGATGTGCAGAGTTTCCGGGAACAGCTACTACTAACATATCAGCGGGTAATGACAGGTGCTATGATTGGGAATAAGTTGTGGGTGAAATTTGAGAAAAGCATTAGGTCCTTTTCTGCTGACTTTAGCCAACGACTCAACCTAGATTCTAGGGCAGCAAAAGCGACACTAGAATCTAGATTAGTTCGGGTGGTGGTGGCGGGGGATAGTAATAATGTTACAATAATTAGGGCGAAGCTCGCCTCCTTGACTAGCAAGGAACACAGAGCTTCTTTAATTAGGGCTGGGTTAAAGAGAATGCCTTATGAGGTAGCAAACATGGCCGCTGAATTGCGTACAGAGGAGCGTTGACGCGTTACCGATCGATATATCGCACGTGTCACATTGCCGGACGGACGTACCGTGACCACAAACGATGGTATTTTGGAGGCGTTTCGTAATCACTTTCACGATCTTTTCACCAGGGAGCCCGGTTTGTCTTTAGCGCATTTCGACCCCTATTTAGCTGACTTTTCTCGCCTCGGGGCGACCGAAGCGGCTAGGTGCGAAGGTTGCATAACGGAGGATGAAGTCATGGAAGCTTTAAAGAGAGTCGGCCTGTATAGATCTCCTGGAATCGATGGTTTGCCCTACGAACTGTATGTGAGGTTGTCGCACATGTTTGTATCCTTGCTGACAGTTTTATTTAACGCTTGGTTTAGGAACGGGTCAATACCTGAGTACTTTACCAAGGGGATTGTGACACAGAAGCCGCGCTGATTAATTTAGATCAGTCCAAAGCATTCAATAGGGTGGACCATCGCTACGTGGAAGCTGTTTTGTCATCGGCCGGTTTTGTTCCGCAGTTTCACTTCTTGATTCCCCTCTTTTATGCAAACACCGGGGTGCTGGTAGAAGTGAATGGTTTGAGGTCAAAGCCCTTCAGATTATCCAGATATCTTCGTCAGGGTTGTCCGCTTTCACCGATGCTCTATGCGCTTGTGCTGGAACCCTTCCTTCACAGACTCAGGGTGAACCCGGTCCTACGCAGGGTTACTTTGCCAGGTGCTTGCATCACACTGAAGTACTCTGCCTATGCCGACGACGTAACAGTGCTTGTAACGAGCAGTGCCGAGATTAGTGTCGTCGACAGTGAAAAGGACCCTTCAACTGCACTGACGGGCCTTGCAAGCTACTCGGCGTCTGGTTCGGTCCTGATTTCCAGCTGGAGAAAAAGTATTGAAAGCGATTCGGGCCGCAGCTGGTCTGTGGACTCGTAGAAATCTTTCATTAAAGGGGAGAGCGGAGGTGTGTTGTTCACACATTTACCCGATCATCCTATATCGTCTATCAGTACTTCCACTCCCGTCGGATACACTGCTTGAAATGCAGCGGACTCTTTTCAGGATTTATGGCTCGGCAAGGCCCCTAAGGTCCGTCGCGAGATCTGTTATCTACATCCTTCTGAGGGCAGTCTGGGTATGCCAAGTGTTGAGATTCGTCAACATACGCTTCGGCTTTATTACCTGGATAGAATGTGTACACCAATTAAGGGAAACGGTGGCTTCTGGAAGGAAGACATCAAAAAAGCCTTTCCGGCTTTGAAAAGTGTGCACTTGGATGATGGGGAGGCACACAGGTTGCCCTGAAGCGAGTGCTCCTTTTATCGCGAGTGTCGACGGGCCTTGAAGTTCCCCTTATGGGTGAAGGAAAGCCTCTCTGGCACCCAACTGTTGCACGTAAGGCATTGCATCGTGTCTTAGTGAGGGGATCTGTTCGAAATGAGAATATTGAGGTGCTCGGTTTGTCGAGAGAAGAGCTACGCTCTATCTGACCATGGGCGCCTGGGCTAAAGGTCTTCGATATGACGAGGCCTTTCTGGCCTGGCTGATTATTAGAAATGCTATCTGGGTCGGCAAAAAGCTTCATGCAGTTGGCATTAGGGATTCGCCTATTTGTTGCCGTTGCGGTGACGAAGACGAGACTGTTAGTCACGCCTTTGTTTATTGCCGCATCGTCGTGCCGCTCATTAAGTTAGTTGCAGGCCTCATGGTTCACGTAATGAATGTAAAGTCTTTCGACCTGGAACCGATCAATATATGTAGCAATTGGGTTCGGAAAAATGATAGAAAAAACGTTTTGTATTCTATTGCTTACTAGCATTGTTGATAATTGTGATATGGCAGACACGTATGAAAGTTGTCTACGACGGTGAGATCTTCTCTGCTCTCGACCTTATTCGAATTTTCAAGTGTCGTCTGAAGATCCGCATTAAGGCCAAGAAGGCGAAACTTCCTTCGGCAGATTTTGGGGAAAGATGGGTGACAGTTGCACGATTGTGTCGAGTGAGAGCAGCTAGACTAGAGTGGTATCTTGACGTGCCTTAGGCAAAGGAATTTGGGTTTCTCAAACGAACTTTGATCTTGTCCCGTTTAAGGCTAAATAAGTTGACCCGTTCTTGACTTATTTTTGTTCATAACTTAGCTAGTGCATGAATGATTTCATTAGTCTCTCGTTTTATTTTCATCCTAGCCCCCTCTTCCGTTTTTTCTCCAAGTTTTTTTTAATTCCCCAACCCCTTTCCCGATTAGGTGACAGATTGCCTGATTTGTCAGAGATGCAGGTCACCTTTCGAGATTTTCGAAAGTGGTGATAAAAATAAAGCGTTCGGGCCTGCATCGTGTTTTCGATTGGCAAATCCACATATCTGCCCCAACTTAGAAATACGGGATCCTTATACTAACACTGGGACTTTTTTCATTGTATATAATTTTATTTATTTTTTTTATTACCCAAATCCCCCATCGCATATTGTATAATTATGGGGTTTAAGTAGGTATATGGTATACATTCTTTTGGTGTATGGTGCATGATTGTAGTATGAATGTAGTGTTTTGCTGAATGATGGTCACGAATGAAACTAGCCAAGTTAGACAATTCAGAGTAAGTTCGTGAAGACCAATCTTTACCCACCCCGTTTTTTAGCCTTGTGCCACATTTCTGTATTTTTTTGTGCAGAATTAATATTCTCTGTAAGCAACGAATAGTTAAATAAAACTTATCCTGAAGTTATGTTCGGCGTCCAGATCTTATTACAATTTATTTAACTATTCGTTATGGAACGTTACTTAAAACCCGATTATCTAGACCTTGATACGGCCGACTCGGAATCTACTGAAAAATGGCGGCACTGGAGAAAAATGTTCGAAGGATTCCTTACAGCTCTACAATTATCTTCAAACACGGCTTTAACAGGTACTGAGAAATATACTCTTCTTTTACATCATGTATCTACTGCTATTTATAGAAATTTATCTGAATGTGAGAATTAGGAAACTACGGTGGATATTTTAGAAGCCATGTTTGTCAAGAAAAAAATACTATTTTTGCTAGAAATTTACTTGCTACCCGGCGTCAACAACCAGAAGAAAGCCTTGAACAATACCTTTAGATTCTACAGACATTAAGTCGCGAGTGTGAATTTACAGCCTTAACTGCGAACCAAGCGAGAGATGTTTTTATCAGGGACGCATTTATTAATTGAATACAGTCCAACCAAATAAGACAAAGACTACTAGAAAATAAAGACCTAGACTTGCAAACAGCTTATGAACAAGCTTTAACGTTGGACATGGCACAGAAACAGTCTGTCTTCTATTTACAACCCGATATTTTGGGAGCTGCTATCATAGCCCCTTCTCTGCATGTTCAAAATTCTTCCATTGTTCAATATGCTCCCCCCTTCTAACGATCACGAACAACTTATCACTGCCGCTTCAGCTGGTTCCACATGCTACTTCGTATACATGCTCGTTCGTCCTGCTCGGCTCGAAACGTTAGATGCCACAAGTGTGATAAGCAGGGACATTTTTCGAAAGTTTGCCAGTCAGCTTCTTCAAAAAACGTTCGGCTACTCTTCCTACTGTAGCATCAATTACAATATCAGCTGCATTCCCCGGTTGCCTCTCAAAAACAATCGTGAGGGTTAAAATCATTGGATTGACTATTCATGCTCTTATTGATACAGGTAGTTTCGAAAGTGTTATTAATGCCAGTATTGTAGAAGTGAATAAATGGGAAATATTTCCTTGTTCCAACCAAATATCAATGGCAAATTCATCTTTATTGTCCCATCTAATTGGATATTGCATGGTTAATACGAAACAAAAAGGAAACTCCTATCAAGGGATCAAATTATCGGTAATGAAAAACCTCTGCTGCCAAGTGATTTTGGGTCACAATTTTATAAAACAACATTCATGTGTTGAAATCCCTTTTGGTGGCCCCTAGCCGGTCCTAAGGGTATGTGAACTAGCAGCTGTCAAAGTGCGGCACCGGTCACTTTTTACAAACTTAACTCCTGACTGCAAACCAGTAGCAGTAAAATCAAGACGCTATTCAGAAACGGACAAACAGTTCATAGCAGTAGAAGTAACAAAACTACTTAAGGAAGGAATTATAGAGCCAAGTGAATCTCCAATGTTCGAAACCCTGCTACAGAATCAACCTCGACTCCACTAGCCAGTGTCATAACCAATCGGCCACCAGACATTACAACGTCAAGAAGGGAATTTAAGTTCTATTTATGCGAAGGTAGACACACATAGAAAGATTAACTAGAGAATCTAATGAACGTTGTCGTAATATGCCTTATAGCTACGTGTCAGTCTATTTTTAACTTCCCCGAACAGGGCTCAATTTCAATCGTATTAAAGGGGCTTATAACAATATTAATTTCAAATAAATAATATTCAATTATTTTACCTACACTCTCATCAGTGTAAGGAATGATAATCTCAGACGGTCCTCGTAACAGCCATCGGAAATCACAAGAAAAGGATGGTCATTGACTATTCCCAGACCGTCAACAGATACACATTACTCGATGCATATCCGCTGCCTCGTATTGACGAAACGAATGATATTGCAAAATATCACATTTTCTAGTACTTTGGATCTCAGAAGTGCCTACCATCAGGTATCTATCAAGCCAGAAAATAAGCCCTACACGGCATTCGAGGCCTGCGGTCGCCTATACCAGTTCTGTCGAATTCTCTTTGGGATAACAAATGGTGTGGCTAGCTTCCAGAAGGTAATAGATGAAATAATCTCCAATTAAAAATGAAATGTCACAGTATGCGGACATACCCAAGCTGAACATGACCACAACCTTAAACGATTCATGGCTGACGTCTAGAAATATAATCTGACTTTGAACAGTGAAAAATGTTCCTACAACATGAAGAGCATCAAGCTATTGGGATACATTGTCAAAAATGGCACCATGACGCCGGATTCCGAGCGACTGAATCCCCTAATGGAATTACCAATCCCTGGAAGCATGCCCTCTTTACGACGATCCCGCGGTATGTTCGCCCACTACTCCCAATGGGTTGCGTATTTTTCAGTAAAAATACACCCATTGACACAAGTATCTACTTTTCCTTTGTCCTGTTCCACCATCAAAGCATTTCAAAACGTGAAAAGAAACATTGCTCAGTCTGCCATTTCTGCTGTAGATCCTTTTATCCCTATATTAGTTGAGACGGATGTCTCTGACTGTTCGATAGTTGCCTCACTGAGACAATTCGGTCGTTCTGTAACTTTTTTTCAAGAACACGTTCGCGATCTGAGCGACGACACTCGGCAATAGAAATAGAAGCGTACGCCATAGTTGAGGCATTACGAAAATGGAGGCATTACCTAATCGGCCGACATTTTGAATTAATCACTGACCAAATGTCGGTCTCGTTTATGTTTAACCCAAAAACGACGAGCAAAATAAAAAAACTAGAAGATAGCGAAATGGAGAATGGAGCTTTCTTGCTACTCATTTGACGTTACTTACCGCCCTGGTAAGGGGAATGCCGCGGTCGACGCGCTTTCAAGGGTATGTGGCCTGGTAACTGGCTCAGATGATCTTCAGTATATACACAGGGAATTGTGTCACCCAGGTATCACAAGAATAATTCACGTAGTCAGGAGCAGAAACTTGCCATATTCTGTTGAAGACGTAAAAAGGATTACGAACTCTTGTCGGATATGCGCAGAAAATAAGCCCATGTTCTACAAACCTCCTCCAACAACACTTATTAAGGCCACACAGCCTTTTGAAAGACGTAACCTGGATTTTAAGGGCCCTTTACCTTCTAAAACTAAAAATAAATACATGCTCACAATAATAGACGAGTACTCAAGATTTCCGTTCGTCATCCCCTGCCCAGACGTAACGGCTGCAACAGTAATTCAAGGCCTCTGCTCCATTTTTGCCGTTTTTGGAGTGCCTGCATATATACATTCAGATCGTGGATCTGCTTTTATGTGGGACGAATTCAAGCAGTTTCTGCATGAACGAAGAGTAGCTGTAAGTAGAACAACTCCTCACAATACTCAAGGAAACGGACAGTGCGAAAGATACAATGGCATAATATGGAAGACAATACAGTTGGCGGCCGCAAATCGCAATAGTCCGATCTCCGATTTGGAAAGTCTCATCCGCATGGCCTTATACGCTATTATGTACAGCGACAAACGCTACTCCAAATGAGAGATTCTTCTCGTTCCCACGACGAAGCTTAGCAGGTACATCACTTTCCTCGTGGCTCGCACAACCTGGCACAGTTATATTAAAACGCCATGTTCGAGGTGGAATTAATCGAAGCGAACCCTCAGTATGCACTGGTCAGAAATTCGGAAGGAAGGCAATCTACTGTCTCCTTAAGGGATCTAGCCCCGGCAGGGAATGTATATGAACGTAGAACTTCTTCAGATGGATATACAGCTCCGGTTCGTTGAACAAGTCCGACCCACTTAGGTGATCGTGCGCTAGATACGTCAAGTTTAGAGTCCCAACAAAACGAATCTGAATATTCTAACAGAATCGTCTCTGACTCTAGTTCGGACGACAGATGGGTACACCCAATATCTGAGACAGATACTCAATCTTCAGACACCAAGCGACCGAAGCGCCGAAGAAAACAAGAGCGTTTTGGAGCAAGATATTTTAGCCCTAAGCCAGCCACACAAGACAGTCCCGAAACGTCGTCAGGTCCCGAGGAGCCTAGATTAGAAGTGGATGCCGGGCACGAACAACCAAGATTCCCTCAAAGAACCCACAGGAGGCCAGGGATGAGTGTTTCCCTACGAATAAGAAGGTAGATGGGGTAGAGTGTAGTATCAAAGGTAATTGATGCCCGTCTCACCCTTTTGATTAATGATGGAATGTTCTACATTTGAGTGTATATTAAGAGTGAATGTTGAATACTATATGTCTCTGTAAGCAACGAATAGTTAAATAAAACTTATCCTTAAGTTATGTTCGGCGTCCAGTTTTTATTACACATCCCAACATTTCTATTAGTCAATTCTGAACACTTGCAGAGTCACCTTTTTACAGTCACTTTAACACTCTTCGGGCGTTGCCATTTCTTATAGACAGTTGTGAATACTTGCAGAGTCGGAATTTTGTTTATTTTTTTATCTTAATTGATGTTCTTAATATTACAGTTCATAAATAGACATTGTAATTTTTAGTAATCTCTTTAAATAGAACCATGTTCTTTATCCTTATTTTTATTTCTGAACTCCTGGGGTGTTAGAATTTTTACTTTAACATTATAATGGTTCTTCTTGGAATTTAAAATAAATATGAATAAAAAGCCGAAGAATTTAAACGATAAAATGTTACATGTGTGAAAAACCTCTGTTAAAACAGCAATACAAAGATAAACAGTTTATTTTTTGGAACTTAAAATCTTTTTTAAGCAGTTAAGAACATCCAAACTTTCGTTTAGTCGGTTCAGAAGTGTAGGTGAGTCAAATCAGTTTAGTATCTTGTGAACTGAGAGAGAATTAACACTTACTTTAATTAATTCAGAACTCTTTGGGTGGTGAAATTTTTATTAGGCAATGTAGAACTCTAGTTCTAGAATCGCAATTACATTTTCCTCATATCAGAACTCTCTTGTAGTAAAACATTTCTAGTACATGCAACATGTAATGCCAGGCTCAACAGGAAATGATCATGATTAATATAAAGCCTGTGCTCTGATGAACGTGCTGCTCTGGTGCCCCCACAACGCAAATTCACTAGATCATACCGACAATCTGCCAAATCTCATTCATCCACTGTGGAGGTCCCCAGATGCCGAAGATCTTTCTACTCCAAAAGCTTCTTTCCTCGTACTGCTCGACACCTGAACTCCCTCCCTGCTCCCTGTCTTCCTGACGGTACTGACATGCAGAAGTGTAAAACTACTGTAAACAGACATCTCGCTGCACAGCTCCCAATTTAGGTTGACCCCCCCCCCCCTAAAAAAACTCTCACCCTTTTTCTTAGTAGCCCCTTACGTCTACAGTGTCGGTCAGCCTTGTTTGGGGTGAACTATGTTGTGAAAAAAGCCATTCGTTGTGACTCTTTTTATAGTTAATCAGACAAACATTGAAGGACGATAACTTTCTATAGTTTTCACGTGAAAATTAATGAGATTATGTATCCCAGATTTTATCTTACTTTGCATATAATGTGTGCCGAAATAATCCATTAACTCATAAATACATAAATAAATAAATAAATAAATAATATATATACTATTTGTAAGACTTATGTATTCGTTTTCTGTCAGATGGATATACACGTGCATTATGTAAATAGATAACTCGGTGTAAGCAGCCTTGATCCAGGCTGTCACAGGTAAAATAAAAAAATTAATAAGTTATAGATAATATAGTAACATAAAGTTCCGTATTACACGAGCAAAATAAAAAAATGAATGAATTTAAATGTAAAGTTGTGGTACATGAGTGCACAGATGGATGAAACATATTAACATGTTTTTCATTGCTTGATTCCAGACTAAAAGACTCTACACACGTAATAAATAGCTATCAGTCATTCTCCTAATAATAAGTATCTGTGTATTATGCCTTTTGTGGCCTCTCCAGATTTAACTATTTTTTAAATTCATCCTTGAATAAACTGAACAAACCAATTTACATTATAAATGCAAGATATACATAGACAGATAGAATACTTTTAAATATTTCATCCGTTAGTTCCCATGAATGCATTCTTACTACATTTTAAACGTTAATTTATAAATTCATCTAATTCCATCGTAAGCTGGTCTACTAAAATGCTATTCTTAATCCCAACTGGCACATATTTTATTTACCTCTTCTCAAAGGGTTAGACACAAAGTCAGGTGTGGGTTTTGATGAAAGTGTTTCTGTGGAACGAACTGAATTCGACCCCGGCACAGCCAGGTCTTCAGTCTACGTCGTTAACCACAGTATAAGAATATATTACTTTAAATAATAATAATACATAGATAATAAATCCTCTTCTGTACACCCTCTCTCTCACAGACGTGATGTTGCTAGTCTCAGTCTTTTTTATAAATACTATTATAGCATGTGTTCTTTTGTGCAGCTCACCTGACTCGTTGGTCAAGTGGTCCCCATTAATTCGCTGTTTTGATATCTTATTGTAATACAGCTTCCTATTCCAGTAGCTTCTTTCCAAGAACGGCAGGCTTGTGGAAATCTCTTCCTGCTGACTGTCTTCGTCCTACCTATAATCTTGATATTTACAAGACTAAGCCCAATAGTAGTCTCCTGACTTTGCGATAATCGTATTTGTTCTTGTTAGCTCCTTACATACAGTTGATTTATGCCTTTTCTAGAGCGATTTTCATGATATATATATATATATATATATATATATATATATATATATATATATATATATATATATATATATATATATATATATATAAATTCAATTTGTTCATACATTTAGTTTTGGCACGATAAAATGTTTTTTTCTTTCAACTTTTAAGTGTTACACAATGCGGACCGTTTGAGGTGAAAAGTTTAAAGGTAACGGGTCCTTAGAGCTGAAGCTACGAAACCAGGATATTTCTGAGCGAGGCTTTTCTATCTATAAGCTGGCGAGATTTAAAGGAAGAAAGAACGCGCGCGTTTGGCTGCGTTGTCCAATGAAGGGGGGGGGGGGGCAGAGCGCACTGTGTAGTTATAGTTTATCTATGTTTGTCTTTCTCTCTCTCACGCATACAAAAAATAACTTGTCTCTGTGACTGTTCTTTTCTTTGTTTTAAATAAACCTGATAAAAATCTGAAGACTGGCGTCAGAGTAGCTTTCTGTTCACAGACGATTAACAACCAAGGTTCGAAAACGACACGGGTTAGTTTGTTCATTAAATTATTAATTGAACCAAATTGTTACAAAACAAGAACTAATCTGTTTAGGATCATGTTTTTTCAATGGCAGCAATCCTGAAACTGAAAAGTTCTATATTAATATAAGTGTGATTACCTCACTAATATTAGTGTGATAACCTCTCGTGCCGGTGTATTTCTCATAACAACGTAACATGGTAATTACACATGCAATTATTAGTGGGCTTATTTAGTATTTATAGAATTATTATTGAAATCAAGAATGCAATAGCGTGAAAATAAAATACAAATTAACATATTCAAGTAAACATATAATTTAATTTGCAAATTAATCCACCATAATGCTTTTCAGTAAGTGAAAGTGAAACGTAAGAGCGTTTTTGTATTTAATACAAATATAAATTATATTTCAAAAATATGTTTCTTCCCTCTGAAATGTATCTTTCCTTTATTTATGAAAGTTGACTTATCAAAAAATAATAGTTTAAATAGTTAATAATAGCTAACATCAAAAAAAATAATACACGAACAAGAACAGACCTTCTGAAGATACTTCGATTCAATTGGCAGGTGAATAATCCATTTAAAACTTAAGTTAGACAGACAGACTGGCATACACACATGTCTGCAAAGGGTTGTGTGTATGTTTGCATACGTGTGTGTGTGTGTTTGTGCATGGCTGCAAAAGTTCTGACCGTCTATCCGTCTCCCTGTTTTTTAATGTAATTTCTCCTGTCTCTTTGCTTGTTTGTCTATTTATCCACATTGATATACCGAGTTTCCGTAACAATTGACGTTAATAAATATTTTCTCATATTCCTTTGTTTACCAGCCATAATATAAATCTAGTCGAAAGGTGTATATTATTGTATACATTTTACCGACTGATATTTCAATTCAGTATCTGGATGCATTTTGCGTTGTTTGCACTTCGTACTTTTATTTTTTTTATTAAATCCTAATAATTAAAGACATTGTCCATTGACTGACGTGATATTACGTTTCAAAATTATGTTATTAAAATATCCCAAACAATTTCGTTGTAATTATCGTTTAAAAAATATATTGCTTCAAATATTCTCTTTTTCTTCAGTAAACCTTATTACTAATGTAAACGCTACATAGCGTTACAGGCGTACCCGAATCTAAATATACTACTTCAAATAGTAAACATGAAAGACGAATAAAAATACGAGTTTAAATTTACGCGTGACAAGGCAACTGATAAAAAAACACTTATAAATGTGCATGGACGTATTCAAAATCATATCAGAAAAAATAATTGAACGAATAAAAACAAGACTGGGTATTCTTAGTATGCGTCCATTCAATATGCGCGTTTAGTGATGAAATTGGTATTGCAGACTTAAATGTAATAGACGAACGAAAATTGTATTTCAAACTTAAACGTGAGAAACCAAATACTTGAATTAATCAAACCAATATTTGTAGCTTATATTTAGAGATTCACATTCAATATATCAAGCATATATAGATATATAGTTGTGCGTATGTTTTACTTTTTGGAATATTAATAAACAGACAACTATTATTATACTAGAACTGAATTAATCAACGTTTGATTACTACGGGCTGTTTCGTACAATCTTTACTGACACAAAATACGTAATAGAAAATTGATTTTTCTAATTGGATATCTGTTGTAGTTTTTCTAATAATGTGTGTACATTCTCGCCCCCTTTCAATGCATGCTGATTCAACAACTTTCTAATATTCTTCATGTCCCTGCAACAACTAAGGATACTAGTTACTCATATCTTTTTCGGTTTCTCCTGGTTTGCTTTGTTTTGCATCTAAATTAAATGATGTGTCCGTACACACTTTAAACGCATGTGTAAATTAGGTAGAAAAAATAATGAGTATATTTACTATATTATCTATAAGAATAATATAGATGTAAAGCGACTTATTAGTTTTACTTATGCAACAATAATTTATTCACCGATATGTAACAGATAGAAATCAAAGACGAATAAATAATGGTAGTCGTTGGGGCGGGTACGTGTAGTTATAAAATACATTTAAGTGTGAAAGATACACCGATTGAGTTAGCGATAGAAATAAAACACGGGATAGCGATTCGAGGATGCAGTTAAGAATACTCATCGCAAAAATATATATAACTAGAAAGTAACAACATATCCCAATCAAGCAAATGGAATATAAAAATAATAGAGAAAGAGGTTCCGTTTTTCTTAAAACGAAAAGTGCCTTAAAATGACTACTTAAAACTTTTTAAAAGATGCATGTGAAACGTCTTTATAAAAGTCAGTTGTTAAGCGGGCGCCATTTTGAGATTAGTTTTTTTTTAGCTTGTCGCTTCCGGCCTGTCTTTACTGTCAATCATCTCCGCAAAATGGATTCCTTTCACAGATGACAAAAAACAAACATTCATTTTAATGAAGAAACACTTTCTAATGAATAAAACTTTTAATAATACACTTTCATGTTCTAAGTACCCATCATCACAGAGTATGTCCCTTTTGCTTCCCTTTCTCTTTCTCCTTATGATCATCATCTTCACCTTCATTATCAGAATTAGAATGATGCACGTCACAAATGCAAAACAGCTAATGGGAATTAAACGCGTTATTGTACAGAATTAAAGTTGATGGTGAAAAAGCAGACATCAGCAATAATGACAAAATGAATGCCCTCTGTAATTGTATGCGATGAGTAATGTTCTAAAGTCTATTTTGTTCTTATTTCAAAGTCCTGTGATCTCTGGTACTAGTTTTACCTTGCTATTTGGATACTAAAGTAGTCAAAACGCGTTAGCATTGCTAATTAGTCAAAGTGTTAAGGACATGCGTTGCATGGAGACACATGTTATACGAATGATAGGATGGGTGTGTAATGTGAGTCTTAAAGGGAGACTTAGTTATTATGACCTTAGAAGAATATTAAATCTGGACAGTATAGGGAAATGTTTGCAGAAGAGAAGACTTCGATTGTATGGCCACGTTGAACGAATGGGTGAGAGTTATTGGGTTAGTAGATGTAGAACAGTTGAGGAAGTATGTGCACTTCACAGGGAGAAGACCAATTAAATATGTTTCTTAAATCCGTCAAACGCATGTAATTAAGTAAAACGGACTTTACACCGAACCTGATTAATATGATGATAAGACAAGGACTTTATAGGGAAAAATGGTGTCGAGCTACCTAACTCGACTTTTCCTGGTCTAGAATTGCTTGTTTTCGATATCAAGTAGAAACTCAAGAAGATCAAAAGCAATGCCGGGTTAAGCGGAAAAGAGTTGATTTTATTTCGAAAGTTTTCTTTCTAGACACGTTAACCTACTTAGCTTGGTGGATCTACTTTACACCACTTTTTTTATCCGTGACCAAAGTATATGGATCCATAGAATTGACAAGAATATAGTGGATTGCGATTTTACAGACATTGATACGTCCTATATTAAAGCTGATATTTACTAATAATCACCAATCTAAGTACACGACTGGACTCAACATTGCTAATTTTCTTGTCATTAGATGAGTACCCGTGTTTCTACCTGAAATAAGCGTAAGCTATATATTACGGTGCATCGCCGTAAGCCGCAGGACTCCCCACCGTGTATTCCTTTGAAATGGGCAGTGAGAGTTATTTCCCTTGCTCACTAGTGTAATGTTACGGTGTGAAAAGTACCGATTTTAACAGACGTAGGAATGGAAGAAAATACTTTTTTTATATAAGTCTATCGAAGTAGACAGAAACGAGAAAGAAAGAAGTCTATATAAGATACACACACATACATACACCATAACTAGAGACTAGCATTGAGACGCAAACAAACATACACATAAATCGCTGGTGGCCACAATCATGCATAGCTCTTCATAAAATAATAAATAACTGCTGGGAGCTGAAAATGTTTGATGTAAGCATTTAGATTTCACTCTCAGTATAAAGTTTGTGGTGATAGCGATGTCGTCAGAATGGTTGGGTTTCAATCTCAGCTGGACGGGTTTGTTTGGCTAGCTTCATTAAAAATTAGTGATGAAACGATGACAGTGTTTCTGCGGATGATTATATATGAATGTGTAGTTCGTCTCTGTTCATTTGTTCAGAAACTCTTCCGATGGGTTTTGGAGATAACCCCCATAATCATATATTTTCTGAAACTATAGTAGCCACTATAGTAGTACAGTATTGATCAAATATAGTATAATAACATTGTGGAGTCTGCGTTCGCACCAATCATGAATACAAAGGAAGGAAAATATACTACTTTGATAGAGAATTTCATAGGTGTCCTCAGTTAGTCCTGGTAAACATAGGATGTGTCTCGAAAGTTCTAAATGCTATATATTTGACGATGATTCTTTAAATAAATGTCACGTTACTTACAACTCTTTCATTCAATCAATGTTCGGTTCCAGCTGAATAAATGAATATTATTAAATCTAAAAATAAGAATAACAAATGTAATATTGTGTTATTAGTTGAGTACAAATTCACATAGTATTCCACATTAAACTGTAGACAAACCGCATCTTCCTTTCCATATATATATATATATATATATATATATATATATATATATATATATATATATATGGCTTTATGGAGCCCTCTAAAAAGGAGCATGCTGGAGCGAAGGAGAAGATTGCTCAATTTATATTCAGACGGAGTGGAGCGTGAACAACTCTATTTGGGATAAAAGAGCCCGGTTTTATCGCTCCGCGCTCCTCGCTCCTCGCCCCTCGCTCCTCGCTCCAAAATTATTTTATTTCATTTAAAACATTAGTTTCTTTATTCAGCAATAAAATGGAAAAGAAAAAGTATCAGCTAAACTCTGAGTTATTTTTTTAAATAATATACTTGGTAAATGTATATCAGATAAGAAGAGAGAGAAGGGGGAAAGGAAGTGGGAGGTAAAGAGAGGGAGATGAGACGAGAGAGTTACACATGAAAACATAACATTTGAACGTCTCAGGTGTTTACATCTCCATGTTACCTTTTTGATGGGACGGTTTTCTTAAGGCGGGAGACAATTTGGCAACAAATGTCTTCAAATGTGCCAGTGAGTCTATAGATGTCTTTTAAGTTATTTTCTTAAAGATTTGAACTTTTATTTTATAGATGACAAGAATGTTTATTGCTGACTGAATAAATAAGCTAATTTTTTTTTCATTCGTGTTTTTAAATAAAGAATGTTATGTTCAATTTTACTATAAGAGTCATTGAATTTTTATCTCCCATTTCGCTCGGTATTCACCCAAATGTTCGATAAAATCGAGTTTTGGGATGAAATGGTGCATTTTGTCCTGACAAAAAATTCTAATTTATTTTGTAGCATATATCAATTTGCACTTTTATGTCATTTTATTACTCGTCACTTTTTCGTCGACATTTTGCTATTCTTAAATTCACGACTAGTATGAGTTAACCTTTTTTAGTTTGCTTTTAAATTCGTTAAATTCCGTTAAAACTTGCGTTTGTAAATAGAATGTTACAGTTTTTTTGTGTGTAATAAAATGTTAAAGCAGTAAAAATTTATATAGTCCACGGAAAATAGCTTTAGTCCAAGGAAAAAATATCTTAAGTCCAAGGAAAAAAAACAATAAAAACCAACATGCTCGCCAGGGATTAAAACCTGGAATTGAAGTTAAATTCTCAACACTCTAAAAAGTAAATGAGAATTTTATTTAAGGACCAGAAATACAATTAAGACCAGCAATCAGTTACATCCGATATTTGAGCGAATATCAAGCGAAATGAGCGAAAAAATAAACATCGGTCCCTATTCTACAATTAAATTTCCTTAAATTGTTATTTTAAAAAGCAAATAATTAGACTTTCTGACAAATTTGTTGTTTTCTTTAGAACTGAAAGTAGATTAGATATCTTTCTTTATCTTAAAAAATGTATCATCGAATATAAAAATTGTAAAGACTTTATTTTTGTTAGACATTTAAAATATAGACGTTTTCACCTTTTTTATTCAAATTTTTAATTTTAATATATGTTTTTGCCCGATATAGGAAAACTCGTTCCAGTTAATTTTTCTGGGGAAAAAATGTTACCCGATATGTTTCCAACTCTCTAGGTCTAGGCCAGATATTTTGTATGAAAGTTTAAGACCTTAAATGGATCTCTGAATTGTTTATTGACAATTTATTGATATTTATTTGGCCAACTTATGAAAAATAGTTTGCTATTCAATCTTTAAAAAATAAACTTCATTATTTTTTCGCCTCAAATTGTATCATTGAAGAAAAAAAGTGGGTGTGTATTAATCATCAACGCTTCCTCTATATTTCATAACTTCCTCGGAATGATTGACTTGAAGAATTTTTCTGCAAACCACTCATCCCGAGAGAGTACGACCATATATATATATATATATATATATATATATATATATATATATATATATATATATATATATATATGTGTGTGTGTGTGTGTGTGTGTGTGTGTGTGTGTGTGTGTGGTTGTGTTTGTCTGTGGATAAGTGGAATAGAAGATATAGCCAGTATGAAAGCCTCTTGCCCAATGAATTATTCATGTTTATTCATGCACATATAACAATCTAGCAAGCTAATAGGAATGCCTCATCTTTTTTTTAAACATCTTTCCATTATTCAACGAAATCTATAAACGTAAAATTCGAAAATGAGGATTTTTATCTGTCGATAGAATTTGAGCCGCTCATTATAATTGGATGCGGCGTCAAGGAAGATAAATCTTACTCCTTTCAAGACAGTCAGAAAGTCGGGGTAAATATCGTGTTTAATCGACCTACAAATAACGCGCATGACCGATGTCTGCTCATTTTGGCGTTCCACTCTTATACTAGATTAACATTCGGCCGACTCAGAAAAGGGGAAGAATTAATGCTTCATGGTGGATTGTAAAGAGTAAGGACGACGGCCTTGAAGAAATGCTGGAACAGCTTTTGAGAAATTTTCATTGCTGGTTTATTAGAGGACTAAACGTTTTTTGTGTATATTGTTAATTATTAGGTGATATATATATATATATATATATATATATATATATATATATATATATATATATATATATGAGAGAGAAAAAGAGGGAGAGAGAGAGGTAGGCACTCTTGGGCATGTTAAAAATAGACCGTAAAAAAGCTCTAAGCAAAGTTCCGAATACTAGTCTTCTATCTTTGTTTCTTCTATGTACATATAGATCTTAATTCCCGTTAATTACGTGACAGTTTCTTGTGGCCGAGTGGATATTGCGACTGCTTGCAAATTCTTGGCTGACTCTGTGAACCGAGTTCGCGCCTCCCGATTGTCTGAAATTGTTACTTTTCTGCACTGATCAGAGTAATCAGCTTGAAACGCTTACAACTGTAGGTATTGATAATTGCATATTTATTTATGAATATTATACTAAGCCCCTTTTAAGAAATTAAAGTTGAGGACTCTCGGGGATGTTCGTCGAACGCTCTCAACTAGCAGTCTTTCTGTGCTCTCTTCTAGGTACATATATATTTTAATTCCCCTTCATTGCCCGTGTGAATTTGGCGACTGCTTACAAATTCTGGGCTGTGACTGTTAACCGGGTTCCCGCCTCCCGACCGTCTGAAATTATTTATTTCCTGCTCTGATGAGAGTAATAAGCTTTTAACGCTAGCGTCTGTATGTATTTCTAATTTAATATTTATTTATATTGATAAACAAAACCCTTATAGCCCTATCTCTAGGGCTGTCCCTCTATGCACCGATGTAACATTCAGGATCCTAAGGCAATTACTAACAATTTAATTTCTTAAACTTCTAGCGTGCCAATGCTTTCTTCGTTCTACAACCAGAATTAGAATTCATAACCGCCAACGACTTCACATCAGATACACCATAGCAAGATCATTTTATAAAAAAAAGGGAAAATTTTTGTTTATTTTTGTTTTTGTGTTTGAAAAAATATATACAATACTGGTCAACACTGAGTATGGAATATTATTCCGAAATTAATAGGATTAAAGTAAAAAAAATATGATAAATTAATCTTACATTGATAAAGGCTTCTATTTTCAATGTTATAATACTGACCCACCAATGCTTGTAAATGAAGGACCCAATTTCTTATATATATATATATATATATATATATATATATATAAAGCTCCCTCCGGGTAGAGCTGATTTTTGTAAGGGTATCGTCAACGGCCATTAGCTTTAAGCATTAGCAGTCAGTGTCGCATGATGGCGTAGCGGTTAGCAGCGCTGACCGTCAGCTCGACGGTTGGGTTTCGATCCCGGATTGAGGCACAAACTGGTCTAGCCGCACTGATGAGCTGTGAAACAACGAAACAGTCTGTATGTGGATGACTATATATATATATATATATATATATAATCCAGGTAAAACATCCACAGGGAAGTAATCCAAAGAATTTCAACCGGGTTTATAAAAAGTGCTCAATATCCAATAGAGCTTTTATATATAATTATTTTTATTTACACAGACATGTACAAAATCTGCGACACTGGCATGTCGATGTTATCGATCAACAGCTATTACAAACTGAAATCTCATCAGGCAGAGTTAGAATCCGATCTTAACTCTAGATCATATTTGGGAAGAATTAAATGGAGAAAGAAAGAAAAATAAAAAATTTTTAAATTAAATTTCAAAATTTAGTAAGTCAAAATATTATAGTCTAAAACCAAAATACAAAAAACAAAAAATCACAACAACAAAAATTAATATAAAATATAAAATATAAAATGCAGTAGAAAAAAAATTAATTAAAAAAATTTTTTTTTTTAAATGTTTAAATGTTTTCCTTTCAATTCCTTATTTTTTTTCCTTTTCTCTTTTTTTATTAAAAAAACAAACAATTTATTCTTTTAATTTTTTTTGGGGGGGTGGGGGGAAAGGGTGATAGTTGAGGCCGGTGTAATTTATTGGGGGGGGGGGGGTTATGAAGTGCTGTTTCTTGCAGTTTCTGTTCCTTGGCTCTTGTTGTGGTGTTCTTCGTGTGGTTTTGTTTTCTCCGTTGTAAATTTCGTTGTGACTGGTTAGGCTTTGTAGCGTATGTGTGTTAGTTTCCGCATTCGAGGATTTTCCTTAAGATTGCAGCTGTTTTGATCATTGCCGTCCTTTGTATGGTTTCGATAGTCCCTTTCATTCCAATTATTACGGGTCCGGTTGTTCTGTTGTTGTTCTTTCTCCGTTTAAGTTTTTGTAAAACTGGCGTTCATTGTTTTAAAAGGTCCTGTTCTGTTTGTACTGTTCCGATTTGTATCTGTATCGTCTCAATCTTTCTTCTTTTGCTGCTATCTTTTATTTTAGTTCTTGATGTTTCTTATTTAGTCTTTCCTTGAGATTCAGATTTCTGCTCTTCCATCGTTTACTGTTCTCCTTCATCCTATTTACGGTTTTAGCTTCCTTTTGAAGTTTGGTGATCTGGGTTTCCAGTCTGATCTCCCATCCAGATTTCGTCTGTCCATTCTTTTGGTCAGCCTTCTTTTCCCTTTTTAGTTTCATACTTATTGATTTTGCCCCCGCATATATAAGTTGTTTAGATCTGTGATAGTGTCTGTTGGAATGTACGTGAGTACTCTGTTTACTTTTTCTGTTTCAACTTTTAACTTCTTCCAGTCTTCGTTCCTTAGGGATGGAAGTTTTGTTTTGTTCTCGGACATTAATCGTTTGATGTTTTCAACCTCTCTTGTTTCTTCCTCAGATAGTTCTATAGTTTCGTCGTCCTCGCCTTCTTCAGTTTCTGTGTTTATGTTTTTCCCGTCTTCTTCCTGGGAGTTTTCGTTAAGTGGTGTGTCTTGATCAGTCACGCCTTTTATCTTTTGTTTAATTTCCGTTAATTCCATCTCCAGGAACCATCTTCTCTTGAGTATCTGTCTTGCTTGATCTGCTATCCTTTGTGCCGTTATATGGTAGTCAGTAGAAATGTCGCATAGATCTTTCATTTGTTTCCGATATCCTCTTTCTGTGGAGTAACATCTTTTGTAGTAGCATTCCATTACCAGGCTGTTCTCGTTTGTGGTCCATTTCTTTCTATTTCTTTTTGGTCTATATATATATATATATATATATATATATATATATATATATATATAGGCATCCGCGTTTAATGAAGCGCGGAAGTTTCTGTGTAGCTTAATTGCCATAGATATATTTTCATCATTTTATATATTTATATATATACATATAGAACAATGCATATGTATATATATATATATATATATATATATATATATATATATAATTATTTTTATTTACACAGACATGTACAAAATCTGCGACACTGGCATGTCGATGTTATCCATCAACAGCGATTAAAAACGGAAATCTCATCAGTCAGAGTTAGAATCCGATTTTAACCTTAGATCATATTTGGGAAAAAGTAAATGGAGAAAGAAAGAAAACGAAAATAAAAGAAATTTAAATTTCAAAGTTTAGGGAGTCACGTGGTTGGGACCGTTAAGAATCAAAATATTAAAGTCCAAAACTAAAATACAAAAAACAAAAAATAACAACAACAAAATTAATATAGAATATAAAATTAAGTAGAAAAGAAAGGTAGAATTAAAAAGGATAGATAGATAGATAGATAGATAGATAGATAGATAGATAGATAGATAGATAGATAGAAATAAATAAAGAAAGAAGTCATTTGCGGTCCAGACGGAGAGTAGGGGAGAGAGGTACATACAACTTTATTTATTTATTTATTTATTAATTATTCATTATTATTATTATTATTATTATTATTATTATTATTATTATTATTATTTTTTTTTATTTTTTTATTTTAATTTATTTCTGTAAATGTTTCTTTATGTATGTGTGATAGTGCACTTCGAACCTCATGAAAATGAGAGAAACACTATCCCTGTGACAGGATCACAGGTAAACTAAGCCTGGGCTTGGTGTTGCCACAAACACCAAACCATGATAAATGTCTATGAATACAAATAAACGCCGTGGGACTAAGAAGAAAGAGAATTTAAAAAAACAGACGGCGGAGAAAGACGGCAGAGAACATTTTTCAGTCAGGTAACGTCAAAGATTGGGATACGCAAGAATTGAAAACAAACAAGAGACCCTCTGATCTTAAAAAGATGCAAAATTTTGCGTGTTTAGTAGGGGGACGTATGTGCATGCTACAAACGACAATGGTGAAACATTTAGATAAGAGAACAGACCAACCACAAAAAATATATAACAGCTTCTTGACAACGACGGTTTTTGCTGAGAAAGCATATTATTTTAAATTCCATAGAATTTATGTCCGCCCAGATAACAAACACCCTTGTCAGACAGTTTCTATTTCCAATGATCAAATAGTCCAACATTCTCATGTGACCTTGCTGTATGCCTTACACCGAATAACAGGCAGAAAGGATGTGTTAGTCTCTTTTAGCGTGAGATACGGATTGCCTTGTGACCTTAAATTGGCGGACTTTTTTGTTTGGTTGGAAGATATATTTGTACTGATTTCAATTCTGCCGTTTGACTGAGAAAAAACGTTGCATTTTAAACCTCTCAAAATTAAATATCGTCACTTGTTTTAAACTTGAATTGCGATTTTGTTTAAAGGAGAACTATTTTTGTTAAAGCAGTGATCGAGACCACATGATTGCCACCCGGGCCAGTGTCAAAAACCAACATCGAATTCGAACGAACACAACGAGCGATGCTTATGGTCTTTGAAGTTAATCCACACAGACACAAGTTCACGCAACCAACATAACGACATGCGCGAAGGACGAAAATAACATTATGACCTAAAGTACCAAGCAGGAGGCTACGAGTAGTAATCAACAGTCAGAACAACAGATGTGAGGAACAAAATGCATAGGATCACAGGAATGATGAACAGAAGGATACAAAAGAGAATCACACCCACGCCAATGCGACATACGCAGAAACCAACGCTATTTAACAGGCATGTGTCACTTGCTTATATTATCCTTAATGCCGTCTGTGATTGACTGGAAAAACCATTCCTCTGTATAGCCGGCGACAAAGATTACTTAACTGCCACGACTATTTGCTTACATCACAGCTTTCTCGGTTTCATGCCGACTTTGGTTGTTATTGGAAAGTCACCGTAACAATTCCACCCCCCCCACAAAAAACGGCGGCGTTTCGTCTGATGAGAATAACTATCACCACCTGAAGCAGTGCGCAATACTTGCGGCATATAAGCTCCACTTTTCTAAAATAAATAACAAAAATGTCATTGAGAAAATAGTAAGTAATTGTAGACTATGTATTTGATACCTAAAACGATTGTATAATTGCGCCTGGTAGTTTGCGTTTAAATCTACTAGTATTTATAAAGAAAAGCACATCCAATCATGTTTTGCCATGAAAAAAAGGCATGAAAAAAAAACGAGTAAAACAAGTTATACAAACTTCCATCTCGACTTGACTTACGATCAGTGATCGGAGGTGGCGAATGTGAAATCTATTTTCAACACCAAAGATCCCCCACGTGTTAATTGTCAAGCTTAACTTAGTCTGGCAAAGCGTGAAATGGATTGAGCGAGATTTTAAATAGCCCTGCACTTTTTTGATGTGTTTCTTTTTGTTGCTGTTGATGTTCCTATTGTTCGGCTTCTCGGGCATTTGTTACCAACTCGCAGCAGTTGATAGATATTAAATTTACCTACTAAGGTAAATCTGTTTATGCCGTGCTGAACACAGAGTGCGCTCCTCATTGTGTTCTGCTAATGAGATTTCACGCGCGGATTCCATCCTGCATGCCTGAATGAAAATCATAGCGGTTATGTTCACGTCTGCAAATGGCTCAGAACAGAAGGCTTTGTCTGGGCGGCATTGCGTGCCAGATTTATCAACGTACACAGACCAATTAGGTCGGAGATCACCAAAGGGCAGCCTTTATTTCTCTGCGTCCTGTCTACTGCATGCAAGTCTTCCTCAGCTAATTAGAACTATTCTGTTTCGATTTGGAAGAATAGCTTGGCGGGGTGATGGGTAACTCACATGGAAACACACCACGTGTCTGCTATTGAAAAACAAAACACATACAAGTTACAAATATAAAGAGAAGAATTATATTATTTTAAGTTTATGTAAGTAATCAGAATAAAGTCATTTTCTCAAAGATGATTTTTGTGGAAAACAATGTTAATTATAGTCGCATTCTTGCACGAGTACTGCCGTTACTATCTACGTACATTCTGAAATAGTATTCGGTCACTGCAGATAGTCATTAACTCATATCATGGGCGTGTAATATATATATATATATATATATATATATATGTATATATATATATATATGTGTGTGTGTGTGTATTCAAAATGTACATAGATAGTAACGGCAGTATTCGTGCAAGAATATGACTATAGTTAGCATTGTTTACCACAAAAATCATCTTTGAGAATATTATTTATATTCTAGTTACTTACACAAACTTAACATACTATAATAATTCTATATATCAAGAGAGGCGCGAGAGCGCTCTATCCCTTAATAAACTACACGAATGGCTTATGCTGGAAATCTCATTTCTTTGATCAATTATAACTCAAAAACCAAGGAACCAAATTAGTTACAAGTTTGCACAACATTTTTATTTGATAGGTTCTATAAGTGTGTAGAATTTCAGCATTATTAGGCAACGCTACCTAGAAATACAGAAAGTGGAATCATGAATCATGTTATCTGTGTGTACGTACGTACGTACGTACGTACGTTGTGTCACCTTGTATCTCATCTACTATTTGATGGATTCAGCTGATTTTGGGAAAATATATAGGTTCTTGGGTCTAGTTGATGGCATTTTTATTTCAGTTTAACATATACCTTAGTATTCCAGAAAATTCCAAAAAAACTTAAAAATGGGCATTGTATTGAGGCATAGTCTCTAAAAAAGTAGTGACATTCCATGATAAATGCCAGTATACTGAAATCATATGCCTTAATAGGGTTAAGATGAAAATTCGTATACACTAAATGTACACAAGCAAGGAAATTCCCAATTTTTTACACTTTTATTGTCATTAAGAGTGTGCGAGCACAACAGGGCGATGTATACAATAAAATACATCGCCCTGTTGTGCGCGCATACTCTTAATGACAATAATAGTGTAAAAATTTGGAAATTTCCTTGCTTTTGTACATTTAGTGTATATGAATTTTCAACTTAACCCTCTTAAGGGCATATGATTTCAGTCCACTGGAATTGATCATGGAATATATATATATATATATATATATATATATATATATATATAACAATTAAAACATTGCCCTCTTCTTGGCAATAAAACGAAAATGCACTATCAACTGTTTGCAAAGTAAAAAGGGTATGCTTTTTCGGCAGGTACATACGTCAAGAAGCGGGAATCTCCGTAAGTCCTTACATTTTCTTGGGTTTTAATATACTGCATTAACACTTTTAATTCTAATAATGATATTTCGTCAACTGTTGACTTACATATTAAATATATATTCAGCTGATATACCTTCAAAATTGTATGGAATGGAACTGTGTTCTTTTCGGTGGTACTCTCTTCGTTTTAGTTACAATACAACGTAAATTGGATGAACTCCGGAATATAGTAATCGTTCTTAGAAGCACTAATCACAGACTTATTAAATTTAAAAAAAATTGAGACATGATAAGATAAACACGACACATTTTGTTTGTATTCTCTCTCTTTCTCTCTCACTCTCTCATATATAAAGCTGGACAGTATAGAGAAATGTATTCAGAACTAGAGACTACGCTGGTTTGGTCACATAGAAATTAATGATGAAAGTTCTGAGGTTTGTAGATGTAAAACAGTTGAGGTAGTACGTTCAGTTAACGAGGGAAGGAATTGGAAACATAGTAGGAAGTGATAAGAATGGACTTGAGAAAAAAGTGATACAAATCTGGCTAGAGATTGGTTAGTTTGGAAGTCAATTTCTTAAAGCCGTCGAACGCATCTCAGCACGTTAAACGGCTGTTAAACTGAATATGCTGATATAAAATATAGTTATACACAGACATATGTTTCGTTGTCTCTGGGTCATCAGATAGTCATTAACTCATATCATGGGCGTGTAATACACACACGCGCACACACACACACACACACACATATATATATATCGAGAGAGAGAGAGAGAGAGAGAGAGAGAGAGAGAGAGAAAGATATATATATATATATATATATATATATATATATATAAAATATGAGACTAAAAGTGTACTTTTAGAGAATTGAACATATAGTGAAATGATTTAAGCTCAATATACAAAATAGAGAAATAATGAAGATAAATGAAGGAAAAGCTGTAATGTCCAAACAAATATCCTTAAGGAATTCTTAAAAATTATAGATAACTCATTCAAGTACCCGCATAGATACAGCACTATTTTAAATAAAATACTTTATAAAAATTTCTTACTACATAATGTCCAATATAGCGCAAACTATTATCACATCTTATAACAAAAAATTAATCTGCCCAGCGACCATCACCTATTATATCCCTTACTAATAATTGTAACTGCCAGAAATCCAGAGATTACCCGTTAAATAAAATGCAATAATGCGAACTAACATTAGCATGCCAACTCCCTTCACTCTATAGCCCTCCACATCCCCAACTCCCTGCAATGAACGACACCCTAAATAACATCCCTTGCACTAACCAACAAACTCGTTAACTTACAATAACCTTGATCTCACCCCTCAAATTCTCATATGTTCTCCACCTAACAATTCCAACTTAACTTTGGCCAAGAGCTTGAGCATACAAATCCACTAATCCCGATACTACAAATAACACAAATACTATAATAACAACCCTATACAAAATACACACTTATATTCCCCATCAATACTCGAATCTCAAACTATATCTACTTCATTCAAACACAATAACAACAATGCCACTGGCACCTCTCTATCTAATTTTATAAATAAAACTTTAACCGTACAAAGACTCCCTACTGCCTACATTGGTCAATATTAAAAAGGTCTAAATCCTACACTCCAGGATTCGTTTACCGCACACTATGTACATTAGAAACATTTATAATTGCTACAGCAGCTAAAAGCAGACATATTAGTAACTCTCAAAACGAACGTATCTCAAATTTCAGGTACAAGCGACCATTTAAATACATCAATTTCATTTCTCCCTCTGACACAATTCCTCCCAGCCAACACCCCTTCTTACATTAGATTAAGTCTTAAATTTATAATTTATAATTTGTTAAATTTTGAATCTCTTCACATTTCGAAATTTACAACTAATCATCTCAATAACATTACGTATCCTCCATTATAAACCTGATACCTTTATTAACCCATAATACTTAATATAAATATAGAACCAACAATACTCTTCTCCACTTAACTAATCCTTAATCTGCTCTACTCCAAAACTCTAACTCTTTTTCAATTACTAGCTAACCCCTCTTACATACTTATCTATTGCCTCTCTGTTGCATACAATCCTTCGACTCCGTGGATGCAGCGCTTTACCAACAAACTTTTTCTCATAGATTCCATAAATCTCACCTTTAAACTGCGCTACTTGGTTACTTCTATAATAGCCTATTTGCCCCCTAAATCTATCTGTATTTTAAATACTCCATGCCATCACTTCGCGTGCATAATCAACCTAATCCCACACCATAATCCTTATACTAGAACTCACTTGTTGCAAACATATTTGAGGCCGTTCCAATCCTAACATCAGTAATATATTAAAGTATCTTCTTTAGTCACGCATCTAATATATAACTGATTAAGACATCTGTAAATTCTTTAAACATTAAATCCTGAAATACTATAACTGTCCGGATAATTACATCTTAAACACGTAAATTCCAGTTTTGCAATCGTCTGAGGCCTAATTCCCAATGTGAACCCTTTTAAACCGTCTTGAATTATATATAATGGTTTGTAAAAAAATCCATTTAAATACGGGGCAACCCCTACTCGAACTGTTTACTTACTGACCAGAACGCTACTGTATGAGCTCATTGAAACCCACCAACCTCCTAACTGAAGTCAGTCCAGCCAAGTAAATAAACTAGCAGTAATTACATTATATTGTTGCTTACAAGCGATGAGCTGTAACTAAACAAGCTCCCCTTTACCCTACTCCCAGAATCCGTCATACGTCCATCAGCTAAACCTTCTCTTCCCACTTTCATAATTTCACACCTCTTTCCCACTTTTTATTTGCCCCGTCTTCGACCAGAAAATTATGTCCCATTCCTTAGATTCGATCGAAATAACTAACACTTTTCACGGCCTACTTGAAATATATACAACATTTTAAACTCAACTCCTGAAAAACTATTTTCACTCGATGTCAACAGTAGTTTTTTTAAATGCCCCTAATTCTCAAAATTACATCCTAATAAGTGCTTTTTATCGACGGTTGAACTAAACATAATTCTATTTCTAAAGTAGTCTCCACGAAATCTCTTTTCCATCTTTAAATATTCTGTCAACGGACACTTTGTCAACGGACATTGACCAACTGGACATACTCTATATTTTGATAACCTTTTTATACATACACGCTAACTTTCCATTACTTTATATTGTTTCTTATTTTTTTGAAAATTTTGAATTTTGACTATTCCCCTGTCAACTTATCCATCTATGTAATTCCTCTAGTGATACGATTTTAATCTTTGAAACACCTTGGCTTAATGAAAGAAAAATAAACATGTTTTAATCGAGTACACCTTGCATTAAACAATCGAAGATGAAATAGATTTGTCATCCGCACAATTTTATCCCTCTTCCATTATGTATCTTATATATATATATATATATATATATATATAATCCTTAACAAACAATTTTCTCCCTAATTTGTAAACTCTTAAATGTAACAAGCAGAATCTAAAAAGGTTTCGCTTTTTATTGTCGTGATCAAAAGAACAAAAAAAGAAATATAAAATTAAATATGTAATAATTAAATGAATATTGAGAGCATTTAGTCTCTTCAGACTCAGTGTTATGTGTCATGCACTGATGAAGCCTTCCTGGTAATGTTTTAATGGATTGTGAATACCATAAATGTATTATATATGTATATTAAAGGAAATGTTTGTTTGTGTGTGTCTAAGGGAAATAGATATGCTAATAGTTTGACCATACAATGTTTCTTTCAATTTAATATTGGGTCACTATGAACAATTATCGGTTCGGTCTCCGATATAACTGAAATATATTAGAACCTGAAAAAACGGAATTCCTTTTTACAGAGATTTTGTTCGTGTCATAAACAAAAAATTAAATTAAACAATTAATATATCAGTGAAGAATGTATTTAAAAATAATTAAATATTTAAAATAATTTTATTTTATTAGTATGTTTCAGATTTCAAATAATGAAGTAATTACAAATTATTCATGATATTCAGTATTACTTATACCCTGCAAACGTTTTTATCAGATAAAGACTTTCTACTTGTTCATTTCTTATTTTAAATTTCAAGTAATACTTAACTTAAATCGACATGTGTGATTTTATTTTGTTAAATAACTCGCGATTATACCAATAAAATGTCGACGTGTTATTGTTTCAGTTATATTCAACTCACAATGTTGCCCGTAAGAAACTGACTGTTACTATAGTCGTGCTATGCTCCACCTTACTCTCTGAACAACACCGGGCTCTGTTGTGCTAATCTATCTATTTATCTATTTATCTATCTATCTATTACTCTGTCTCATATATATATATATATATATATATATATATATATATATATATATGTTTATATATAAAATTGGGAAGTTGATATTCTTTTAAAGCATATTTTAAGAAAATTAGCATACAATTGAGGAAACGCCGATAAGCACAGAGAATGCAGAATATAAAAATAAAAATCAAGGTAGTTTTTTTTTCATTTGAACTTTCATGTATTTACTTTTTCGTTTTGGGATCATTTCGCTACACACCTAGCTTTGTGAAGCTAAGAGATTTTGTATAAGTAGCAGCAGTACCTGTTGGCAGTTATCCGTCAGAATGGAAATGGGACGACGCTGTTATATTTTTTATGTACTGGTCCCTTGTTTTTTTGAATATGGGTAACGCTGTGCAGCGCATATAGATAAAAAAAATTGGGAAGTTCATATTCTTTTAAAGCATCTTTTAAGAAAGTTATCATAAAATTGAGGCAAACCTGTTGGTAGTTGTCCGTCGTCCCATTTCCATTCTGACGAGCAACTACCAAGAGGTAATGCTACTACTTCGACAAAATCTCTGCTTGACAACGCTAGGTTTCTAGCGAAATGATCGCAAAACGAAAATGTATATACGTGAAAGTTAAAATGAAAAAAAAATCTGTCTTGATTTAGATTTTTTAAATTATATACTGTATCCTCTATGCTTAATTTTATGCTATCCACACACATCCACACACACACACACATATATATATATATATATATATATATATATATATATATATATATATATATATATATATATATATATGTATATGTATATATATATATATATATATATATATATATATATATATATATATATATATATATATATATATGTAAATATTTATATAAAACGAAACACAATTTCGATGCATAGAGTTTTTTTTTCAAATAACTTCCTATTTGATAAAAATATAACAATGCTACTGCTTACTTGCGGACTCAAACATTGTTGTCTTCACGTCAAATATAAAAAAAAACACTTGTTGAGCTGCTCTATGAAGTAATTAAATGTTGTCAACCGCATTCATTGTTTTCAATCCTCTTGTAATATTGTTCACACTCCAAGTGACAATCGTATACAAACTTCGTCTTGGGCGGCTTTCGGACAAAATATTGAAAAATGTATATAATGGAAAGGAAACAAAATTTCCAATATTTTGAAGCAAGTGGAAAGATTTTAGTTTAGTAAACAATTCTTTTGTTCAAGCAGTTTCTTTTCTAATCGACAAAGTTCACGAGTTATGCAGTTACAGTTTTTCTCATTAATAACTCTTTTATGTCTGTTAAGTTCATTGCCATTATTGTTTGAGTTAGCACTATTTCTTGCCATTATTTTATCATTCTTCTTATTGATTTTCTTATTGTTATTGTGTTTGTTATTGTTGCTATATTTGTCACTTTTTCAACGCATTTTGTTGCAAGGCCTTATATACCAAAGGTTTGATACACTTTATTTATATGATTAAAATTCGTGTTCAATAGGACATGAATACGCATATATAATGTGTTTTGTTTTTATTCTTAAACAATATATTTCCATTTGGTTGAAGGTAGAAGCGCCGCGAAAAAGTATAACTGATGTAGGAATGAGTGGAGTAAAAATTTACTGAAATGTTCTGTTTTTCTCATTTTGACCATTGATATATTTAAGTCCAACACTATGCACTCTACGGGATTTTATGCTTAAGAATATAGCAGCCATTCCACTGTTAAACATATGTTATATCTTGACACAGGCGTTCGCGGGTGGAAGGAAAGGCCCTGGTTTGACCATTCCAATCACGCTATTCACCTGAGTAGAAATAGTACGGTCGTATCGTAGTATTCCCGTATGACGTCACAGTCAGCTGAGCTTTTGCCAGCCATGATTGTCTCACGCATTACATTGTTTTTCAGCATGACAAATATATTAAAACACGATGCGGTTAAAAAAGAGATTCAACATGTGTGTGTGTGTGTGTGTGTCTCTGTGTGTGTGTGTGTGTGTGTGTGTGTGTGTGTATAAATGTAAAGACTTGATAGATACTCAATATTGATGTGTGTTTCTTTCTCAATATTTGGTCACAAATTGAATTCTCTGAACCGGCAACTCTTGAAAAACTACACTTATCCTTCACTCTACTTTGAAAAGTTTATCCTATGAAAACGAACGGATTTTTATTTGTTCTAATGAAGATCAAACAGCATTTTTAATTAACTCACCGGAATGTCGTTTTGATCTGAACGAATGCAGCGAATTCCTTATCCGTTTTTTTTTTGTAAAGCGTAATTGATGGTGTTTCT
Source organism: Sepiola atlantica (assembly GCA_963556195.1). NCBI lineage: Eukaryota > Metazoa > Mollusca > Cephalopoda > Sepiida > Sepiolidae > Sepiola > Sepiola atlantica. The sequence continues at coordinate 40,247,424 of OY744526.1, read as the reverse complement.
GAATTGATTCACATTTCAATGAAAACAGGTTGGTGTTTCGGTAATTCGCATCTTAAATACTGAGTCAATCGAGATGTCTTTAGCCGTTTTGATAGTTGTGTTTTTAAACGTAATAAATGGCATCTTTAATGCATAAAAGGCACACATGTTGACTTCAGTTGGAGCGTGGTAAACCCTTTACGATCAGTATACACTGCTTTAAACCTTTTCATACATGATTTTTTTTACAAAAATTCTACGTACCAGATCTAACTTGTTCTTGAGCCAACTGCTTTCAAGTTGAGCTGACTTCCAAAAAGGCGCGTAACAACTTATGATACATGCAACACACATTCCCGAGGGCTCTGACTCTCCCGTAAACAAATGTAGTTTGTATAATTACAATTTATGAAAATTTATGCCAACTTTTCTACTTGTTCTTATAAACAACTGTATGCATGAAACGGGTAAAGTTAAGTTTTTTTTTTTTTTTTTTTTTTTTTTTACATGGTTCACCCCAAACAAGGCAGGACGCCACTGTAAACGTAAGGGGCTACTGAGAAAAAAGGAAAAGGGGGGGAAGGATTGGTGGTTCAGCTTAAATTGGGATCTGAGCAGCGAGATGTCTGTTTACATTAGTTTTAAATTTCTACATGTCAGTACTGTCGGGGAAACAGGGGGCAGGGAGGGAGTTCCGAAGGCCAGCAGCACGAGGAAAGAAGCTATTTGAGTAGAATGCTCTCCGGCATCTGGGGACCTCCACAGTGAATGAATGAGATTTAGTAGAATGTCGAGTTAGTCTAGTGAATTTACGTCGAGGGGGCACCAGAGCAGCACACTCATCGGAGCATAATCCATTGAAGTATTTGTAAAACAAACACAAGGATGCTACATTGCGGCGATGGGACAGGGGCTGGAGCTTAGCTGACAGTGAGGGACCTATTAGGTTGACTACTCTTTTTTGGACTTTGTCAAGGAGGGAGAGACTAGTAGATGATGCACCAGCCCAGATGTGGCAACAATACTCCATGCATGGGCGAATGGTGGCTTTGTAGAGATACAGGATAATGCCAGGTGTAAGGAGTCCACTAGCACGGTAGAGGGAGCCAACCTTCTTTGCGGCAGCCTTGGCAATGTCTTCAATGTATGTGTTCCAATTCATGTTACCTGTGAAGGTTAGGCCAAGGAGTTTGAATGATGAACTCTCAGGTAGGGTGTTATTTGCCATGGCAATCGGTGGTTGGAGAGGCTTCTTGTAGTTGTTGAAGGAGAGGAGCTTTGTCTTTGCGGCATTAAAAGTCACCAACCATTTATGGCCCCAATCCACTACAGCCTGGAGGTCATCTTCTAAGGATGCAGCCATTGCCTCAGATATGATCGCGTCTGTTTTGCCAACATGGCGAGAGTAAAGCGTGGTGTCGTCAGCAAATAAACCGATCTCAGACACTATGTCATCAGGGAGATCGTTTATATAGATCAGGAACAACAAAGGTCCAAGAATAGATCCCTGGGGCACACCAGCATTTATGTCATGTTGCTTAGATGAACGGCCATCGAGGACAACCTGGATTTTTCTTTTGTTTAGGAAGGATCTAATTATATTAAGTAGTTGCCCAGTAATACCGTATGAGCGTATTTTCAGGAGAAGCCCTTTATGCCATACCTTGTCAAAGGCCTTGGATATATCAAGCGCTACTGCCCTAGCTTCACCTGCCTTGTCGAGAGTATGATACATGCGTTCAGAGATGACCGTTAGGATGTCTGCAGTAGATCGTGCTTGTCTAAACCCATACTGGCGGTCGGATAGAAGTTTAGCATTAACTAAGTGACGTACTATCGCTAGATTGATTAAGGACTCAAAGATTTTGGCAAAGATTGGCAGTAGACTGATTGGGCGGTAGTTCTGAGGGTCGGTTCTATTCCCAGTACTCTTGTAGACTGGAACCACAGAGGCAATTTTCCAGCTATCGGGGAAGCAAGATTCGGCTAGGCATTTGTTGTAGAGTTTGGAGAGAACAGGGGCCAGTTCAGCAGAGCATTTCTTTATTGCTATTACAGGTATAAGATCAGGCCCACAAGCTTTAGAGGTGTCAAGGCTTTTTATAATGTCTCTGACCTGGGATGGGGTGATGACCAGGTTATCAAGTGTGGCTTCAGTCCGCAATGGTAATTCAGGGAGAGGGTGGTTACCCGAGTCTAAAGTAGAGTTAGAAGCGAAACGCTGTGCGAGTAGTTCAGCCTTATCAGTGGCCGTGCAAACGACATCATTGTGGTTTGAAAGTGGGGGAATCGTAGATTGACCATTATTCACTACACTATTGTAGATTTACCAGAAATCGCGAGTACCCAGTTTCTGTGACTGGATGCGTTTTTTTGTTAACTCATTATACCTTCTCTTCGCTTCGCCTATCACAGCCTTGCAATTGTTTCTTGACTCTATAAATGTATGCCTATTAGTAGCTGACTTATTGCGGCCGAATTTACGGAATGCTTGTTGCCTCTCAGAAATGGCAGCTGCACATTCCGAAGTGAACCATTGAGGAGAGTGGGGCTTGCTAAAGAATTTTCGCATGGGAACATAGGCTTCAATGCCTGCTTTGACCCATTCAGTTAATTCGTTTGCACACTGGTTGGCAGGGAGTAAGAAGGTTTCCCGCCATGGGGCGTCACTGATGTGGTCTCTGATTGACTCAAAATCAGCTTGCTCGTAGTATCTTGTTGTTTTGAGCAACGGTTCATCAGCTTTTGGACGACTTTTTAGTGTGATATGTATCATTAGCACAATGTGATCAGCATTCCCGAGTGGGCTATGAGCTTTCGTCACACAAGCCTCGGGTATTGAGGTCAAGAAGAGGTCTAGAAGTGAGGCTTGTTGATCCACACGATCGGGGATGCGGGTCGGAAAATCAACAGTCTGAGAGAGGGAGTGAGCTAAGGAGAAATTATACGTAGAGTTGCCGGCTGCGTCAGTAAAGCTGGAGAATCCTAACCAGTCGCGGTGGTGGGCATTAAAATCCCCAAATACATGTATCTGGGCATTCGAGTCAATTAAGAGTGCTCTATCTATGCTTTCAGAGACAGAGTTTAGCAGAGTACAGTCCTGGGACGACGGGGAGCGGTATAGGAAATATAAGTAACTAACGTTGTGATGTAAGGTCAATCTAAAACACATGTAGTCGTAGTCATCTGATTCTAACCTATGTTCTCTAGTCAGGGGGAGGGTGTTCCGAACATAAACTCCTAGCCCGTGCATGTGTTTGTCAGAGTCTTTACGGTAGAGTGGGAGGTAGTCAGTCATGTCAAAGTGGTGAGAAGAGATTGAGGATTGGAGGTTAGTTTCACTAAGAGCTAGGATATCCGGGGAGTTTGTCAGGAGAAAGGTTTCTACGTCGTTGATGTTGGTTCTAAGTCCCCGGATATTTGAGAATGCAAGCCTCAAGGGCGGAGGCGAAAGTGTTGTTTGGGTGTCTGGTTTAGGTTTGATTTTATTTCTTTGTAATGGCATGTTTGATTTGATTATAGAGTGGATTGGCCAAGGTGGGTACTTGCTTGGTGCCAATAAGCTCACACAACCAGTCCATTAGTCACGACCTGGTCCATGGGGGTTGTGGCCTCGGGAAAGCCCACCGTAGATAATTGCAGGGTCCCTTTCCATGCGCGACATGGCACATACAACTACCCACGGTATTATGCAACTGATGATGGAGCAGCCGTTCTTGGCGCTACCCAAGAGTTTGGGCTCCTGTCCTTTCAGTCGGAAACAGCAGCCAGACAAGCTGTCTAACCTGTACCCTCAACCTGTCGGAACAAGAGAGACCCAGACTGGTCATGTAAGACTTACTAACGAAAAAACTTTCCCCGAGTTGCCCAAATAGAGAGAAAGAGAACGGCGTTCATTGTCCTAGTAAGGAAACAAGGCTAGGCACTGAGTGTTTAGAGGCGTCCCAGCGCTGTTATCTCTGCGCCTGACTAATAAACAAAGAAGGAGTGCAAGGGCCGGCGATAGGTAGAACCTATCTACTCCTTAAGCAATTGTAGGTTTGCAAACCGGATACTTTGTTCGAGATTCCAACTCTAGGAAGGTTGTCGATCAGGACTAAGGAAGCCATCCTCCCCCAACAGTTTACTGCCACGGCGTAAGTAACTGGAAGAAGGTTTTTTTGTCAGAGATTTCCTTCTCTTAGATGGATAGCCTTACAGGGTCTTACGGGTCCAACACTCCGAGAGGGGTAAAAAAAAAAAAGAAAATATTAAAAAATAGCCTGCACCCATGTACTAGTCGGGTATTTCCTAGCCCCCGCAGGTAAGGAAAAAAAAAAAAAAAAAAAAAAAAAAAAATTCCATATAATATATATTATATATATTATATATATATTATATATATATATATATATATGTACATATGTAGATAGAATAAGTTCAATTGCATACTAAGAAGGGAACAGTAAGTTGAAAATAGGTTTCCCTCACCTCCCCCCCTCTTTCAACCCCGAACGAGGTTTCGGTTTCTTCACTGCTAAGGCAGATACGAAATGTGTCTTTAACCAGACTAGCATGCTTAGCTTGGACGATATTCATCCCCTACCTACATTCGCTAGTGAACTACCCCCACCCACCCCTTTTCAAACTTGAACCCAAGTGACCCCTGCAGAATGTAGGCAAGAAAAGAGAAGAAACGATACAGAGTTTTGAACAGCCAAGAATCCTGGAAAAAAAATTATTTTAGCTAGATACTCATTGGATGTTAATACATGGATTAATTAAGAAAAAAATTCAGAGTAAAAATAATTTAAACACTTAGCTTTTTTTTTTGTTGTTGTTAAATGCCACCCATACATTTCAGCTCCTTCAGAGGCAGATACGAAATGTGTCTTTAACCAGACTAGCATGCTTAGCTTGGACGATATTCATCCCCTACCTACATTCGCTAGTGAACTACCCCCACCCACCCCTTTTCAAACTTGAACCCAAGTGACCCCTGCAGAATGTAGGCAAGAAAAGAGAAGAAACGATACAGAGTTTTGAACAGCCAAGAATCCTGGAAAAAAAATTATTTTAGCTAGATACTCATTGGATGTTAATACATGGATTAATTAAGAAAAAAATTCAGAGTAAAAATAATTTAAACACTTAGCTTTTTTTTTTTTGTTGTTAAATGCCACCCATACATTTCAGCTCCTTCAGAGGCAGATACGAAATGTGTCTTTAACCAGACTAGCATGCTTAGCTTGGACGATATTCATCCCCTACCTACATTCGCTAGTGAACTACCCCCACCCACCCCTTTTCAAACTTGAACCCAAGTGACCCCTGCAGAATGTAGGCAAGAAAAGAGAAGAAACGATACAGAGTTTTGAACAGCCAAGAATCCTGGAAAAAAAATTATTTTAGCTAGATACTCATTGGATGTTAATACATGGATTAATTAAGAAAAAAATTCAGAGTAAAAATAATTTAAACACTTAGCTTTTTTTTTTGTTGTTGTTAAATGCCACCCATACATTTCAGCTCCTTCAGAGGCAGATACGAAATGTGTCTTTAACCAGACTAGCATGCTTAGCTTGGACGATATTCATCCCCTACCTACATTCGCTAGTGAACTACCCCCACCCACCCCTTTTCAAACTTGAACCCAAGTGACCCCTGCAGAATGTAGGCAAGAAAAGAGAAGAAACGATACAGAGTTTTGAACAGCCAAGAATCCTGGAAAAAAAATTATTTTAGCTAGATACTCATTGGATGTTAATACATGGATTAATTAAGAAAAAAATTCAGAGTAAAAATAATTTAAACACTTAGCTTTTTTTTTTGTTGTTGTTAAATGCCACCCATACATTTCAGCTCCTTCAGAGGCAGATACGAAATGTGTCTTTAACCAGACTAGCATGCTTAGCTTGGACGATATTCATCCCCTACCTACATTCGCTAGTGAACTACCCCCACCCACCCCTTTTCAAACTTGAACCCAAGTGACCCCTGCAGAATGTAGGCAAGAAAAGAGAAGAAACGATACAGAGTTTTGAACAGCCAAGAATCCTGGAAAAAAAATTATTTTAGCTAGATACTCATTGGATGTTAATACATGGATTAATTAAGAAAAAAATTCAGAGTAAAAATAATTTAAACACTTAGCTTTTTTTTTTTTGTTGTTAAATGCCACCCATACATTTCAGCTCCTTCAGAGGCAGATACGAAATGTGTCTTTAACCAGACTAGCATGCTTAGCTTGGACGATATTCATCCCCTACCTACATTCGCTAGTGAACTACCCCCACCCACCCCTTTTCAAACTTGAACCCAAGTGACCCCTGCAGAATGTAGGCAAGAAAAGAGAAGAAACGATACAGAGTTTTGAACAGCCAAGAATCCTGGAAAAAAAATTATTTTAGCTAGATACTCATTGGATGTTAATACATGGATTAATTAAGAAAAAAATTCAGAGTAAAAATAATTTAAACACTTAGCTTTTTTTTTTGTTGTTGTTAAATGCCACCCATACATTTCAGCTCCTTCAGAGGCAGATACGAAATGTGTCTTTAACCAGACTAGCATGCTTAGCTTGGACGATATTCATCCCCTACCTACATTCGCTAGTGAACTACCCCCACCCACCCCTTTTCAAACTTGAACCCAAGTGACCCCTGCAGAATGTAGGCAAGAAAAGAGAAGAAACGATACAGAGTTTTGAACAGCCAAGAATCCTGGAAAAAAAATTATTTTAGCTAGATACTCATTGGATGTTAATACATGGATTAATTAAGAAAAAAATTCAGAGTAAAAATAATTTAAACACTTAGCTTTTTTTTTTTTGTTGTTAAATGCCACCCATACATTTCAGCTCCTTCAGAGGCAGATACGAAATGTGTCTTTAACCAGACTAGCATGCTTAGCTTGGACGATATTCATCCCCTACCTACATTCGCTAGTGAACTACCCCCACCCACCCCTTTTCAAACTTGAACCCAAGTGACCCCTGCAGAATGTAGGCAAGAAAAGAGAAGAAACGATACAGAGTTTTGAACAGCCAAGAATCCTGGAAAAAAAATTATTTTAGCTAGATACTCATTGGATGTTAATACATGGATTAATTAAGAAAAAAATTCAGAGTAAAAATAATTTAAACACTTAGCTTTTTTTTTTGTTGTTGTTAAATGCCACCCATACATTTCAGCTCCTTCAGAGGCAGATACGAAATGTGTCTTTAACCAGACTAGCATGCTTAGCTTGGACGATATTCATCCCCTACCTACATTCGCTAGTGAACTACCCCCACCCACCCCTTTTCAAACTTGAACCCAAGTGACCCCTGCAGAATGTAGGCAAGAAAAGAGAAGAAACGATACAGAGTTTTGAACAGCCAAGAATCCTGGAAAAAAAATTATTTTAGCTAGATACTCATTGGATGTTAATACATGGATTAATTAAGAAAAAAATTCAGAGTAAAAATAATTTAAACACTTAGCTTTTTTTTTTTTTGTTGTTAAATGCCACCCATACATTTCAGCTCCTTCAGAGGCAGATACGAAATGTGTCTTTAACCAGACTAGCATGCTTAGCTTGGACGATATTCATTGGAGGAAACAAACCTGGTGGTGGAATGAGATTGTTGATCAAGCTGTTAGAGAGAAGAGGCGATGCTACAGAGCATGGAAAACAGGAGGTAGTAGGGAAGCATACAATGGAGCCAAGCGTGCTGCTAAAGCTGCTGTACACCACGCTAAGTCAGAGGCCGATAAAGAGATTTTTATCAAAATAAATCCCAAGTCAAGTGACATTTACAAGCTCGCAAAACAGATGCGCCGTGACAATCAAGATATCTTGGGTGAAAAACCTATAAGGAACGACTCTGGTGAACTCTCATTGGATGATGAAGCGAAAAAACAGTCATGGAAACGTAGTGTAGATATGTTTTGACTTGGGGCAACGTGTTATTAGCTATGTTTTACGTGCTATAAAATTTCGCTCGGTTGCTATCCTATATGGGAAGTAAATAACATCGCTATGTAAAGTGTAAATAAATAGTGGCATTTAGATATAGCTCTCCGGCACAGAATATTGTCTAGAAGTCACTCGGTTCGAAGGAAATGGATGTCCATTAGTTAAGTAAATATCAAATTGGTTAAAGTCGTAACTGTTTCTAACTTTTATTGATAAAAAATGATCATGAAGACAGCTTCAATGTCGGCCCAAATGGCGAATAACAGCATTTCATTCACCAAGAATAGTTATTAGGCATAACGGTTAAGTCTCACATCATTCATCAATATGTGATACATTAATGTGTGGCAACGGACGAAGGGTAATCTTACGCAGGAAGAAGTGATTTCTCTTCCCGCTCTTCAATATCGAGTTGATATCAGAGGCATTAGCAGCTTGTGAGTCGTCGTTACTATTCAGCTCAGCTTGAGTGAGGTTATATTACATAAAAAGACAACATGGGCAACTAATACCACGGATTATGTTTGATGTTTCTGATTCAGAAAAGTAATTTTAAAAAGCGAATTCAAATAAGTTGCGTTTGTGTTTTTACAACTAAAATGATTCAACCGAGCGTGTATGAAACAATAAAATTAGTCGATCATTCAGATGCAGATATAAAAAAAACAACACGAATATCACTTATCATTTCTAATTGAAAAACAAGAATAACAAAAAGTCGCAGTTTTCTGAATTAATGGATGGACGAATGAAGAACGGAATACGAAAGATAAATTATGTTATAAAGTGCAGAAATGTGAAGAATATTGTTAATAAGCAGTAAGTGAATCAACACTTTGGAAATGATTCAAATATGAAATGAGGGTATTTTAACTTTCAAATTTAGATGACGATATTTTCAACATGTGAACAGTTACGTTCGTTAACAGTACCTTCACCTACTGTGTTCTTGATGTTGTGAACTTCCTATGCTATCTGATAGATGAGAGTTCTTCATAAATGTTTTAATAAACTAAACTTACAAAAGTTGAAGTAAACTAATTGCAGGGAAATTTAGACTGAATTATGGGCTTTAAATTGGAATTATCTATTACTCATGCAGTTTTTCTGAAGTCGAAACTATACTATTACTCTCTTGCAATGCTCAATTCATTTTTTATATTCATATATATATATATATATATATATATATATATATATATATATATATTCCAAATTAATATACCTTGATTAAATTCTTAATTCAGGGGAGAGTAGTGTATTATGTTTTCTGCCTCTAATATCATCCTCCCAAGTATTGCCTATTTTTTTTTGGGGGGGGGGGAGTAGTGTAGTATGTGTTCTCTTTTCATGAGATAATCCCCCCCCCCCAAAAAAAAGTATTTCTTCTTTGTAAGGTGGTGTAGTATATGTTTTTTCGTCATATATACTAGCACAGATTGGAAATAGCGTGTATGTTAGTTATAATAAAGAGTTATTCAGAAATGGTATATTTCAATGATACAATTCTGATATGTTTTACAAACCTCATCGAAAGGACAACGGGAGTAATAACTGAAGAGAACACTTCAGAAAGAAAGAAAATACCAGACAAAAAAAAGAGATGTGTGCCGAGTAAAGAACAAAACAGAATGAGAAAATTATAGAAATGGGCAAATGAAAAAATATAAACAAATGAAAAGGAGTGACTGAATGCAGGATAGTTAATAAATGAAGGGAATAACTTCGCTGAAGAAACAATTTAATATAAACTCTGTCAAAAAGATAGAAATGAAAAAAAGAAGAGAGAGAAACATTTTAAAAATATGTCAGCAAAATTTGAACTGAAAAAAATGGAAATGTTCCTTTCGCCTCGATTAAAAATATAAACGAGGAGTCCGACCGATTAGTAAAGAGGACATTTTATTTTAAGTAAGGTATTGCCAATGGGTTGCACCTAGTGTCTATGTAAAAAAAATCTAAAGAAATCCGCGTGTGTGCCGATTTTTCAACACAACAAAATGCAGCACTGAAGGATTAGCATCATCCACTTCCAAGCTAGAAATGTTTTTACAAAACTAAATGGAGGCAGATTCTTCTAAAAAAATCGAATTTCGCGATGCTCAACTACAAATGCTTTTTAAAAAGTAAACATAAAAGAACAACACAAATGATATGTTAAACTTTAGATTGACAGTAAAACATAAAATACAATTTCAAACTTAATTTATAGAGTAAACAACTTAAACATAACTTAACAGAAGAAATTCTATTTCAAATTTAAGCATCACAATACGGGATAATGCTATTTAAAAATAAAGCTGAACAGCTAAACAAAAATGCTATGAAAGATGAAGAAAATGCTATTTAAAACTTTAGCCTAAAAATAAAATGTAAATGCGATTTAAATATTAAGCATGCTCTTCTAAACGGAATAGGGGAAATGCTATTTCAAAATTAATCCTGACAATAAGACATAAATATTATTTCAACATTAAACATAGAACAAGGGAAATGCTATTTGAAACCGCACATGCTTTTTTTCCAATTTAAGCATGGAAGAACAAGTAAAATACTATTTCAAACCTGAGCGTGACTGTAAAACAAACATGTTACTCCAAACATAAGTATGAAAACAAGGAAAATGCTAATTCAAACTTAAGCATAATAGTTCAAGATTTAAGTATGATAAAAATGATGATACTATTTAATACTTACCATTGGTAGTAAAACAATGATATTTCAATTATGTCTGACTGTCAAACAAAAATGATATTTAACAGTTAAGCATGACACAAGAAACTGACGAACTTAACCTTTTATAATGGTACTTAAACGCATTTAAAACAAGTACATAGGTTAGTCGTATACTTATACCTGACAACGTAAGGATAGGTCTAAGTCTTATCTGGGACTTACCTCGTCATATTGTATGCAATCTTCACGAGGTTAGGGAATGGACACCTTACTACCTAAAAATTTTTTTTTACATGATCAGGCTGAAATATTTCATGGTGGTGACTGTTATAACAGAGCATTCCATCTATACATCAAATCTAGAAAAACATCGGAAGTTCAATAGAACCAAAATTCTCCCCAAACTGTGACTTACACCTTTTTCGTGACCCAGAACATGACGTTTTCTTAGATATTTAAAAATTTAACAAGTTCTATGTAAGACCATAGCTGATATTTTGACAAAGCTTGGTTACGATTGATCAAGCGATGTAGACGCAAGGTTCTACATAATCTAGCAAACTAGACCGAAAAGATAACTTCCTTAGCTTAGGTAGTCAGATGCATCTATACAATCTGCGCGTTTAGTGATGCAGATTTGTATTGCAAACTGGTGCGTGACACATCTTCCGACCGATAAAAAGCTAGAGTTTCTTATAGAAATGAGCGGGAGTCTCTTAAAACAAATATATGCTCTGAATGGACGATATATACGAATCATGTATTTGAATCTATAACAATCCTCTCACATGAAAAGGGCTAAGAGAAAGAAACGAGACGGCTGGCTGGTGGTTTGATGGCCATTTGCTTACATCTATTTTCCTTTTATCATAATGTCTGTACTAGATCGATTATCGAATGTATCGATCTCTGTAATTGGGCGTAACCCATTTCCCAAGGCATTCTCATTGCTATTATTGCTTAGAATTGTGAACAGAGTAAGATGAAAACAATCAGTAAATTAAGTTTAAACTGCAAATAAATAAATGGGGCAATTGGTTCGGTATGCCATTACAAATGTTTGAGAATCGGCTTCAAAGACAATGGGAAAATGTTCACTGCCTGCAAATTGTTTTATATGATATCGCCATTTAGTAATATCCTTTTCTATCGAGGTTTGCACTTAATTTTTCTTCGTAGTTTATTGCTTAGCTTATTCTAGCGTAAAGCTATAAGCCCAGGATGCGCAGTAGAGATCGAATTCTTCTGGGTCAATAAGGGCATACCAAACGTGTAACCTAGTGATTTAACTTTAGCGTGCGTAATCTTGTTAGATCTTTACTTACATGCCCTTGCAAGGGGATTCATTCTAGACAATCGGGTTAATTTGATCCCCATAGCTTGCACCACATCTCGAACCATATCAGCTCACGCACGACGGTCTTTGGTAAGGTCGCATGCGATAGCCAGCCTCTCATGATTCAACCGTCCAACACCAACCACTTTAGGACCACAGAGAAAGAGAGAGAAATAGAGAGAAAGAGACAGGCAGGCAGGCAGGCAGGCAGGCAGGCAGGCAGGCAAGCAGGCAGACAGACATATGAACATATGATTAACGTTTATTTGGAATTTGTTCAAAGGACAAGACTCAGATCCTTATCTGAGTTTCTATTTAACCCAGAGAAGTTACCCTGAGAAGTGCCACCACTCCAGGCCAGAGAAGATCTTACAAGATATTGCGACAATCAAGTAGATACCGACGCTGACTGATGAGTCAGCGAGACATGTTCGAGTTTTGGAGGATCTATCTCATCACTTTCAATATGGATGTTGGTTAACTTGATGTTGTCGCTCCTATGAGTATCTAATTCTAAAAAAGAAAAGAAATACGAAAAAACTAACAAATTCAAAAGGTCATCACTTGCTGATTAGTAAGAAATACTTCTTTTAAAATTAGATTCAACGAGCAGTAAGTTATCGTTCACGTATTATATAGTCTTTCATGGCGTCTATACATCTTGTTTTTTTCTATTTATCCTGCATCAGAGGTAACAATGTCATCTTCTTGATTTTTTCTATCTCTCGATAAGAAATCTGTACATGTAACTGTGCGCTTTCACAACACGCACGTTATTCTCTCCTCCTTCTACATCTACTTTAAGTGGCAAACTGGTGTAAGGTAACTGAAATACCGTATAGAACGAATGGGTACACGAGAGTTTCCCTCTCCTAGATAGATATCTACATACATTTAAATGTACATGTATTTCCTGAAGGATAAGACGACGACTTAAAATATAGTTACTACTCTTAACTATATTCATTTTCTGCTAGCCGAGACTTGCTTTTGGATCTTCATTAAGTGGGCGTCGAACATAACGCCGTAACGTAAAGCACATTCCATCATTGACGATCACACCGCAACTGATTTAACTTAAATCCTTTGATGTTACATGACTAAAGTAACCAAATAAATATGCACTTTCGTATCAGGCGACAGATGAAATTAGAATCAATACTTGTCAATAATACCTAAGTTCTAATTTATTTGGTAAATCTTGCATACATTAAACTTTAAAATAACATTACTGTTTGGTAATATATAATGTGTGTACATCTTTATATAAAGTTAGGTATGTGTATATGTTTATACATTTGTATGAACAGGATCCACTCATTAACTAATTAACTGATGATAGTGAATTTTAGGCGTGAGTGATAGTAATGTGAGCTATATCTATTTTTCGTCAGTTTCATGCAAAGGAAAATAAAACGTAAAAATTAAGATAATTCTGATTTTTGTGAAATGTTCAATATAAGTATTCGATATCACGAAATATATATTCCCCAAATTTCAATTTTATTGGAATATTTCAAATAATTTTAGGGGGTACAACGTCCAATTTAATTTACTTTAAATTTGGTACATAGTTATTAGATGCTAAGAAGTAAGTTTCCGTGAATACATTTTTTTGAATCAAAAGCATGTAACGGGTTTTTTATTAAAATTAGAAATAAAGATTCTATACATACGTTTTAGCAGTATTATATATTGATTATAAACTTCGTAAGTGGATATAAAATTGTTGCAAAACTCTTGTGTTCAGGGAAATTTATTTTAAGCCGGTATGGGGTGCGTATTCCCTCTAGTTATATTATATATTAAGGACTATTTCTTTGTCTGTTTATATGTACATAGTTTTTGTTGAATACGATATTTTTCTTGAAAAACTAGTTATAACGTAGGTTACAAAGGACATTTTATTTTAAAATACTTGCTTTAATAAGGAAGTATTTCATACAATTCAATGAATAGTCTAAACTTTGACTAAAGAGATGTGTAAAAATTATGTCGTCATTTTAGGGTCGTGTTTGATTTAGTTTACTCTTTTGGTACATAAATATTACAGAGAGTGTAACAAATATATATATATATACACCTTAATAAAAACATGCGGCAATTTGGTTAGAAACTTACACAGGCTTTTTGTGAATCGCCTTTAATAAAACCATCAATTCTTAGTAGCGTCCACTAATTGCTATTAAAGGCTCGGTCGGTCTGTCTTTCCATCTGTCTGCCAAGATTCACTTCGAAACGGCATTTTCATCGCTAAACTCGCAAATTAACTAGATTCATCTTAAGAATATCAGTTTCTATTAATCCTTGTTTTTAATATTCAATGATTTTCTGGAATCTTGCTTTCGGCCATAGAGAAGCTCAAACACCTACTGCTGACTTGCATGTTCAATTGCGCACCATACGTATTGTTCGGTGCCATCGCGGCTGCCTTGCCAGTACAACGATCATTACGAAACATACTTATCCACGCCCACACGCGAATTTCACATTACCTGATACGTGCTTTTAATATTCGTACGAGAATGGGCATGACAGTGAATCTGGTCACTCCAAAATGGCGACTATGAATCCCGGGACGATATTGCCGTTTTTATCTGACTGCTTCAGACGGAAAAAATTACCTGAGGGTATCACCGTATTCCCAATCCGAGACTGCTGGTCTAGAATCTCAGATGCAACTGGAATATAAATATCCGGCAGTTCCAGGCATTTAAAACAGAATTAAGACACTAGATTTGAATGTGATTTGAATAAATTTATATTTCTAAATGCTTAGAGCAAGATAGTACGTAACGATAACTAAAAAAAAATACGATTGGTTCACTATCTTCACTCTCATATAATCCTTCCCTTTATATATATATATATATATATATATATATATATATATATATATATATATATATTAACAAATAAATAACATGAGTTGACCATATAAGATCCATAGGGAATTCTGTTTACTAAACAGAAGACGATCAAATTCAGACCGTCACAGCAAACCCGAATCTGGTTAACATAATGGAGAAGGTATGAAGAAACCCTTGAGTCATACATTCTGATTGCTCTCATGCTTACACTTATTTTGTACTTTTATCGCTTATTGAAAAGTTCGTTAACATAGTTAGCAGAGACTATCACCAACTTAACCTCCATGCAGAGAAAGAAAATATAGCGCCTGATCTATCACTAGCTTGGGGTTCTGCTAATAACTGCAATATATTTATATATATATATATATATATATATATATATATATATATATATATATATATATTTACATTTAATTTTGTTTTATGTATGGGTAAATATACTAAACCAAATCGACAATCAGTTAAATCCCATCCATTCACTGTGGAGGTCCCCAGATGCCGGAGAGACTTCTACTTCAATAGCTTCTTTTCTCGTGCTGCCGGTCTCTAAAACTCCATCCATGCTCCTTGTTTCCGCGACTGTATCGACATGCAGAGGTTTGAAACTTATATAAACAGATATCTCGCTACACAGCTTCCAACATAAGATGACATCCAAAACCTGCCCACTAATTCTTCATATTGGGGCTGAAATTTTATATATATATATATATATATATATATATATATATATATAAGTTAGGTATGTAGATATGCTTAAATATTTCTATGTACATAATTTATTCCTAAACTAATTAACCGATGACAATAAATTTCGGAACCAAGCTGCTAAGAGAGAAGGGATACAAATGTATGCCATAGTTAGTTCAATCTAGTTTTATGAACAGGGTGTTAGATAGTTGGAAGCTCTTCGTGAAAATTTAGATACATCTGATTTTAGTAAAGTTCTAACAAAGGTATTAAATATCAGTTAATAAATAATAACACAATTTCATAGTATTTAGGGTATTTCAAAATGGTTTAGGGGCCATACTATAAAAAAAACCTCCCATTCGGAAAATCAAATATTCTAGATTTACATTGAATTTGAACCATATCATTAGACACTAATAAGGCAACGTTCCTTGAATTTCGATTTTTCTTAATACCTCTTAAGCCTTAACATTTAGACATTTTATAGAATAAAAGTAATATGTAAAAATGTTTTTAAGCATAAGGTTTAGTATCATTATATCTTGCTTTTAAATCTATGTACATGTATATAAAAGTGGTGGAAAACTGTTTGATTTAGGGGAATTAATCTACTAGTATATATATATATATATATATATATATATATATATATATATATATATACGGGCGCGTTTTCAATATGTTGCACATTAAATAGAAATTGGCTTTTAAGTGCTGTTATAAAAGACGTCTTAACAAATGTCTGAATTGTTCAGTTTGGAAGGAATTATACAGACAGCATCGGGTGTTCGGTTTCGATTACTTTTCAAATAAAATTAAATGTAATAACATTTTTTTCTTTTTTAAAGTATAATATAATAAAATATAATAAAATGTAAGTAAATAATTCTAGCATATTTGGTACGTAACACCTCTTCGTATATCTGTCTATGTGCCTCTCTCTCTCGCTTTCTTTTTTATCTCTCTCTCTCTCTCTCTCTATATATATATATATATATATATATATATATATACAAGTAATAAAGGATAACGTATCTGTGTGCGTCTGCTTGTGTGTTCTTTTATAGAAAAACAGACTAGAGAGTGCGCCTAAAATATACACGTTTATACACATGTAGAATTCTCTAAAGTACATGATGGAAGTAGTCCTCACCTTCTATGTGCCTTTAAGGAAGATACGGGTTCTTTTCCAAAAGTATGTAGTAGTATTAAATAGAAGTTTTCGCATGAGTGTGTTTTTAAAGACGACTAAACAAATGTCGGAATTGCTCATACTAATAATACTAAATACATTTAAATAATCGAGTGTGTAGTTTCGATTCTGCCCTCCGATTGCTCATTATAAAATATAATATAATTACACCAAAAGATGTATTTCTCTTTTTTTTTGTAAATATATAATTATTCAATTAAAGAATGCTGGTATATTTAGTACGTAACATCTATCTGCCAATTTGTCTGTGCACCTCTCTCTCTCTCTCTCTCTCTGCATGTCTATCTGAATCTGTCTATCATATATATATATATATATATATATATATATATATATATATATATATATATATATATATATGAGAAAGTCCGTTTATCTATGTGACTGTGTCCCCGGTAATACGAAGGAAAACAGACTTGGAAGTATACAGTATATATAAGTGGACGAACATATACAATCTACCGATGGGCATGATGGAAGTCGTATTGCGTTTCTTGCCGCAACGTAATGGAGTTATTGACAGTTTTCCAAAATGTTACAAAATTAAAAGTTATCTATTTATGAGGGTTAGTTTAAGAGTATTAACATATATCTGAATAACTTAGTGATTAAGATATACATTTTACAGCGCCAATGTTAAAGCAAACTCTCCTTACTATACATTTGCATATTTTGCTCTACCACACTATACCAGGCACAGTTGGATAAACCTGCTAGTATATATATATATATATATATATATATATATATATATATATATATATATATATATATATATATATATATGCTTTGTCATAGTAAACAACTGATTATCCATACAATAATATTGAGATTAGCCGAAATTCGTTAGAAGAAAACTAAGGCTATGATTGCAAAAGATAAATTGAGTTGGACTTGGGACTAAAAGTGTTTTATTCATAATATAGTTTTAAAAGTCAAAAAACTTCCAAGACTATATATATAATGCGAAGCTAAAGTTTACAACACATTACAAAAACGTGTTTAAGTATTTTACCACATATAAATGAAGCATTTACTGTTAATAATAATTTAGATAAACCATAGGATTTTAAAAAATATAATCATTTTAAGTATTCTACAAATAAGTATCAATATTTAATGACGCAAACGTTTGTAATACAGAAATTAAATTATCTATTAATATTTTGTAACGTAAGTGTTATAGCTAATTGTAGCGTGTAGATGTTTAGAGTATTATCCTACGAATTTCTTGTATGTTGTTGATTAATATTCTTTTAATTATTCATGCATAACATCTTGGGGTTAGATCTGGAGATTGTCTTGGCGATTTTGGAATATCTATCATTTTCGAACTGAATCATATTATTGTAAACTTTGTAATCCGATTTATGATTGTTGTCTCTTTGAAACGCGCAACTTGGTTACAAGCTTAGCAAATGTGTACTGTTACGTCAATATATCTCGAAATTCTCCCTATAATATCATGCTCCATTAATCATTGGTTCTAGTATATCATTGTTCCATACAGATTTGACAGGAAGGAAACACAAGATCATGATTAACCCAACTCCAAATGTTATTCTTGGGATAGTATTCTTCCAATAGTATTGAACACCCTTCTTTCTTTAGATGTTTGCCACGACTTTTTTGCTAAGATTCAATTTTCGTTATGTCTGAC
>OY744526.1:40196556-40224056 GCA_963556195.1 Sepiola atlantica | reverse complement strand
AAAATTAGTAGAATTTATTTCGCGCTAAAAATACAATTTTAGACTGATTAATAAATTTCATCCAAAATGTGTGCGAAAATCAAACGAAAGAGAAAGAACGCCCACCTACCCTAATAAAGTATGAGTTTATGTCTGGGAGTATGATATCATGACAACATAATATTTAGTACACTAATCCTTGGATAACGGTATTGTGAGGACCGAACGTATATTATAATAATCGTTCCCCCGAAAAGTGGAGGTAATGCCGAATGACGAATGAAAATATACTACACAGAATTAATAGACCAGATCAAATCAAGTGATGTTTAAAAGAAAAAGTAGGAGTTAATACATGGGGCATGAAATCATGACAACGAAAGTCGTACAAAAGTATTGAAAGTTCACATACAGAATTAAATAAGCGTACACTGAAACTAAATAAACAATGGCGACGACCGCAGCTTCCCTCCCACAATAACGTCATTTCCGAAAGAATGACTTTGCAGTTTTCCAAATTAATACATTGAAGTTTAAATGTAATTATCTCCCTTGAAACAGAAAGTCTTAGTATGCTTTAAAGATAGCATCGTTGTTTAATAACATGTATTTAATTAATTGTACTAATATTTTTTTATTAATAGTACTATTGAAGAAAATATTTTACATACTTACAGAAATTTAACAGTACCAGTAATAACTGTAACTTTTCAAATATTAATTTATGAGAACTTTAAAACAAATTAAGTATGTAAATTCAAAAAGACGCATGTTGTTTGGGACAGTTTTCGTAGACTATATATACGACCTGTCATAATGATACATACGTGAGATTACGCTAATGGATAGGCAGACATCCAGACAGAAAGAGAAAGTGTTGTTGATTTATTTTTTATTTAATCTAAAATAAGTTGTTAGGAGTTTCCCCAGTGTAATTATTACGTTTGCAAAAATTCTCAGCGACGGACAGACAGAAATCAATGATATAGACTGTGCTTCTGATATAATTAAATTACATAGGGAATAATGTAAGATTCTGTGTTGTTTCATTCTAGGATGAGTGTATAGCTATTTGCACGAGCACTATCCAGATCAAATGAAAAATCCCGGCTCGGTAGAGCGAACGAAATCAGTTGAGAGTTGAGACAGATCTTAGTAATGAACACAAAAATAATACATTCAGAAACTAATTTTAAAAAATTAAAAAAACTTGAAGCCGTATACATAAAAACACAGCAACCTAAAATTAATAACATTTCATATGAGACAAGTAAAACTATTTAAAAATGCTTAGCTTAGTTCAGTGACACCAACCAGTGTCGCCTAATTCAAGTAAAAAAATAGGGATATCTTATTAAAATTACTTACTGCCTATCTCCCCCATTTTCCTTCTCCATAATTATTAGACCGAATTAAATTAGCCACTATTTTAAATTAAAATTATAAAAAATAATAAGAATAATAAATAAAATTAATAAATAAACGAAGAACTGTTTCAATCGTCACATTTCAAAATGTAGACGTCCGTCTTTTACGTGAACGGTTTGCCGGCGTATTTTTTAAGAAATGCCATTCTTTCACTCGCTTTTTATTCATTTTTGCCATTAAAGACCTGAATATGATTCCGGAGAGAATCGTAAACGTTAGTCAAACACACGGATCCTACATTAATTCATTCAATTTCAACGTCAAAACGATCATTCGACGAATGGAAAAAATAAAAAAGGAATCACTAAACAGAAGAGTTCTGTCGTTTTCAACAACACATGCATTAATGAAAAAATGTTGCCTAAATACACACACATATATATATATATATATATATATATATATATATTTCTGATTTGTATCCTTACTTATATTCAGTTACCTCGACGCTGTTGCCAAATGTCCAAATCCGCAGGCACATCGTGTTTATCTGATACGATAGATAACCCTATAATGGTCTTATTCGATGTTATGATCGGCAGAAAGTGTCTAAAACATAAAGTCTTTTTGGTGTTATTTTATTTGTAAACGTTCGATAAATCATTCCATCAGAAATTGAAAGTTCTTTGCTATTTTTATTTTCCAAATCTAGATTCTTGTAAAATAGCAATGTTTTAATGCCGGCTTTTATCGAGTTAAACAGTGATCACACATAAAAACGATAGAAAGGGTAAGAATACCCGAAGCCCATTATTGTGGATTCACTTTAGAAACGGAAGTAGAATTGTTCGCCCCGAAAATGGCGCCAACAGTTTCCGGTTACAAGAACTTCTCATTTATTTGTCATACTAAACAGGGAGGAATAGTCTTAAGCTGCCGCAATCCAACCCACGCATTTAGAGATGTAACTTTATTTTAAAACTTAATTGCGACCGACCAATGAAAATTATACTTCACACTTAAACGTGACAGACCAACAGAATTGTTATTTTTCATTAATTTGTATTACAGATCGACCGACTGAAAAGGTATTTTACATAGACGCTTAAGCGCATTTAATTCATTCAATCTGCGCGTTTAGCAATGCCAATTTCATGACAAACTTAACGGCCGCAAACACACGGAAATTATATTTAAATACTGACAGACAGAAAAAATATAATTGTAAATTTTAGCGTGAGTGACCCCCCAAAATATTATTTCAAAGTTACCGTGTTGTAGTGGATATTGATGCGGACTGACGACTTTGGTGTGCCAAGTTCAGTCCCTTTTCTCTACTCTTTTGTTATTTTCGTGGTAGCTGATCGACTTAGCATAAATCTGTTCTCCCTCTCTGTAAAACATTCACTGCATAATCTCAGCTAGCTAAAAAAACATCGTAAAGAATGTGTATTTCTGTTGTACTTAAAATTCAACGAGACTTCAATTAACATCGTTTCTTTCCAGGAATGTCCAATCTATGGAATATAATACCATAATGATGCTTCCCAGCTGACTACATCATGGTCGTTTTCAAATCCACTTTTGTCGAGAAGTCTGCTTAAATAAGCGAATTCAGCCCATTTCACCCATCGTTGCTAATTTTTTCAATGTGTTCTTCATGGCCAACAGACAACTTCATTAAACCTCTTTTCTTCGATTGGCATTTGGGCCTTAATAAGCGGTGACACCTTAGTATTAAATAGTTCGAATTCAGTCTGTTCCAAAGCACCACTTTCACTGATGGATGTTGGAAACCTTCGCATGCCGCTCCCCCCTGTAAGTATCCGATTCTAGAAAGGACCAAGGAAATCAATGCCAACAACAGGATCTAACCGGTCATAAAAGTCGTACCATTCTGATTCACAAGAATTTACTTTACTTTTCTTATATATTTAGGCTGGACAGACCAAGAAAAATGTGTGACAGACAGATTTATTGATTGACCGACAGAACCTCTTACAAATAATTAAGGGTGCCTCTAAAGACCGTAAAAGCAATGGAAAAAAAAACAAGTTAAGGCGCAGAGCTAACTGTAATACCCTTTCTTATAGAATACTTTATTTTTACTGTTCGCAATCCCTGAATGAAAAATCCTTCTAGACATAAGCAACTTTTATTTTTGTCTCAATCCCAAATACGCCTTTTACGAAAATGGATTATTCCCAAATTTAAAACCAAGGGTGTGTTTAACTTCGCCCTCGTGGGTAAACAAGCAAATAGAGATACTGTTGCATTGAAGATGTTTTATGGTGACACTTAGAGGAGGAGTAGGAAGACCATAATATATATGAAATAGAGGAGTGGGGTTCCATACCACCTTTAATTTTATAAGAGACGTGTAAAAGAGTTGAAGTAATTAAAATCTTACAAACAAGTAACTGTTTGCGCTTTCTTTTGAAACCAAACATGAATATCGTGATTGTTTTAAAATCATCCATATACATCAATTTATGTAGTGTAAAAATTCACTTTAAATGCCCTTAAATATAAGATGGAATAACAGATACATAGATTTATTTATTTATATACATAGATTTATATATATATATATATATATATATATATATATATATATTCGTATATATATAGAGTAAGTCAGTTGTTAACAGATATAATTCCAGGCAAGCCCATATGAGGAAATAAATTACAGACACACACACACACACACACACACACACACACACACACATATATATATATATATATATATATATATATATATATATATATATATATATATGAATGAGTGGGATTAGTTCTAATTCATCACACCTACATTACCTACAAAACACCCCACTGTAATTAAAATCAATAATACAACATCATGATTTGAAATACTATGAATATAGTAGACACGAGCACAGCTACTCTAATGCCTTATTTCTTTACTTAAAAAAAAAAAATTTTTTTCATAAATTAATGTTTGGTATAACTCATTCTTAATTCCATTGTCTTACATTCCTATATATGTGCAATGGGTTTGTCGATAACATTTTAAAAATATTATGTTCATTTACATTCATAAAACAGTAGTTCCATTTAAATGGTATTCGTGTTGAAAATTACGATACATGTATATTTAAGATATGTAACGTAAGCTATAAATAAAAAAAACACACTTATACCTGAATCATTAGCCAACAGAGTCCTTGCCTTCATCTACAACACACACACACACACACACACACACATATATATATATATATATATAGGTATATATATAGAGAGATATGATGTTGATATGTAAATAAATATATATATATATATATATTTACTTATATGTATATATACATATTTATATGTATATATATATATATTTATATGTAAATAAATATATATACATATATATATATATATATATAATAGGTAACGAAATATATATTTGTTTACTTATATTTATAGAAATATATATAATATATACATATATATTAATATGTATAGGAATATTTATATATATATATATATATATATATATATATATATTTATTTACTTATATGTAAAGAAATATATATATATATATTTATTTACTAATACGTATATAAATGTATATATATATATATATACTTTGAAAACTCACACAATTTGAAGCGTTGGGTGGGTGGCAATAATAAAGATATTTTTTTTAATAAAATATTTAGAAAACCTTGCACAACGCAGATTATTTGTTTTTAAAATAAATTATTTATTCATCTCAAAAACATTTTTTTTTATAAACTTGAGTACTTTCGGTAAACCTACCATCTTCAGAAGAATATTTCTTCTTTTCCTTTTTTTTCTTTTTTTTCTCTTGGTTAGGACATTCTCGTGGCCAAGTTGAAAATCGGTCTAGGTGTTTTAACGAAGTGAAAAAGTGTTGATATGGCTGTGTGTCACGTGGTCGGCGTGGAAGGATACTTTGAATAGTCACACAATTTGAAGCGTTGGGTGGGTGGCAATAATAAAGATATTTTTTTAATAAAATATTTAGAAACCCTTGCACAACGCAGATTATTTGTTTTTAAAATAAATTATTTATTCATCTCAAAAACATTTTTTTTATAAACTTGAGTACTTTCGGTAAATCTACCATCTTCAGAAGAATATTTCTTCTTTTCCTTTTTTTTCTTTTTTTTCTCTTGGTTAGGACATTCTCGTGGCCAAGTTGAAAATCCGTCTAGGTGCTTTAACGAAGTGAAAAAAGTGTTGATATGGCTGTGTGTCACGTGGTCGGCGTGGAAGGATACTTTGAATAGTCACACAATTTGAAGCGTTGGGTGGGTGGCAATAATAAAGATATTTTTTTAATAAAATATTTAGAAAACCTTGCACAACGCAGATTATTTGTTTTTAAAATAAATCATTTATTCATCTCAACAACATTTTTTTTTTAAATAAACTTGAGTACTTTCGGTAAATCTACCATCTTCAGAAGAATATTTTTTCTTTTTCTTTTTTTTTCTCTTGGTTGAGACATTCTCGTGGCCAAGTTGAAAATGCGTCCAAGTGTTTTGACGAAGTGAAAAAGTGTTGATATGGCTGTATGTCACTTGGTCGGCGTGGAAGGATACTTTAAAAAGTAACACAATTTGAAGCGTTGGGTGGGTGGCAATAATAAATATATTTTTTTAATAAAATATTTGGAAAACCTTGCACAACGCAGATTATTTGTTTTTAAAATAAATTATTAATTCATCTCAAAAACATTTTTTTATATAAATATTTTTAATGAAAAAGGAAAAAAAAAGAAAGATAGTAAATAAATCAAATACAGCAAATTAGTTAAATGCTCTCGAGAAGAAGTTTACGTAAATTAAATTCATTACAATGTGTGATTTTTTTAAGTAGTAATTTTTAATTCAATTTTTATTTTAATTGAACAATTTTATTCAATAAAATTGTTAAATCAGAAATTTAAAAAACTAAATACAGCGAACAGTATTTTTTGAATCGTAAGAAAGGTGTACCTAAAATAAAACAATTAAAAAATCCGTACTCTTTACTGTAGGACCCGTGCTGACTCTGACCATGACCCAAACCCAAACCCTGACCCTCACTTTAACCCTGACCCTAACCCTAACGACGAAGTCAAAGTTAGCGCAGTTCCTATAGTGTAAAAGCACGAAAAAATCAAATACATTGAACACGATTAGTTATGTAAATGGTCTTGGAAAGAAATTTTACCTAAATTAAATTTGTGAGAATGTGTGTGTGTTTGTGTAATGACCTTTTTTTAAATTAAACAATTTGATTCTAAAATCAGTTATATTGTTTTTTGGTTGACAGAAAATAAAAATATCACATCTTCTATTTTAATAAATAAAACATGGAATAATAAGAACAGTTTGTAAATAAAAGCTTAACAGCGTAAGTTAAAGTAACACGGTAAATGCCAGCGTTTGGTGTACATTTTAAATTACGCGCTCGTCTTGTGTCTATACTGATTTGACGGAGGGAGGTACCCATTTCAATGGATTAACGTTCGCTGTTCAATCAATTGGGCGTAGATGAAATAACTACGTAACTTATTAATTTTTAAAATCAATTATTATGTTAATTAAACAATTTGATTCAATAAAGTTGTATTTTAAAACATAATGGCTAATAAGATTAAGAAAATAAACAAACTCAGAACGTTCTAAAGTAACACGGTTAAATGCCAGCGTTTTGTGTACATTTGAAATAACGTGCTCGTTTTGCGATTATACTGATTTGACGGAGGGAGGTCGTTTCAATGGATTAACGTTCACTGTTCAATCAGTTGGACGTTGATGAAATAACTACGTAATTCATTAATTTTCAAATTAATTATTATTTTAATTAAACAATTTGATTCAGTAATTATAATTTATAACTAAGATTATTAGCGAGCAGAATTGCGTAAATACATGTGGAAATCTGAAGAAAACAATCATGAGAGTATATTTGCGAATACTAATTTATTAGAAGTTCAAAAGCAATTGATTATGTAAATTGAGAAATGCACATAGTGTTTACGGTGGTTTTTCTTAGTAGTATATCATGAAGCTGGCTGACTTAGTAAATAGTCATACTACTCTGATGGAGTTTCGGCTTCAGACAGACAGACATACAGAAAGACAGACAGACAGACAGACGGATTCATAAACTCTATTATTAATAGATATTATTTATATATATATTATATATATTATATATATATTATATGTATTATATATATATATATATATATATATATATATATATATATATATATATATATATATATATTAGAACTGAGGTACATTTTAATTATGCCGATATTTGACATTATTTTCGTAAGAAACCTGCCGACCTGCAATATATCCTCACACAAGCAATGTCGAGTAACTAACGCTAGTATCATAATTTTATCGCAAACAAAGTACGAGTAAACAATTTTCACCGAAACTCAATTCCTCAACATTTGTAGAAAAATAAATAATACAAACCAAAATGGCGCTTCGTTTCTCTGTTTACAACCAAAGCGAATGCTGCCCCAATGGAAAACGAAGGCCAACAAAAATTGAATTAGTTTTTCGTTTCATTTTCAAACTGGGCTGACAACCTGCCACTGCATTTTATCATATCATAATCGTTTTATTTACTACACTTTGTTTAATTAGACACAAAGCCACAGGGAATTTTATTTGGAATATCCTATTAATAATTCATTAATAATAGAGTTTTGTCTCTGTCCGTGCAGCTAGAGTTCCATCAGTTCAGACCGAATTATTTCAATTAAATTGTCTGGATATGATTCACTGACACACACACACACACATATATATATATATATATATATATATATATATATATATATATATATATATATATATATATATATCCCGACTTGAGGGACTAACTGGTCTAGCTGCATTGATCAGCTGTGAAACAGCGAAACAGTCTGTATGTGGATGAATATATATATACATATATATACATACATATATACATATATATATATATATATACATACATACATATATATACATATATATGCATAATACATATATATATATATATATATATATATGTTATGATTGAAATAGTAGTGTATAGTAGTTATAAAGCTCTGGCTTTCAAAAAGGTAGTGTTCTGGCTCCATTGCTGTGCAACATCTACCCTAATGAGAAACCAATTAGCCAGTAAACTGAGCGGTTCATCTATACTAATGACTTTAATGTAACATGTCCAAAAAAGTACTTTTTAGTCAGTAAAAACAATCCTCAACTCAGCCTTAGATGTGTTACTTTTCTAGTACGAGATTAACCACGTACATGCTAACCCAGCAAAAACTCAAGTGTGTTCGTTACACCTCCGGAACCGAGAGGCCAATGGACTCCTAAACATCACATGGTCTGGAATATAACTCGAGAATCGCACTAACCTTGTCTACCTTGGCGTAACCCTCGACTGCACCCTCTCATTCAGGGGACATGTAAAGGAGACAAAAAATAAAGTCAACTCCTGAAACAACATCCTACGGAAACTGATCAACTCTAAGTGGGGAGCAACAGCACACACACACTAAGATTACTGCCTTATCCTTGTGCTATTCATCTGCGGAGTATGCTTGCTCTGTTTGGGAGAGATCAATGCATGTCTAAAACCTAGACTCAGCATTGAACAACACCTGTAGCTTAGTAACTGGCTGATTGAAACGCATCAACCTGAAGCACAGGCATCTTCGCACTGGCATTGCCCCTTCAGATGTGAGACGGAAAGTTGCCAGCCGAGAAGAGATCACAAAGGCTATCAATGATGAACGCCATCTACTTCATGGACGTGAACAACCGGTCCAAAGACTGAAGTCAAGGAGAAGCTTCCTCAGCCATGTCGAACCCCTAACACCATCTCAGGAACAGACCAGACTACAGCTGTGATCCAAACGGCTAGATTATGCCCCCTTCATAATGATATGGGAATCCCTGCTACCGAGGAACTCCCTCTAAGTTTAGAGGCACCCTGGCTCGAGTGGAAAACACTAAACAGACTGCGAACGAGAATGGGTCGATCAAAAGTTGCTATGAATAAATGGAGCTACCAAACTGACGCAACCATCTATGAATGTGGAGATGAAGACTATAAGATTCCACATTGCCTTGTCTGTCCCCACTGCCTAACTGGTGTAGCTTTAAAAAGCTTGCAGATCATGACACTATTTCAAAATACTGCATAAAAATGTGGGAAACTGTCATATAACCACATTCTTCAAGGATACGCAAAGAAGAAGGACAAGACCAAAAAGGAATCTTCAAACAGTTGCCATTCACTCACCATAAACAACAGAACATCAGGGTAACACTGTCCTTTAGGAGGCAAAATTGATAACAACGACATTTAATTATAGATTAAAATAAATTATTTTGTCCATCAGTCTATATTGCTTCGTCTGTGTCCCTTCAGGTCTGAAAGCAACCTACATTTAGGGTATAGTACCATCGCATCAGGGGACATTAAACTTATTGTGATTGAAAACTATTTCATTGTATTCCTCTAAAACTGAAAATATAAATTATAACATAATTGATTCATAATATTAGAGTCATTTTCAGTGTGTTTGTGTGTTTCTATCTATTCGTCAGTTACATTTTTAAAAACATTAACTTCTTTTTAGCAATGGAAAATGTTGCATTAATGCTAAAAATCAATCTCCAACAAATGCAGCCGATGCCATGTCCGGAAATTGAAATCTTGAGATCTAAAGTCTGATGTTCTATGAACTGGGATATTCATATGTTTTATAAATAGATAAAAAACATTACGTTAACAAAATTATTATAGCTTTTACGTGACGTTTAGTATTTATGATTTACGTCATGTTTTAACACATGAATTCAAACATAAGCGATAATAAAATAAACCAATAAACAAATGGTTAACATTCAATAGGAAATTATTTTAACAGTATAAAACAATCCTTTTACTTTTACTACGTATTGGCGTTTAAAACTATCTAATATATAATATATACTAGGATTTGGAACCGTATATATATATATATAAGAAAAGAAGGATGAGAGTAATCCGACGTAATGGGAAATGAAAATAGAAAAACCAAAATAATTTTTGTTTATATTCATAAACGTTTCATTTTTATTGTAAGACTTCCAGATGATGATAACTTTAAGAAAAATGTCATGCAAGTACATCGATATATTGGGTTGACATGACTTTTCCTTATCAACCCGTCATGTGAACCCAATATTTCTATGTACTTGCATGACATTTTTCTCAAAAGTATCATCCTGGAAAATTCTTACAATAAAGACAGAAACGTTGATGAATATATAATATTCTGAAAACTTATTTGCTTTTGCAGAGCTTATGAAAGGTACGTATCACTGGTTTTAAGATACGAATTTTGTCTACAATTCCGTTCGAGCTTAGCTGGTAAAAACTCTCCCAGAATTATTTCTGATATACATATTTGTTTTCAAAAAACAAAAAAGTAAATCAATTTTTTAAACAATTGTGAGTCATATCAATTTAAAATACCGCATTTTGCATATCAAATGTGCAAAATTTTATTAATTACTCCAGATTCTTAAATTTGATTTAAATTTTAAATTATATATTACTAGAATTATGGGTCCACGGGCCGAATATTTTAGCATATAATAACTATGAAATTGCTTTTAACGCCAATACATAGTAGAAGTAAAATAAATAGTTTTTGGACTATTACAATAATTGGCAAAACTATTGATAATGTTTACCAATCATTTTTTTTATTATCGCATATGTGTACATTCATGTTTTCAAACAACGCAATTAATGAATCTATGACGCAACGTTAAATCTATAATTATTTTGTTCAGGTAAAATTTTAAGCTCAATTTGTAAGAAAGTCCAAATAGTTCAGTTAGTAGAACCTACGACTGATGTGGCACAATGCGGGAGGGCTCCCCACTGCGTGCAATGGCCTTGTGCATAACTTGCGCTGAAATGTCTGGGAAGCAGGAAAGTTCAACAGAGAGATTCTGTACTCGGTGTCATCGTGACACCAGAGCTGACAAGTGAAATATAAATGTACAACCAATTCAATGACAAGTTTGATGGGGTCACAGATCAGAATATTTGAGTTAAACAAACTCAAAACATATTACCCGAAACGCAAAGAAGCAGATGTACCTTGACTGGTTCGATCTCCCTCTTCCTTTCTCTCTCTCTTTCACTCTCGCCCTGTCTCTCTCTCCTTCTCTCTCACTCCCCCTCTCTCTCGCTCTTTCTCTCTTTTTAACTGATAATGAGATTTTAACGAAAGAGTGGGACTAAAACTTTTGAAGGTGGCGCACGAACGTTGACGCGTTCCACTTAGATTTAACAATGTCTTCAGTGGAAATAAATCTATTTTTATAAGAAAACGGAAAAATGGTTTCTTTCCTTATTACAAATAAGGTTCTTTTGCAGCACACAAGGTCCCTCCCAGCCAGCCGGTTCCAGAAGAGAAGGCGACAGCGATTATCGTCAGACGATGATTTCTCACTGGTAAGAACGGCGAGTAAATTACGTGCACATGCATCCAGACGTCTCCTGTTCGACATTTTGCCTCAATTCGTCCCTAGGATAAAAGATCCTGTCACATGGACGCCGCGACAAGGATAAACGTTCTGAAAAGGTCTATCGCCCCGTCAAACGACTCGTATCACACTGGTTCCGGTCCCCAGCTGTCCAGGCAAACGATAGTATCACATTGGTGCCGGTCCCAAGATTAACCAACGTCCAATACCAACTTTGTCACATTGGTTCCGCGACCAAGAGTATTCCCGCTGGCAAACCAATTTTGCTACATTGGTGAGGTCCCAAGATCTCAAAATTTCGGTTTCGGTTTCGATTTCCAGTTATGTCATCCGCTTTATTTGTTGGAAATACATTATTTACTCTTAAAGCAATATAATCTATTTCTAGAAGTAGTTTATATCTATGATATTTCAAATTGAAAACAACTTTCACAATGTATTTATTACGTGTCAAAAAATTGTCACTGACTAACAGACCCTATTTATATAATATTTAGTTTTTTTTTTTTACTAGAATAAAATAATTCCGCTGCTTGTTCATACATGTTTTTATTTTCTCAATTTTTATCATGATCTTCTTCGTATTAAACTTTTTAAAATGAATGTATGTTCCATATGTATTACGACTGTTTGCGATTTTTAGTCGAATCAGCTTCAGGTGACTAAAACACACGCAGAGGAAGCTGAAAAAAGAAAATAATTTAAAACGCGACGGATAACGAGCACGAAAAGTAGGTAGCCACCAAAACATCGAAAAAGCACAGTTCCGGGAGAGACGTTGACAATTTATATCATTGGACGTCAGAATCAGCGTTACAGATGAATTCTATAACGTTAAGCATTTTAAAATTGTGTTACTGGTTTTATACGTAATTTCTTAAATTGTAGGTTGATGGATTTTAATTTTTTTATTTAAACAAAAAAAGGCATTAGAAAAATAAAAAAATAAAAAAGGGATAAACATGCAGAAAAATTATGTTATATTTAAGAATGTTTGCTCATATATATATATATATATATATATATATATATATATATATATATATATATATATATATATATACAAATAGACATCAATTAATAAATATTCCCCAAATTTCAGTTCATATCGAGTATTGTAAAGGATGTAAGGGGTATAGTATAGGCACAACGGCTAAGTTGAAAATTCAAATATATCGGATTAGCAATTAATTTTATTCATAGATATTCGATATTGACGAAACAAGTTTACTTGAATTACTATTTCTTCTAATAACACGTCAAGCTTAAGCATGACATTTTCTAGAATGAAATCATCCAACAGATTTTGATAAAAACCCAAATAAGGATACTATACATAACGTTTAGTGTCATTATATATTCTTAGTAATGGAAAATAAAATTGGTGCCAAACTGTTAAGTTAGAGATTATTTAAACTCGTTTTTGGATAAGTGTTCTAGTATATATATATATATATATATATATATATATATATATATATATATATATATATATATATGTATTACTATTTCATGTATCCATATACAATTTTATAAAGAGATGCAATTTTTTTTGTATCAGTTCTCAGTATTTACTTAAACAGTGCTCGATACGTAAGTAGAGCTAGGTAGTAAGTTATGAAAATATATTTATGGAAATTAAGCTACACCGAGGGTCGCGCGTTTCATCCCCGGGAACAATCTTCAGGCTAAAATGCATTGAGTTAGTTTTGGCGGGCGTTTTCATATACACGGCTAGCTAGTTAACCAATCAGATTCTTTGTTGTTCTCTTAGCCAATCGTTGGGCTTCTCACAAACAAAGGACCGGCTATTTTTGCTTTCTATTTCTTGTTATATTGTACTGTTTTCTATAGAGTGGCCTAGGTTTTTGTTTAGTTTAGTTTTCTTGCTGATTTGTTTGTGTATTTATGTATCTATATATTGTTAGCCTATAGTAAAGTTTATTATGTGCAGGCAGCTGTTTGCTATCTCACTTCTACAGTGTAATAGATTTTGTGGGTCATTAAAGTGTAAGATTTAAAATTTCTCATTCAGACATAATCTACACGGGTTGTCTAAATTCCTACATGTACTGGCTTGTCGTATTATTTTCCATTGAATTATTGGTGAGCGTCTATTTTTTAGCTCCCAAAAGTGGTTTGCTAGTGCTGTTTTTATTCGACGTTCTCTGTTTTTAAATGTTCTTTTGTGGTCATAATATCTGGTCTTACAATATAGGGAGTAATACTTCTTGTTATTCGGTCTTTCCTTTAGAAAATATTGTGGCTTGGTATACAATACTTTTTGTTAGTTATTTATTTTGTAGTGGACAAAGTGTACGATTTGTTTACTTCTTAATTATCATTTCTAGAGTTTCGCAGCAGCTGTAGGACAGTTTAAGGTTATTTTTATTGAATAGTTTATCCTGGGAATTGGTCACGGGGAAGTGTTTTTTAATCAGATTAAGGAATTTTCTGCCCAGTTGTATTTTTACCATCTTGTTATGAGGCGATGTATAATAGATTATATTTATTTTCCTTGTATTTTTAATTTTATTATAATTATTGGTGTACTTTTTCTCATATTTAATTTCGGTATCATGGTAACAACTATTGTTTAGAGCTGTATTGTAAATGTTGCTTGTTTTTGTAAAATAAAATTCGTTGCTAGAATTATTAATAAGCATACGTTCGATAAGAATTCGGAATATGTTTTATTATTGATGGGGGAAATTTGACTTTAGGTTAACGTATATTGGATTGGCGTTATTTTTTAGATATGGTTCGTAAGTATTTGTATTTAAGTTTAACGTAACATTTAGAAAGTGAATTATTTCTTATGTTAGCCAGTACTTTTACTTTAAACCATAGTTCTTTCATTTCCATATGCATAATTTTCTTGAAGTTGTCCTCCTTGACTTTGCTGGAATCTCTTATTATCGCGTATCCATCATCTTTATGAAGGCCAATATCAGTATTATCAAGTATATTTGTTAGTGTATGTAAAATAAAGAACCCCACAATATCATATGCCTTCGGACAGACAAAATCACAAGAAGTACAACGTGGGTATGACTTCCCTAGATTTTAAAACCAGATATTATCACGACAAAAGCACATTTAAAAACAGAGAACGTCGAATAAATACAGCACTAGCAAACCACTTTTGAGAGCTAAAAAATAGACGCTCACCAATAATCCAAGGGAAAATAATACTACAGGCCAGTACATATAGAAATTTAGACAACCCGTGTAGATTATGTCTGAATGAGAAATTTGAAATCCTAAATTTTAGTGACCACTACAATCTATTAGACTGTAGAAGTGAGATAGCAAACAGTTGCCTGCACAGAATAAAATTTACCTAAGGCTAACAATACATAAATAAATAAACAAATAAACAAAAAATAAGTTTTAAAAAAACTAAACTAAAACTTTACAACTTAAAAACTAAAACCTAAACTAGAAGTACAAGGAACCACGTTTTAAAATTAATTCACCTATTATATTAACACAACAAAGAAACAGGATATCGGCTACTCTATGGAAAGCAATACAATAGAACAGAGAAAAAAGAAGGAAAGCTAACCGGATCTTTGTTCGTGAAAAGCCCAACAATTGGCTAAGAGAACAACAAAGAATCTGATTGGTTAACTAGCTAGCCGTGTATATGTAAACACCCGGCAAAACTAACTCAATGCATTTCAGCCTGAGGATTGCCCCCGGGGGTGAAACGTGGGAGCCTCTATGTAGCTTAATTTCCATAAATATATATTCATAACTTACTATATATATATATATATATATATATATATATATATATATAATTATTTATGAATAAATATTTTTTGAATCGAACCATATACACATGTATTTCATGCTAAAGTTGTAACCATCAGTTTTGGGCGGAGACTATCCCTGCCGGTCAGATTATCTGAACCCAAATACAAAAGTCATTCTTGAGTCGGAACGATAATCGCTGCGACCAACGCGCATTGCCGTTGAAAAGGGATAGTACATTAACGTCGAAATGCTAAGTTCAGCTGGCATGCTAGCAAGCTCTCAAATAGAACTCAATACAGGGACCTAGAGTATTACATTACGCTAAACATAGCTGCTTTTAGTCAACTTACTTAAAATGCTCCATCTAGCGAGGGTAAATATATATATATATATATATATATATACATATATATATATATATATATATATAAATGTCTCGAGGAAATATCTTAAATCGCTGATGTAATATAAGTAATTATTACAAGTTTCTTAGATTTTAAAATGTTTTCAGTCTAAAGCGTAAATCATTCAGTCATGAATGTTTACTCATGTTATTTATAAGATAATATTAGATAGGGTCTTCCCCTGTTGTGCGATAATGTAACACACTACTGCTTTATACAATACCAGTGGCAAGTAGCAGAATATCTTTTCTCGTTATTGTGTTATTCATCAATCTTCCTATTGAGGCTTTGCCTCATCAGAGAAAGTTGTTTTTATTTTGTTTTAGTTTTGTACAAGCACAACCTATTTAAATCTAATTTATGTCGGAAGAACACAGAAGAATGCAAAACATATGCAAGCTAATTAAATTGAAACAGACAAGAGAAAAAAACAAGAAGAAGAGGAAAATACATTGGGAAGTTGAAGAAGAATAAGAAGAAGTGGAAGGAAAAAGTAGAAGAAGAACTAGGAAAAGCAGAAGAGAAAAATGAAGAGAAAGCAGGCGGCCAAGAACAGAAGATATTGTAAAAGTAAAGAAGCTGAAAAAAGAAGAGGAAAGAAAAGAAAGAAATATATTTTGAAATTCAAAAAGGAAGTAAATAGAAGATATTTGTAAATGGGAAATGGCGATTAAGAGAAAATAAGATGACAAGAAAAAGAAAAAGACATTTTCAAACTAAGGAAGATGATAAAAGAAGAATACGCAGAAAACGAATAAAGGCAGTGAACACAAGCAAAAATAAATAAGGAAATGGAAAGGATGAGAATGATATTTAAACGAAGAAGATGAAAGACGGGGTATTGGTAAATGAAAGAAGAGAAGTGGAAGAGGGGGAACACGTTAAGGAAGAAACAAAAAAGATTAGGCTTGGAAAGAAAATTAAAAGAGGAGAAATAGGATAAGAAGAAGGAGAAAAAGAGCAGAAAAAAGAAGGAGATAAATACATTCAGAAAGAAAAAAGAAGAAAAAAGGAAACGTTTATAGAAGAAAAAGAAAAAGAATATTTGGGAGGAGAATTAAAGAGTAGGATATGGGGAGAAGAAGGATAACTTTTCGAAAAAGAATAACGAAACTTCATTGCAAGAGAAATGAGTGTCATCATTTGGGACAAAAACGAATAAATTTTTGGCACCAATGCTCATCCATACGACATTGGTACACAATGGATCGTCATGCTTAAGAATCGACAAAGTTAAACGTTAATAGAATCAGTCAACTAACAACTTAGTACCCATCTTCAAAATAACCAGTGGTCGTTGGAGGCCAACGATAACTGGTCAGACACGCACCATTTAGCTACATGTTTGCCCCCAACTCTATTGAACAATACGCTACAAAACAATCAGTGAAGAGATCAAGGTTACAATATAGTTTAATGAGTGAGCAAAATATAAAAATGACCCTGAACTATAAGGATTTCTTTTATAATTTCGTAGAGACGTTTATAACAGAATATATTTTCGCACACGAATAAAAATAACACATGATCGATGTTAATAACACGGAAACACTCAAGTCATATTTTAACAAATATTGTAGCAGATATAATGGAAAGAAAAATAAATATTTTCAAAAATCCTATAAGAATATCGTAAACACGAGTATTTTAAATTATGTCTTCACTCGGGTAACGCCAGGTGTACACAATTAGAAAATGATATTGATAAGTGGTGGGCTGATTCTCAATATATTGTTGTGTATATGAGTTCCGTTTCTTTTTTTGTGAGTACTTTTCAATAAAATCATATAATCGCCATGAGGTGGCGGGGGTCTTGGTGGTTTTACAACTGTTGTATTTTTAATTTGTTATGTACAATAAATCATTTCATGTATATGACAAAATAAAATCGATTGCGCAAAAATATTAGTAATGCAATTCTTCGTTTACAATTTCAGCAGACTCTAAATTAGATTAAAATCTATTTTGAATGCTAATATATATATATATATATATATATATATATATATATATATATATATATACCTCATCTACATTAAGTGAAGACAATCTTCCCCTGTACCTTTGTCAAGAATAGGAAAATAACCACATGATTCATAGGCTACTCAACTTACCACTATATTACGCTTATTAACTCGAGCGTGTTATAGTAAATGTGTGATTATTTTCTCAACCCAACACTAAATATTACTTTTGGCCCATCATCCTAAAGTCTCCCTAAAGCATACTCCATATAGGTTGTAGGATAAAATGTTCCTGCCAACACTTTAGTACTAATCGACAGAGGGAACTTATAAACAACGTCTACTTTTCAAAAACGTGACCCTTATTATTTACTATTCGTATGCAATTCATTTACTACATAATTAATTTATTACATACATTGCGCACACATTTAAGGGAAATATCGGATTGCGTTATTTCTACATATTACGTATAAAGTTATACTCATGCGGGTTTTTAGAGAATGCTATTAACGAACATAGTTCCTTACGGTGTTTCATTATTCAACATCACGGCTACGATTTCTTTAGCGACTCGACTTCCGAATTAAATCAATATACGCAATAGTACTCGACTGAGTTACATAGAGTTGATATTTTCTTAAGTATAAACTTTTCACACGCATATTATTAAAACAATTGAAAAACACATCGATTTCTTCGTATAAAAATGGCCCAAAACGTGTGCATGGATGACCCTCCATTTGGTTGTCTTGTGACGGATTGTAAAATAAAAGCATGCCAGCTACAAACTTCTTTTAAGTGACCTATTTTTCAAGAGAGTTTCACCTTGCTTTGGTTGCTATG
The DNA here is from genome assembly GCA_963556195.1 of Sepiola atlantica. Classification (NCBI taxonomy): domain Eukaryota; kingdom Metazoa; phylum Mollusca; class Cephalopoda; order Sepiida; family Sepiolidae; genus Sepiola; species Sepiola atlantica. The sequence goes on along the minus strand of OY744526.1, from coordinate 40,205,191 downwards.
AGGTTATCGACGTAGATCCAAAACCGAAAGGTTTTGCGTTCGAACCCAGTCGACTCACAGGGAGGGTGGGAAGAGGACTGTGGGCTGTTTTTTTTTTAATTTAACGATATTATGTAGTAATTCGAAAAGAAATCAATGTTATATTTAGTACTTTAACTATGAAGAATATCATCATTTCTCTTCGCACACATTAGTACTCTGCAGGTCTCGTTAATTATATTTGTGTGTTTCAGTAGTGCTCAGAAGGCATACACATTTTTCCTTTTTTCTTTCCTAAAAAAATAGGAAATGTTTATAGAAGGAAAACGGCGGGTAATAGGGCTCCGTAGACCTCTTGAATTTGATAAGTACCCATTATCATAGATAAAGCGACCGTCTAAACAAAAAGAGAAGGTCTGGGGAAACACAGGTACCATGGGATCGACGGGAAGACTCCTAAAAACGCGTCTCCTCCCTTCCTTCATTTCTTTCTTCCTCGATTCCCCTGTCTCAGAAATCTAAACCGACAATTTATCTAATTATTAAATTTGTCCGATGTGATCTATTTGCGTGCTGTCAGATGTAGACACATTTTAATTTATTCTTTTACATTTATCCCGGGCAACGTCGGGGGACGAGTCCAGCTAGTATATAATAAAATAGAGAGATAATAAAAATACATATAAAAACATATTTTTAAATTAAATCCTATCTTAGAAAAGTTCATGCTTAATATACAAGATAGAGAAGTAATACTAGAACATGAATGATGAGAATAAAAATAGAAAAAAAGTACAATCATCATCACATAGTTCTAACAAGAAATATACAAATACACCTTTTTTCTTTCCTCAACCCATGGATTTTCAAAATGTATGCTTTTTATCATCATAAAAGATCAGAGAGATAAAAGAGTAAAATTGTATTACTATTTAGGACAGATTTTAAAATATGAAAATAGTTTTAAAATATTAAAATATACACAGTGTTTTTAGCAAAAAAAATCACTTTCGATGAAAATAAAAAGAACAAAAATGTCCAAAATAGCACACCCAGTAAATCATAAATGTTAAGCAAATGTAGGATGAATAGCAGAGTATGTCCAAAGGTCCAAATAGTAAAACAAAAGTTTTGGAAAATGAAGGAAAGTCAAGTCCGAGGTTAAAGTTCACTGGATAAAAGTGGATTCAAAACAATAAATCTCGAAAGAATGTTTACTAATTTACTAATACTTTCTATATGAATAATTATAAATTACACACACACACACACAGACACACACATATATATATATATATATATATATATATATATATATGTGTGTGTGTGTAATTTATAATTATATATATATACATATAATTATCAGCAAACAGCGGTTTCGCCGTCTTATGGCTCTTAACATGATGAGTGATTAAACTTACATGCTGAGCTTCGAAATTTAATCGATTGTACAGTAGTCAGTAAGCCAGTAAGCTTACCTGAAAGCCATCCCGTTTCATTATAATGGGGTAAAATAAATAAAGCTTTTAGACGTAGAGCGATTTTTCGACTGACAAATCTGCTTATGTGCCACATTTGAAATGTGTGTGTTCTCATGCTAACATCATTTTACATTGTACAAATCGTTAATTTCATGTTTTCCATATAATACTTTCATTGTTCCCCAAGTCGACAGTCCATATTGTAAGCTATTAATATTCAGTTTAAGTAAGCAACTCATTGAGTGGTTTTGTTTTGGTGAAAAGTGAATGATTAAGTAGTATGATTGAGAGATTTTAGTGTTTGTATTGGTCATAGGCAATATTAGGTCACTTAAAATAGAGAATACCAGCTTTCACCAATGATATTGTTGACCTTGTGTGACGTATTGAGGTAGATAAAAAAACTTACTGTTTTTTAAACCGCTTTTTTTCTACGTTTATTTTAAATTATATTAAAAAATAAATTAAAAAAACAGTCGATAAAAGAAAACTTATCCAGGCCGACCTGTTTTAAGGTTTTTCCGATTTCTATTTTATAACAACAACTACCCAAGTCACTTTAATAGCTCCAAAACGGGAGAAGTAAGGCAAATCGGTATTGAATTGACACATATCTAAATGAGTTGCTTAGTAAATGAGAACGAAACGACTCAAAGTTATGTCACGCACGTTTGCCGTTATTTGACCAAAATATTGAAAGGAATTATGAATGACTCCACGTAGATAAACGTCTACAATAGATATAACCCCACACAATAAAATTTGAATAGCCTTTATTGGTATAGTAGGTCAATAGAATAGTAGAGTAAAATGTATAGACATCTAAGTACTCACCAGGCTGAACGTGCCTTAGGTGATCCGATCAAAACCGATGTTGCAATGTTATATACACCTGTTTTTGTCTCTAATTTAGTTTAATATAATCAATGTGTACTGCACGAATCAGACCTCTTTTAAACCTTTCGTACTCTTGTCTCATTATCTTGCAATGGCCCCCATTTTTAAACACTGCGAATTTATTATATATCATCTCCATTTCACGCTTGCTTTTCAGTTCATAGTAGGGGAAGCAGGGGTCGGCGTCATTCTCATGTGACAGTTTCTAATTCGAAAGAAGAATAATTTCGAATTGATTAAACAATGTCACAATGTCTACAGATGTGTGTGTGTATTCATCTTCCTAGATGTGTTATCTATTTATGAATCTGTCAAATTCCTAGTCAGTTGTCTCGGGTTTCAATTTCATTTAAAATACGAACAAAGCAATCTAACTGTTTCTATGCTTATTGTATATACATTAAGTATACGAAAATCTCATTCAAAGTGTTCTTATAATACTGTTAGATGTAATGCTAAGTTCTCTCCACTTAGGTAATATGGACACTCTATGGCGGCTTAATACGTTCGTTAATTGAATAATAGAAATATTTATTTTCCTCGTCGCATAGCTGTCTAACTAAAGGCATAAATGAGTATTGATTTACTCCTCTCCAGGAGTTAGGCACAAGGCCAGTTTTTATCTTACTCCCACAAGTAAGATGTGACCCATGGTCGGGTCGGGAAAGTGGGGTTTAAAAATTGCCTGGGCAGCCCCGTCGGCATTCCCCGGTAGGGGCGCCTCAGACAGTAAGCAATAAACTTACTCCTCCCCAAAGAGGGGAGGCGAAGCCTAGAAGAGTGGACCTCCTAGAACTGAACAGGACAGACCCATAGACAGGCGTAAATCAAGACCCAAAGGCCAAGACAATACCAGTCTATGGGGTGCAGTATCCATCGGAACAGATACTACACTTTGACCTTAGCCAAAAGGCCAAGGTCTATAAATGAGTAAAGACGTCGGATAGAATCAAAGGCTTCGTATTCCGGGGTTTAAATCCTGCAACCATTGGTACTGTTATAGATAGCCACACTGATGAGTATTGATTAAGATGAAACATATATGTATGTGGATATTAAAACAATATTATAAATAATTATTTAAATCTCTTTTCAAGGGAGAACACTTTGTAAGAGAAACATGAAAATAATCTAACTAAAGTAACATTGCAAACGTGTCTCCCCCGTAGATAGAACGAAAACTATGTTGATGCTTACTATGTTCGTTAAAGTGACTAGTCAAATGTTCGAATCCTGTCACCGGTGGTACAGTTTGATGAGTCTTACTTCAGATGAAAGATATATGTATTCTTTACGTGGTTATTTCTCGTGACCGTTCGGTTAGAGCTCTTGCGTTCTGAGTCTATGTTAATTATGTAATTGGGTTCGAATCTTACAACCGTCTTATATTATCATATCTTACACTGATGATAGCTTTAACTTAAAACGCTGGCGAATGTAGGTAAAAATAATGTTATATTTAATGAAATAAATTCTGTTATAAGCCCTTTTAAGAACTTGAAGTTGAGCCCTGTTAAGGGAATTAAAAATAAACTATCACGTAGCTATATGCAATGTTTGGAGAACGTTCGTTGAACACTTTCGATAGCCTATTGTCTGTACCCAGTCTGTTTAGGCATAAATAGAACTTAATTCATTTTCTTCACGTGGTTTTTTCACGTGACCGTTTTGTTACAGTGCTTGCTTGCGAAGTCTACGGTTATTCAGTAACTAGGTTAGAATCTTGCGACCGTCTGAAAGTATCATCTCTTGCACAACTGATGATATCGTAAGCTTGAAACGCCGGTGTATGTAGGTTAACATAAATCAATATTTACTTAAATAAATATTCGTACATATATATATATGATAATATATATATATATATATATATATATATATATATATATATATATAGTTATTCACTGGCAGACTATTTTGCTAATAGATAGATGGATGAATTTAGTTTTGCGTTGCCTAGTACGACGTTAAATTCGTGGTCAAGGTATTCTTTATTTAAGAAATAATTGCGTTGCTGGTGGGGAAGGTTTAGTGATTTACAAATCAAAAGTTCTGATGAAACTAGTTCATCATTGATTACTGGTACCTACAAGATATAGTTTACGATTGATCGTACTAGTAGGAAGATTAACGGTTTCTAGTCAGTGTAAATCATTGATCTTCGCAAGTAAAATAGGCTTCACTCGGTAAGTGGTAGTACGAATGTAAAAAAAACTAAAATATAAGCACTATTATTTTACTTTTATCGGGTCGAGATTAATAGTGTAGGTGTAAAATGCTCAACTTTTGATTACAGTTTCAAGTGATCTGGCAACCGAATTTAGAATCTCAGCGACATACATGAAACGAGACCTTAAAATGTAAATTCTTGCATAGCATTTGCTCACTTCTGTCGTAGCTATATTTCAGCATCATAATTGGGTATTATTAATATGATTATACCAGGCAAGTACGAGACCTTCATACTAACGTTACTGCAATTCAAACCAAAATTAAAGAATTTTCGCGTTCATAATAATAAGATGCTAGATTAAACACGCGAAGAATCTATGAGATACATCTACTGATAAAACCTGCACTGAAATACAGATCAGGCATGACAACCCTCAAGACAGGATTGTTCTCAATAAGTGTGGTAACCAATGACTATATAAATACAGAACTCACTGAAAAATAAGTAATTGTATACACTAAATAAATTATGAAGTAAGATAAAACAAAACTTCCATCCCGAACGAAAATGAAATTGGAAAAACTGCGGCAAAGATAAAGTATAAGATTCCGTTTGTATAGCTACACATATACTATTACAGATCTAAAAAAGTTAATTTTTTAATTGATCAAATCAGTAATAACGAGACTAAATATAAAAACAAAACACCGGCACAAGAATTGACCAACAAAGCTGGGACGAGAAAACAGATTGGGGACCAAAATCAAAAAGCTACAAAAAGAAACCAAATATGCACAAGTGAATAGAAAACGATCAAAGGAGAAAAATATGTCTCACAAAGAAAGAATACTAAAGAAAACTTGTCAAAGCGTAAACGGAAGAAGAACAAAAAGAAAAACCGAACCTAACAAAAACACTACTGGTGCAATATATGGCAAAATCTACAAGACAATAGCATGAATGCTGACTCTCTAAAAGAAATGAAATATGTTCACAAAATTAAAGAAGTAATAGAAACCAAAATATGTCAAGAAACACTCAAGAAGATCCTCAGAAAATTGTCGGACCAGAAAGCGTCAGGCAATGACGGAATACGTACATATTTTTTTTAGAATTCCCGACCTTACATGGGAAACGATCACAAAATCCAATGTAATGCATACACGAAACAGACATACCAGAGCAGATGACTAATGGACAAACACATTAATACAGAAAGACAACAATTACTGATCAATAACCTGCCCACAAATAATGTGGAATATTTTAACGGTTGAAATGAAAACAAAAACAGATCTACCACTCACGTAATAACCGTGCACGTCTTTTGAAGACACAGAAATGGTGCCGGAAATCGATTGGATAGACACATGACTTGCTATGTTCCAACTAAAAGAGTCTAAAAGCGGTACAAATGGGATAAAAGAACATAGCCATTGCATGGATCGACTACAAGTAATCTGACCAACATATCCTCCAAGTAGGGGTAATTAAATATAAAATGCCCGACAGGATTTCCACTTTATGAAGCACGAAATGAAAACATAAAATTGACAACTGGAGGATAACGTCTATCAGAGATAAGAATACAAAAAATGTATTTTCCAGGGATACTCTCAATCACCATTACATTTTATCATAGATATGATGCGATTAAAAAGCACACTGAAAAGGTAAAATATCGGATATAAATACATAAACAAAACTAGAAACAAATGGAAATTAGAAAATAAAATAAGACCGGAATCTTAAACAAGGACATTCCAATAGTATTCAAAATAAGAAAATGCGCACTAGTAAGGACTAATAAAGGAAACAGGAGACAGTGGGAGTATAGAACTGTCCAATCGAGAAGAGAAAGGGGCAGTTGGAAAAAATGATACTTATATATATCTGAGAAAATATAAAAGCACGTGTACGAAGGTCAGTCCACTGGAAGCAAACGCAGCTTCTGTAATATAACCTGCAATAATATAGAGCACACTAAATGAAGACAGTATTGAACAATGAAAAGCATAAAATCGTCTCAGACCTCCAATGGAACGGTGAAAACACAGGCACTTGCATAAGCCTCATTTGACACCATTTGGCACCATTTGAAACGGTGCAGACTGTACTGGAACATTGTTGGGACTTATTGTCACTCAAGTTCTAGATGAGATCAATGGTTGTTGCAAGCGAGTAAACAAAAGTACAAACATACAAATTCATACTAGCAAGAATAGAAAACGTGATAATGGTCAGTAATTAGAAAACAAACTTCTACAATAACGTAAATAACGCCATCCCAAACAGTCTTCGGAGTGATGATCAAGGCAAAACAAAGCTAATACATGAGAATTTAAAAATTTTTTTAAGGAATATGAAACATGAAGAACATTTCTATAATAAAAATAATTATATAAGCACTAGAAAGCGTACCGAGAAAAACATGGAAATAAGGTTAGGAAACATTGCAATTCAAGAAAAGAGTTGCACTCTAAAACGCACGGCAAGAATATTTATCGAAAGTGAAAGCCACTCAATACAACCAACCAACTTCAACCAACATGGGATATAAGTTAACATAGAGTGAACACAAATGTAAGAACATCACAACAATATGAACTTTACCCTCCCGCCCACACTCATTCTATGAATTGCCCCCCCCCCCCCCCCCGCCGAAAAACATTAGACACACGAAAACTGAAACTAGCCTCAGTCGGCAACACACCAACTGTTCGGGAATGGTCAAGTGGAATGAAAAAAACATAAGTAGTAGTGTCATATTATGAGCGACCCTAGTTTTGAAAAGGTGTACATCAGCTAGTGTTAATTGTGAATTGGGTGAAATTAAACTGACAAAGTTTCGATAAACAAATCTGTTTTTCCACTAGTTAGACTATACAAGTTAAACTTGCGATCAGGAGAATAGAGATTGGGGTCAGTAAGAGTCAAATACAGAGAGTTGATGGGTTGATAGTGCGATGACTTGTTTGTTTTGAACAAAGGTAGCGACCGACGGAACGAGTATACGTGACATCACTGGTTGTTGTCGAGACGAGAGTCTTAATTGTTTATCTGTGGATTTGAAGCAAGATGGACTTGCCCAAGCATGCTCTGATACTTTGAAACTTTAAATTAACTTTCAAATGATACGAGAATGAACCAAGTCAGGAATTGTGAGGAATTACTTGAGTCAGAAACTTTGAAAATAGACGAACTAATCTAAAAAGCGGCAATTTCTCTCCCAGGCATTATCACTAAGAAGATGAATAACACTGTTGAGCCTGTCTCAACATCTGCCTCTAAAGGTTTTTTTGTCATATGTAACAAGTTTGTTTCCAGAAAACAGATACTCCACATGAGACGGTCAGAAAGCAAAAATCACGCCACCAACGGTAAAGGACGAAGATGATTAGTCGATGAACCACAGCTAATACGCGGAAATGACAAGGAAGGCTTGACGCAGCTACGAAAAGAACCTATAGGTAAATGTTTCTCTTACTATTGAAGAAAATTTTGTACAGCACAAGGAAAACACAGACTAAACGTTACCACGACACAAGAACATTAACACATTTAAAAACGTGTAAAAGAACTGTATCACGGTTGGTCTCGTAGACCCGAAAAAGGCGTATTGGCAGTTTAAATGCTTTATATTATCTATCAAACATTTTAGTAATGTTTAAACCTTTCGACTTTCGGGGACGTTACATGGTGTGTTGTAACAATGCTAATCACGTACGAGAGTTTAAATACGTATGTGACAAAGAACGCGAAAATCGCGTAAGTTATGGAAGTGTAACAAACGATTTAGCAACGAACAATGAACCGGTATATAACAGTTGCACATCAACTAGATTTCCACTGGAACGGTACAGAGTGTACTAGAACCTTGTGGAGATTTTTGCCACTCAAAGTCTAAAGAAGTCCAACGATCGTTGCCAGAGAGTAATCAATTGCAAATGACTGCAGCGTGTTGGAAATTTACGGAGGAGTTGCTGTACTCAGCCTCCAGGGAATACCACTTGTTAGTATCAATGAGCAATCACTTATAATTGCGTGTATGAAAACCCTTCGTGAGTAAATAATGAAATAATTTTAAAAAATATGATGATAATAA
>OY744526.1:40131556-40194056 GCA_963556195.1 Sepiola atlantica | reverse complement strand
GGAGTCACATGAACGAGATAGGTATCTACAGGAACATTGGTTTCGGCTGCTTAACAACCATGGTATTTGTGAAAATACTATTACTAATAATAAGTAACATCGACTCAAAATAAGAGCAAAGTCTGGGGATTTAATTTAGGCATAGTCGGTTCGAGTTAGGGCATGCACTTTCTTGCGTTAATCTACTGTTCCGGGCAACGCTGTGACACAAGTCAGCTAGTTTGAAATAATGGAGATAAGATAGAAATAAAGAATGAAAAATATGAAGAAAAGAAAGAAAGAATGAGAAAGAGAAGGGATAGACGGGAAGAATAAATGAAAAAAGGAAACAGGAGGAAAAATGGAATAAACGAACGAAAATTAAAATGAAGAAAAGAAAACGAGAAAGAGAGAACGAAATAGAAATAAAGAGAAAAGGCCGGAAAGAGGAAAGGATGAAAGAAAAAGAAAAAGAGAACATTAAACAGAATGAAGGGAAACAAATAAATAGACGCCTTAGAGAAATATAGATCGAAAGTAAATAATGAACGAAAGAAAGAAAAAAGCGACACAAAGAAAGATTGAAGGAAAGAGGAAATTACTAATATAAGAAAGAATTAAAGATAGAAAATAAAGTAAAAAAACATCCATCACGTTCTCCCCCGACGCGTAGCCCAGAAATAGAACGGAGTCTTCTATTCAATACTGCATATGCAATAATTAAAGTATGTTTAGTTCAACACAAAAAGAACAAATAGGAAATTTCAAGAAATTACATTCGAAGTTACATCTATGTGAAGCAAATAGTATAAATAATAAAAGGAAAAAGCAATATATTCATGCGTTTTAATAGAATCATAAACCCCATGTGATGTTTCCTGAATCGAGACAGATTTATATTGCCGCAAACATATTTTTTATAAATAAATATATATTATCTACAGACATGCGTTTCATATTCATCGACACTCATCAGTGTGGCTAAATACAACTTTACCGCCAGTTCAACGATTCTAACTGTGGACTCGAATAAGTATATATATATATATATATATATATATATATATATATATATATATATATATATATATATATATAAACTTTATATAAACTTTATATAAACATCAAAACTGCCTACACAAATTAACCCGCGTTTCTGTGCTAAGCGAATACCGTCGCGACTTCTACAATGACAAGTAAATTGCCCGAAAGAAGATGAGAGGTAAATCAAGTATACTTATGGATCAGTATATTTAAATTCTAAATGCATTAAACTTCATAGTATAATTGCAAGCAATCCTTAAAATGCACAAATGAAATTTATGTTTCTCATCAGAAATTATACATTTTACTTAATCATCAACCGACTCAATTAAAATTGCTTCGTTCTATTGCAGTTTTATTGGGCTTTAATAAATACATTTATATTCAAACCAATTAATTAGAGCTTTCAATCGGTATTTACTGAACCTTATTTATTATTAAGCGGTATTTACTGAACTTTACTTATTATTAAACTGAACTGCTAATAACAGAAAAATACTTGCCAAAATTCATGTTACAAATAATAATATCATACATCATAATACAAAACACTAGCACAAACAAAAGTCTGTAAAAAATAAAATATAGCTATTACGCACATTAGAAAACATATTCTACACAAAAATAACAACATTACATAAGTTTGCATGCACATTAAAGTCTATAACAAGCAAGTCACGCAATGAAATAAAACAGTATTAAAATCTCAACGATTGGAAAAATGATTACCAGCATAAAACATAGTGGAAGTCAAACATATATTATAAAATGTACTATTTATCCATAACAATTTACTATAAGCTTTATATTTATATTTCTATTTGTTTAATTATTAAATGTAATCATGTTCAATTGACTTACTATATTCTACACACAATTTACTGTTTTTTCTAATTAAACTTACCCATAAACTAGTCATCGAAATATTTAATTTAATTAGAATTAGAAAATGATTTACAGTAATACTAGTTGTACTTAACCGGAAAAAGTTCTTATTGTTATGTAATACCAGAGAGTCGGTTAATTATGATTTCCTTATGGACTATTATGGTAAATTATCTTAGTTATTAGTATATTTACCCAGGGTCACCTGTTTGAAGATTCTACAACAACTACCTATTTCCTCTCTTTGGGTCAGTAGTTTATCTCTATCAGAAATGGTAATAATAGCTAATTTTTCATTAAGACGAGAAACAGTTGAGTAGTGTAGGAGTTAAAACTATATTTAAGACGCTCCATTTCAGTGCAAATACCTTATTGTTTGTTGTCGGAGACCACATGTATTTGGATTATGAGGTGTAAACTGTTCTTATTCATGTTATTGAAATATGTGTTATGGTCTATGTATCTAGCCTAAAAAGCTTTACTTTGTAATGAGCGCTTTTGTAATATATTGGTTTTAAGTGCATTTTATCAATATATTTAAACTTGTTAAATTAATATATATATATATATATATATATATATATATATATATATATATATATATATATATTAAAACATATTTTAAACCTTTTATTCAGCACAAACAAGGTGTATCGCTACTTTGACATAATGGGTTACTATGATTAGGGGCGAAGTTTATAGGAAGCATCCTTTGTTTTGAGTTGTGAAGCAAGATGTCTGTTTATATTTGTGTCTGTTAATACAATCAGAGAAACACTTAGTTAAGGTGAGAATTCCAGAGGCAACACAGCCCGAGGAAAAAATATTAGAGTAGAAGGTCTTCCGGCATATGGGAACTTCTACAGTAATGGGGTAGGGTTTTACTTTTAGTTAAGGTAGGCGGTAATACTTACGTTGGAGGAGGTACAGTAAGTTAGTCAGAGCACATTCCGTGGAAGTACTTGTAAAACAAACACAGGGATACAAATTTGCGGCGATAGGATAGGAGATTGATCATGGTTAACAGTGCAGGACCAATTATGTTAGAAACTTTTATTGAACCCTATTCAAGAAACTAGAGGTTCATGCACCAGCTCAGATGTAGCATAAATACCCAATGTATGAGCGAACGATCGCTTTAAAGATGTATAAAGTACTGGCAGATATGATACGTATTCTAGCGTAGTAGAGGGAGCCATGTATTAAAAAAAAATTTTTTTCATTATAGTTCACCACAAACAAGGCAGGCCGCCACTGTAGATGTCAGGGGCTACTGAGAAAAAGGGAGCCAACCTAAATTATGAGCTGCGCAGCGAGATGTCTGTTTACATTATTTTTACATTTCTGTATGTCAGTAATGTTAGGAAAGCAGGAAGCAGGGTAGGAGTTCCAGAGTCCAGCAGCACGAGGAAATAAGCTTTTGGAGTAGAAAGCTCTACGGCATCTGGGGACATCCACAATGTATGGATGGGATTTGGCAGATTGTCGGATTGGTCTAGTGAATTTACGTCTCGGGGGCACCAGATCAGAAAGCTCATCAGAGCACAATCCATTGAAGTACTTGTATAACAGGCACACGGATGCAACATTGCAGTGATAGGACAGAGGCTGGAGCTTGATGGATAGTGAAAGACCTATCAAGTTAGGAACTCTTTTTTGGACCTTGTCTAAGAGGGAGAGACTAGCGGATGATGCACCAGCGCAGATGTGGCAACAATACTCCATGCATGGGCGGATGGTGGCTTTGTAGACATATAGGATAATGTCAGGTGTGAGAAGTATATTGGTACGGTAGAGGGTGTCCACCTTCTTTGCAGCAGCCTTGGCAATGTTTTTGATGTATTTATTCCAATTCATGCTATCTGTGAAAGTTAGGCCGAGGAGTTTGAACTCTCAGGTAGGGTGTTATTTGCCATGACAATCGATGGTTGAAGAGGTTTCCTGTAATTATTGAAGGAAAGTAGCTTTGTCTTTGCGGCATTAAAAGTTACCATCCATTTTTGACCCCATTCCACTACAGACTGGAGGTTATTTTCTAAGGATTCAGCCATTGCTTCAGATATGTGCACGTCGGTTTTGCCCACATGACGAGTGTAGAGCGTGGTGTCGTCAGCAAATATTCCTATCTCATTCGCAATGACATCAGGGAGGTCATTTATGAAAATCAGGAACAGTAGAGGTTTATTAATAAATCCCTGGGGTACACCAGCATTTATGCCAAATTGCTTAGAAGAAGGGCCATTGAGCACAACCTGGATCTTTCGTTTTGTTAGGAAGGATTTAATTATATTAAACATGTGTCCAGTAATACCATATGAGTGCAGTTTAATGAAAAGCCCTTCATGCCAGACCTTGTCAAAGGCTTTGGATATATCAAGCGCTACCGCCCTAGCTTCACCTGCCTTGTATGGTATATGCGTTCAGAGATGAACGTTAGGATATCTGCAATAGATCGTGCTTGTCTCAATCCGTATTGATGATCAGAAAGAAGTTCAGCATTAACTAGATGCCTGACTATCGCTAGATTGATTAATGATTCAAAGATTTTAGCAAAGATCGGGAGTAGACTGATTGGGCGATAGTTAAGAGGATCAGTTCTATCTCAAGAATTCTTGACGCAATTTTCCAACTATCAGGGAAATAAGATTCAATAAGACATTTTTTGTATAGCTTGGAGAGGGCAGGAGCCAGCTGAGCAGAGCATTTATTTATTACTATTACTGGTATAAGATCAGGCCCACAGAATTTGGAGGTGTCAAGGTTTTTTTATGATGTCTCTCGCTTAAGACGGGGTGATGACCAGGTTCTCAAGTGTGGCTTCAGTGGCTGCAATGGGAATTTAGAGAGGGGGGGGGGTTGCCGAGTCAAGAGTAGAGTTTAAGGCGAAACGCTGAGCAAGTAGTTCAGCCTTATCAGTTGCCGTGCATACAACATCGTTATGATTAGATAGCGGGGGAATTGTTGATTGTCCATTGTTCATCACACTATTATAAATTTTCCAGAAATCACGAGTACCTAGTTTCTGTGACGGAATGTGTTTTTTTTGTTATCTCTGTATACCTCCTCTTTGCTTCATCGATCACTACCTTGCAATCATTTCTTGTCTCTACAAATTTTTGTCTGTCCGCAGTTGACTTATGGCGGCCGAATTTTCGGAATACCTTCTGCCTCTCAGCAATAGCAGCTGCACATTCTGGGGTGAACCATTGAGAAGAGTGGAGATTGCAGCAGAATTTTTGCGTGGGGACATAAGCATCAATGCCTGCTTTGACCAATTCGGTTCGCTCATTTGAACTCTGATTATCAGGGAGTGAGACGTTGCCTGTGTATGTTAGACCGGAGCGTTTTAATATCTGACTTGGGAAGGGTGTATAAGCCATGGAAATCGATGATTGGAAAAGTTTAATATAATTGTTTAAAGAAATCAGCTTCGTTTTGGTAGCATTGAATATGACCATCTATTTTAAGCCCTATGTTATTATTGGTAATTTACTAAGGATCCAGCCATTATTTTCGTGTTCGATTAAACTATATAAAATACATGCACACATATGTTTAATTTTGATAAAATAGAAAACTATCTTTGAGTTAACCCCAATAGTTTTTGGTCATACACTTGCAACACCGGTAGCTCGATATCTGATAAGATAAACCTGAGTATATATGTATATATATATATATATATATATGTATATATATATATATATATATATATATATATATATATATATATATATATATATATATATATATATATATATATATATATATATACATAAATATATATATACATACATATATATATATATTAATTTATGCGTAAATAAAATTAAGCCATGCTGATGCCGGATGTGAGCCAGAAACACGTGTACATTGATTACTTTTATGTAAGTATGAAAATAATGAATGAATATATATAAAATAACGAAGACTACATCCTATAAAGTTAAAGGCGACTCATAATGCAATCTTCTGCATTAATGTATATCACTTTGGAAGTGACGAAAACAGAAGAAATAGTAGTCCACTTTCACGACAATTTAAATAATTTTAAAATCATGTCCTAAGTAAATATGCTAAGTTTTTTATGACTGTTTCAAGGCCATGTTTATTTTAAATTATATATGAAGCATAACATTTTTAAACATCGGATTCTATTCAGAACAGGAATGTTATAAGTACCTAGAAACTAAATCAGCTTCAATGTTCCCAAAAGTGCAATTCCCTCTAAAAACAAAGCAAGAATGACAAGAATAGATTCATTGTCAAATACCTCGGTTATTTATGAAATAAAAATCATATTACAATGAATATAATTTTAGTGAGAAAAAAGAATTAAGGGACCCAAAGATCAGCCATGTTGTATTTCGCAAGACGCTGTATCAGTAAACATTGACTTGAAGCAACTGTAAACAACTATAATAACTTTGTGTACACTCTTTATTTAGAACATGATATAAAATCATTTTAATCGTTATATACATATATATAAATAATATATATATATATATATATATATATATATATATATATATATATATATATATATATATATATATATAATTTATATATATATTGGGTACATGTTTCGAATGCAAGTTTGTGTAAAAAATGAGGCTTTCAACTTAGCGTATAAACAATTGTGCTTTCGGTTATCAATATCAGTATTTATTTTAATACGATAAAATTTATCTTACTGCCAGTAGATGATTGGTTTTATCTGTCGGTAGCTCACTGGGCGGTAACTAGTGCACTACGCGTTACGTATCTCGCTAAATCTAGCCAAGCTGATGAGTCGTAGACGACGAAACAGCCGTCTCTGAAAATATTTTTATTCACAGACACTCGTTTATATAAGGTTTCGTATAGATATACTTAGCGAGATACAAGACCGAGACCTCAGTACCCAACGTCCGTTACTCTACTACATCCACTAGATGAGACTACTTGCTAGTAACAGCGGAAGAAATCATATCGTATATAAACGAGGTCACTCGCTAGTTTGTATTTTTACGGTATTTATAATTTGAATTACTCAATTCATTTTACGAAGTGTATTGTCTTAACGAAAAGTAGAAATAAGCATTTTCTCCACCGCAGAGCTACATCGACGTTTAAAATTATTAAAATCACATAAAGAATAGTAACTCAAATTTGTTTCGAAAATCCTTGCCAAATTTTCAAGGAATAATTTAAAGTCAAACTAAGGTTGAGCCTAATTTCTTCCTCGTTAATTTCATTCACACCGATGCGACGGCGGTCACATTTTTAACGGGTTTACTTTGCAACTCCCTCTAGTAGTTTCAGCACCGGTCGTCTGCTAGGACATTCAGAACTCAACGATGTAGTCAATCGAAGTTTCATTTCTTCCATGTGTTCATCTATTCTCGTGCCAGTCGGTCACGAAGACGCTTCTTTTAGAGCCTGAAAAGCACTCATATGAGACACTATTTTCCCCGGCCCTTTCCCACCGTCAAGAATTGCGGAATCTGCTGTTAAACCGACACTGCAACCCAGTTTGTCGAAAGATGAAGAAACGACAAATACAGCTCCCTGACTGACCATTTAATTTTCGGTCGAGACGTTTGGTGTTCTTTGTCCTCATACTTGCCGATTCGAACGAGACATTAGACAGATAATAGCCACTTATATGAACGAATAAATGCTTGGATATTCCAACATATCTCTTAAACTCTCATTTCGCAAAGTCTAAATCTTGATGAAGAAAACAAAACAAAAATCTCTCTTCGTATGGAGGCAAGTAAATAGGGACTTATTGAAATGCATTTTTATTACTTTAATAAACATGTGATTATATATATACATATATATATATATATATATATATGCATCTATATCTATATTTTATATAGCTAATGTGTGTGTTTTTGTGTGTTATAGAAATCGATATGTTGCCCATAAACGTTCTCTTAAGTTTTACATAGACAGAGGAAGCAAGGAAAATTATTTACAGTTGTTGTAGTTAGACGTGTTTTTATGTGAATGATTCACATGTAGGAAACAGAAATTGCAGCCTATTAGAGCACCTAACATGAACATAATGATAGAGTAGGGAAATACTAGAAATGTCTCTTCCGTGATTAAAAACGACTGTAGAAAAGAGAAAATGACACTTCCCACTCGATTCCAAAGTCGATTCTGTACTCTTTCCGTTCCTGAAAGAGTGCTCTGAGCAGCAACTCACAAGATCTGGCAACAGTATTCCATCTTAAGATGTATCTGAGTTTTAGACAGGTATAGACTTGCGTCAGAAGTGAGATACGTTCTGAAGCAGTAGAAGTATTCAACCATTTTTAGCAACAGATTTGATGAAAGTTTTCTATTAAAGTTTGGGGTGAAGGTCAATCCTAGACGCTTATCAAAGCAGGGGTTTCATTAAGGAGAAATATAATATACTTTGATCTTGAAATAATATACCATTCACATTCCGTAAAGTCGTATGGCACTCGTTTTTGTCCACGCGATTGGACAGATAAATTCCTGATATATGCAACTGAAAAGTTTACCCGTGGGATTTCTTGGCATATTTGAATTTTGCAAAATATTTCACATTTTCGTCTTGTTGAATACGTTAATTGAAACCTCTTTTAAAGATCTGATCATTTGGCAAACGTATTGCTTCGCTATGACTCGCTTTATTTTATATTCATCTCGAGATGAGAAATTCTTAAATGCGATGCTCTTTGCGAATCTTTCTTTGATTAATCTAAAGTGAATATTCCCTTTTATTAGGTGAGAGTCAGGTTAACTAACTCCTGCTTAAAATATGTAGAATTGTCTGCTGCTGTCCGGAGATAGTTTTGAAAATGACAGAATATTAACATTTTTTGTTGATTCAATCGTGTTGATTATTTTACCAGTTATCAATGTTTATTAGCAATGTTTTAAAAAGTAAAATGACAAGTTAAAAGACATTCGCATATAGCACTTGTAGTTTTTGTTTTGATTCTGTGTATGTGTTATCCCCCTTCCATTAACTATGTGTACATATAGATATGTAAAGCTGGAACCTATCATATTTATCGTATTTTAGAGGCTTTTAATTCATAATAATTTCATCTTCATAATTATTTCACAGATTTACATAATTATGGAAGTTTGATCAAGAACTGTTTGAGTTTTTGAAGTTCATGTTATTTATATATTAAATTATATATATATATATATATATATATATATATATATATATATATATATATATATATATATATATATATATAAAGAGAGATTTCGAGATAGATAGATAATTGAATAATAGGAAAGAGAAGGAGAGAGGGAGGACGAATTTTTTGAAAGGGCTATTGTAGTTCCAGAAGTGGTGTATAAGTTCAACAGGTCTAATTGTGTCTGTGAGGACGGATAATTACAATTTTCTAGCAGGGCTACCACCTGTTGCCCGGGGCAAAATTATAACAATTAATATTAAAACTTCTTTCTCTCCACCTTTCTCTAGCCGCCTCTTTATCGTTCTCTCTTCCCTCTTACCCCGTTTTCTTCTCTTTCCCAGCGTATTCTTCTGTAGCTGGACATACACACATATAATATTCATTTAGGAATGGTTCTTCAAAAGGGAATTAACTCCATGATATAAAATAAGAGTTACTATCTTTTTAGTAAATAAAATGACTAAAAACCAAGTCGCCCTTAACGAAATATTGGTCAGTTAACCCCAAAAGAATGAATATACTTTTTATTTTAAATTCTAAATATTATTCATCCCAGACTGTGGGTGTTTGTTTTGTAGTTGTTTATGTTTAGCTGTACACACACACACACACACACACACACACACGACTGCACTTCATATAATAGATTTTCACCTGAACTCATCGCGCTTTTATTAAATCAAGATGTGACGACTCACACCGATAGCGAATCCATGGACGCTAACTTTCTTACATTATTGTTTTACAAAATGCGTAAACATATGTATCACTAGCAGTAAAAGTTTCTGTAGAAGTAACTGTTAGAAAGACACGGATACACATGTTTTAATATGTTTCAACAATTGCTAGCTACCATATATATATATATATATATATATATAAATATATGTATATATATATATGTATATATATATATATATATATATATATATATATGTATATGTATTAATGTATTTATCTCGTCTACATTAGGTAGAAAAGTAAATCTTGAGACTTTTGAGACAGTTACTTGTTTACTCGAAAACCAAACCTCCGAGACATCTGCTTGCGCCATCTTTCAAATTGAACGCTAAGGTGCTCGAATTTAGACGAATTATCAAAATGTAATCAAAACGCGTTAAAATACTTTAAAACATAACAAAATAGGCAGGTAGGTAGAAAAGTAACTTGATTGCCTTCAGTAACAGTTATTTGTTGATTATTTTTTCACCCATATTTGTTTGTTATTCTTAACAATCTCCCCGAATTTTCCATTTATTTATTTTTATTATAGAGAATTCATTTGTATTCTTAAACAGAATAACATCTCTACATTGAAATTTATCAAATAACACCATGACAATAAACCTTTTATTATTTCTCTTCAAATTAAAAAAAGGGAAAAGAAAATTTTTTCTTTGTTTGGCTGTTAATAATTCTACAGCAATATAAATATATATATATATATATATATATATATATATATATATATATATATAATGGTAATAATACAGGTAAAAACATCTACAGGGTAGTAATCCAAAGAATTTCAACCGGGTTTATAAAAAAGTGCTCAATATCAAATAGAGCTTCATATATGATTATTTTTATTTACACAGACATGTACAAAATCTGCGACACTGGCATGTCGATGTTATCGATCAACAGTTATTATAAACTGAGATCTCATCAGGAAGAGTTAGAATCCGATCTTAACCTAAGATCATATTTGGAGAGAATGAAGCGGAGAGAAAAAGAAGAAGAAAGGAAATTTAGAATTTCAAAATTTAGGGAGTCACGTGATTTAGGGCCGTTAAAATTTAACAAGTTAAAAACTAAAATCTAAAATCTTAAACAAACATACAAATAGATAAATAAATGAAATAAAATAAAATAAAGTGGAAAGAGAGAATATAATGAAGAGAGTAGATAGGTAGATAGACAGATAGAGAAGTGAAAACGTCTGTTTATTCAGAAAGAGGTGGGGGAGAGACATGCAGGGTAATATGTTAAAAAATCGACAGTTATTATAAATTCAGGACGCATAGGCGAATTTTCAAGTCAGCTGTAATATAAGTGTGTATGCGTGCGTGTGTACCCCTAGATCAACCGTAATGGGGGAGGGGGTAAGGGGGTTGTTACGCAAATGAGTTACTAATTCTGAATTTATAGATTTTAATTTTTATTGTGTAGAGTTTACCAACTTATCATTAATAAATTAATAAATTGAACAAATATTTTAGTAAATTAGTTAAGTTTAACAGAATTATTAGTAATAATAATAATAGACACCAATAATAATTGAAATGATATAAAATGATAATAATAGTGGTAATGTTAATGAAAGATAATAACAGTGATAATTTTATTTAATTTGAAAGTACTAAAATGCCGTCATTATTAATTATTATTATTAATAATAATAATAATAATAATAATAATAATAATAATAATAATAATAATAATAATAATAATAATAATAATAATAATAATAATAATAATAATAATAATAACGACAACAACAATCATAGCGATCAGCAATAATTAAGAATTAATAAAAAAAATAATGGTCGGGAACAAAATATAGAATAATTAAGAAATATTGGAAAGACTAGAAGGTAATAATAATAATAATAATAATAATAATAATAATAATAATAATAATAATAATAATAATAATAATAATAATAATAATAATAATAATAATAATAAAAATATAGAAGTTGGTAGCAATATAATGGTTGTAAATATGGTAATATAAATCAGTGGTTGGAATAATGCTTATCATGTTAAAATGGTGATAATAATAGTTATACTAACAGCAACAATCGCAATAGTAACCCCAATAATCCTAACAATATTCATTATGGTATTGAAAATAATAAATAATCCATAAATAATAATAAAACAATGCAAATAGTTATAGTAGTGATAATAATAAAATAATAATAATAATAATAATAATAATAATAATAATAAGAAGAAGAAGAAGAAGAAGAAGAAGAAGAAGAAGAATTAAAATAATAGAATTATAGATAATGGCAATATCATTAATGGGGGTATCAACATTGTTACTAAACCACATAATGACAATGGAAGTAAAAGTCAGGTAACGGTCACCATGGCAATATCAATACCATTTATACTATCATTAACAATGATAGTAAAATGGTAATATTGCTAATGCCACTGATACAGATAGTGATAATTATGATATTATTAGCGAACGGAGCATTAACATTAATAATAATAATAATAATCTCGATACAGAAATGACAAATAATTAAATGTCCGATAATTAAATTTAAAATATTAATAATGATAATGATAATTTAAAATAGTAAGCTATAGATGGACAAAAATATAAGGGAATATTAGAGGGTAAAGAAAAAACAGAGAATGACAATTAATATTAATCATAGTAGTAGTAAATATTATAATAGAGATAAAAATAAAATATTTAATAATATGGAAAGTTTCTGTTTTGATAATACTAATAATATTAATGATAGTAGAAATAAAACTTATAGCCATAATAATAGTAACAATGGTGGCCACGATAATTTTTATAATTTTACTAATAATAATAATTATAATAATGATAATAAAAATAGTAGTAGTATTATAAATAATAATAATTATAAATAATAAAATTAATAATAAGATTAATATATAAGACTGTTAATAATAATAGTAGAGGTGGTTATTCAAATAATATATATAATGATGGTTATAAGAAGTGAGTATAGTAAAAATTGTAAAAGTAATCATAATGATAATAATAATAATAATAATAATAATAATAATAATAATAATAATAATAATAATAATAATAATAAGAAGAAGAAGAAGAAGAAGAAGAAGAAGAAGAAGAAGAAGAAGAATCGTGTAAGATGAAAGTTATGTTGACAAAATTTCCGTTAGTGGATAGGTAAAGTTTTTTTAATTTTATTTTTTATTTTTATTTTTTTTAAGAGATAATATTAGCTTGAGGGGTTGTAAGTGGATTACTAAGAAGCTGTAATCTATTATGCGTACAATTAATTGAGGTTTCTTGTTTTTTGTTTAGAAGTTTGCCTCTACACTAAATTTAATTATTTCAAGTTTTTTTTTGTTAGGCAAAGGTAACAAGGTGAGTTTAGGGAACCGCGGGTGCTAGTTTTTCGGATTGTGTTCCAGGTTTCTATTGGTGATTGGTTATTGTTGAATAGTTCCCAGTAATATATAGAAAGTGAGGTTCTTTTTTGATGTGTAGAGTTATTAAAAGAACATTTATCGCCGGTATATATTTCTTTGAATGTATTACCAGCCATGCGGATATAGAATTTGTTCAGGGTTTGGTTTTCTTTAGTAGAGATTGTTGCTTGATATACCGATTGGGTTATTTGGCAATTTTGTTGTAATGTGCATTCTTTTTAATTTATGCAGTTGCAAGCCTTGGTATTTGTTGTTTTCATTGCAAGAGGATGAAGTGGAAGGCGAGCTTTTTCCTGGAAAGATCTACATGCAATGAATCAAGGGATTACTACGGATTTAAAAATCAAGGAACTGCACCCCACGTTGAACAACTTGACGGGTTCGAAATGGATCTAATGAACATAGTTAGGGACATCATATTTCTCCACAAAAAAAAACATTTAAAAAAAAACTAGATAAAATAGTTAGGGAAATTAATAGCTCAGAATCTATACTAACTAAAGCTGATTAAACTCAAAACTTTTACAAGCTAACTTATTATTATTATTATTATTATTATTATTTTTAATGGGGTGATAAAATGTGGAATTGTGCTAAATAGAATGACATAATGAGTGAATATTAACTCTTTCTGAGACTGTGAAGTAATAATGAAGAACAAAAGAAAAAGCCGTTAGAAAGTAAAATATGTGCATTGCGGATGTTTGTTTTAGAGCTCAAAAGTGGAAAAGTAATTCGTTGGTAACGCTTGTGATGAATAGTATATAGACAGACTGATAGGTCTTGTACCAGTGACAAACAAATGATGAAAAAGGGATATCGATAGTAAAGAGGTGGAGAACGTCAAATATGGGCTTTTCTGATGCTGTTTTTAGTAACCGAAAGTAGAAGAAAATCCGTTAGAAACGCTGGTGACAAGTAATAAATATCAAGACTGTTCAGTATAGTACGAATGAATAAATGATGAGTAAAAAGTGAGCAGTGTTAAACGAGGTGGAGACGTCATATGTGAGATTTTCTGATGTTTTAGTGATCGAAAGTTGAAAAAATACGTTGAAAATGCTGGTAAAAAGTAATAACTAACCAGACTCTTCGGTATTGTACCAGCAAACAATATATAGTCTAAAGGTTTACATATTAAAAAGAGACGTTCCCTACCTTATACCGCCTTGGAAAAAAATGGCGGCCGCCACTTCATCAACATCAAAGTAACGAACTATTACCACGAAAAATTATTAGACATTTTAAAACCTTTGATTGATTCAGACTATTTTTTCTTTGAAGAGGGGCGTGTTATCGTCCGAAATTAATAAGTAAAAAGTAAAGAAATATTTTTTTTGATTTTTAAATTAAAATATTCACATCTTAAAACGTGGTCTCCAAATGCATTTTGTTTGTCAGTTTTTTAATTATTTTACTTTCTTTAAGGCTCTACTCATAACGTTTGTTAAATTATATTTATATATATATATATATATATATATATATATATATATATATATTTATATATATATCATAATTGTGAGAGTTTTTTCATCCAATTTTACATTCGTATGCATTTAATCATAATAAAATACATTAATACAGTGGAAAATTTTAAGCTGATTGTTTAACTAATTTGGAAGTTTATAATCATTGTTCATCGATAATATAATTTAGAAATTTATTGTTTATTAGAACGTTCTTATTATTTATAATTCGTTAAAGAACATCATCGGGTTTAGGAGATTAGTTTTGCCTCGTATAATACATTCTAAATTATTGCGATTTTATATCGAGAGAACTTTCACTTTTATAATTTAGTGTACATGAGTTCATACTGCTAAATATTTATAAGGAAATTTGATGAATGTATTGTTTTAGTCAATAGTACATCTAAAAACTTTATGTTTTATTAACGTTTAAATCATAAGAAAATTTAAGTACGGAGTTATTTAACAAATAGTTTGTTCTTATTATTTCATCATTATTGTCTGCTAAATAATAGATATAATTAACATAACGTGAATTAATGAATTCGTTCGTAATTGTAAAAGTTGCTTAACGTCTGTTGAAAACTGATCCCATAAAACCGCCATACATTTGAGTAGAGATGCTTCCTGTATGTTAATAGAAATGGGACTTCAACTGTGCATGTTAACAATAACTAATAAAGTAGTTTACGTTTATTTTTAGTTGGAATAAGGAGAGGTTACTGTATACTTTATTAATAATGACATCAAGTGTTTCGTATACTGGTACGTGGATGAATAAACTTCCAACGTTAAGTAATACATATGGACACAATTGCATCAAAATAAGGGATATCTGAATTCTAGTCCGCCCTTCAATTTAATCTATAACTAGAGAGAGGATATACTGATTCATACATTTCTAAAGAGTATTAGTGAAAATCATAGTGTAGCTGCCATATCGCTCGAACTTGCACCACGAGTACACAGTACGTCACTCTATCCACTACGCGACATCTGACTAGCGTCACAAATGTTTGACCTGATTGATTCTGTTGCTTGCATTGGTTACTCCGATACATTTTAGAATCAGCTACTCAAAAAAGGAGCACGTGGACCGTTGGTTCGGCGCTGGGCAACCGTTTTCGGTTTTCTTTTTCCGCTCCATACTCTTTCTTTTCTCAGACTGTATTTCTCTTCGTTGCCCTTTTATTTTTTATTTACGTCATTTATTTATTTACGTTTAACTTTTCCTCTTCTCTGCTTACCCTTCTACCATTACATCTGTGTACTTCCCCCTACCTTTGCTTGTCTCAGTATCCCGTAAAATCAAAAGATCTGCGGCCACTTCCGTTTCCTTTTTATTTACCTCATTTATTTATTCCTCCCCTTTCTTACTCCCCTCTTACCCTGCTGCTAATAATACTTATTCTATTTTCCCTTCAATCACTTTTCGTCTCATTCGATTTTACCCCACCATTTTAAACTTTTATAGTGCGAACAACCAGCCAACCAAGATAAAGATTGTGTATCATACTTGAAAATCTGGGCAAGTATTTGCTATATATATATATATGTATATATATATACATATATATATATATATATGTGTGTGTGTGTATGTGTGGGTGATGTATTTCAGTTTATATATAAATATTTTAAGTTATATATTCTTTATCATACCATCCAAATTGTTTTTTAAAAAAGCTTAATGAAGTTTCCAGCTTCAGAGCATATATACTGATTGGTTACTTTCGATATTTTGACGAATTCTTATATTTTTTTAATTTGTATTACTCACGTTTCGAAACCCGGTAAGAAAATGTAGTTTTGGGTCTACCGGCTGCTCTTCAGAGACAACCTATCAATAATTTAAATAAAACAAGCACATTAATTTTCAACAAAACGGGAAGAAAGATGAGAAGAATGCAAGACACGAAAAAATCACTTAAAAAATGACACTCATGAATAATATTTCCATGATTTTTCTATAATTGTCATCGTTATGAATTATGGAATAAGCATTCTAGACAGCATAGTGAGTAATCTGGGAACATTTTATGGTGAACACTTTCTGTACCATACTCATTAGAGAAAGAAAAGAATTAAAACTAATGCTATATATATTGCTCATACCAGTTTTGGGACGGGTATTGTTCTAGTATATATATATATATATATATATGAATAAAATATTTGTAATTGTTTATATCTATGGACGTATACGTTTCGTCATCAGCATAGAAGTACGACTATTCATCACCGGTCACACGATTCGAAACCCTGGACTACAAGTATTTTCCAACTCCCGTCCAACGTCGCTAACCGCTAGGCCAGTTCTGAACAGCTTATAAACAATGATAATTTTAACACGTTAACGGCGGCGAAGCGAAGAGGCATTCAAACTTCTATAAGTGAAGGAACGATGCATATAAAGCAAGTGACGCTATGCTGTGTTACTACTACCATTTTACGGTGCTCTACTTTTTAACGAGGAGCTTCAAATATAAAATATTTGTAATTGTTTATATCTATGGACGTATACGTTTCGTCTTTTTTCAATCAAGACTCATCAGCATAGAAGTACGACTATTCATCACCGGTCACACGATTCGAAACCCTGGACTACAAGTATTTTCCAACTCCCGTCCAACGTCGCTAACCGCTAGGCCAGTTCTGAACAGCTTATAAACAATGATAATTTTAACACGTTAACGGCGGCGAAGGGAAGAGGCATTCAAACTTCTATAAGTGAAGGAACGATGCATATAAAGCAAGTGACGCTACGCTGTGTTACTACTACCATTTTACGGTGCTCTACTTTTTAACGAGGAGCTTCAAATATAAAATATAAAATATTTGTTATTGTTTATATCTATGGACGTATACGTTTCGTCTTTTTTCAATCAAGACTCATCAGCATAGAAGTACGACTATTCATCACCGGTCACACGATTCGAAACCCTGGACTACAAGTATTTTCCAACTCCCGTCCAACGTCGCTAACCGCTAGGCCAGTTCTGAACAGCTTATAAACAATGATAATTTTAACACGTTAACGGCGGCGAAGCGAAGAGGCATTCAAACTTCTATAAGTGAAGGAACGATGCATATAAAGCAAGTGACGCTACGCTGTGTTACTACTACCATTTTACGGTGCTCTACTTTTTAACGAGGAGCTTCAAATATAAAATATAAAATATTTGTTATTGTTTATATCTATGGACGTATACGTTTCGTCTTTTTTCAATCAAGACTCATCAGCATAGAAGTACGACTATTCATCACCGGTCACACGATTCGAAACCCTGGACTACAAGTATACATATATATATATGAGTTTTAAAGGAAACCGTGGAAGACTTGAGAACTCAACGTTTCGCTCAACTGTTGCGTGGGCTTTATCAAGAGAAAACTATGCTAGAAGTAGCAAAGGTGTTGGCTACTTCTTGCAACTTTCGATTTTGATAAAGGCCACCTAACAGTTTGTCGTAACGTTGAGTTCTAAGACCTTCCGCTGTCTTCTTTTAAACTCATACCGTCGGAGTATGTTATCTTTTTATCTTTTCATATATATATATATATATATATATATATATATATATATCAGTCTCATAGTAGGTAGGTTACTGAGTCAAAAAACTGCCAGACGAATCCTTTCAAAGTATTAAGGGGAATGTAGAAGGTAAATCTATTTTCATAATTGAACGTTATTTATTTCTTTTATATTTCTGCATTTTACCGATTCATACGTTTTTCTTTTCTTTTTCAAACTTTTCATGGTGAAACGTTTCCTTGCTTTCTTACTTCTTTTGTTAACTTCGGTGATGCAGACGTTATTTTATATGAATATGAAATATGAATATTGGCTCGAATAATGGCGAAGGATAAGTGTGTTTGTAATTTTAGAGTGAGGGTTTAAACTACTCATGATACACTTCGCTATAATAATAGACTCTTTCTCTCTTACTCTCTCTTCATTTTCCATTTCCTCTTCCCTTTTTTGTCTTTTTAAAATTGTTTACATGATATGTTAATTCTGTCATTTGCCCTTTATTTACATGTATTTATTTACTTCATTCGCATTTTATTCCACCATCTAATGCATTTACGTACAAACGAAGTGTGCCCGGTGACAAATAAGTCAGCAAGACAGAAACATTCTCAGAGTTTAACTAGTATTTAGATAAATATTTAATGTATATGTCAGAATTGTCATCTCTTTTACAAATGTATTTTCTTTTAAACGGCAGGGTTGAACTGGTTTAATGATAATCCACGCTGTTTTTTTTTCAGAGGTCATAGAATATAACGACGAATCAATACAACTAAACTAAAGTCTGGTCGTATTAATATTATTCTCTTACATTTATGATTATGTTGTTGTTGTTTTTTCTCCATTCAGCGCATGCGTATTCACATTTCATAAAACGACGCCATTTTTCTTTCTTTTAATTTCATTTCAATTATCCTTATCTTAGGTCGTTAGATTGTCTTAAATTTTAATTTTCTTGTTTATACGTTTGCGTACGAGATCTACGTTCGTCTTTTATTTCTGTTTTGTGCATTTAAATGTCAACTTTCGGAGTTAAATCGAAGACGGTAAAAAAATATGGACAAAGAGGACGCGTTCTTAGGATGCGCACAATGGCGATGCGAGATGGCGAAGGAAGTGAAAGTCGGCGTGACACATTCGGCATAAACATGTTTACGTTATTCCACAGGAAATGCAAGCGCAAATGACACCTCGAAAAATTAGATATAAAAAATAATATTAAAATGAACTAGTGAAACAAACAAAAACAAGATTTTGTACTGATTCCAATATATGAATATGTCTTGGCTTTTTTTATTCTTTAGTTCATTTAGTAAGTGTTGGCTCTTTGCCATATTCGTTCTCTTATTCACCATCCCCTCCTCCTTTTGAAATACGAGCACCCACAACGGTATCACAGTAACACTCCCACTATGTATCATCCGCATCATTGATATTTGAGTTTTGTTTTCGATATTTAATCTCTAATTGTTTCCTGCAACCAGCCATTGAATTATTAACTATATAAAATAACTAGCAGGGATACACAACGTTGCTCGGAAGAAATAACTTCATTTTAGGTTTCATTAAAATTCTATTTAATAATACTTTTTTTTATATAATAACACGTTAGGCAATGTTATGTTCGTACATAAGTCATCACCTTTTTTCAAAGATGGGATCGTGCGATCGCTCAAGATGCAATGAAACAAAAGTTATTCAAAACAAAATTAATCTTATTTCGCTGCCGTGTTTAACGTGAAACTCGAATGAACACACTTTCTTTATCTGCGGAATCTTTTCTGTCCAAATATGGTACAATGATATCGTGGGGTCTTCGTTTGCGCCGGATTTACACAAAATAGAAACAGGTCACAAACCGCGATAAAGCAATTTTAGAGAGGGAACATCATAATCAGATATATTCTGACAGTACATTTTCAGAGCATGTAGGTTTCAGCTTGAACAAATGTAGTACAATCATATCTCGGGTCTACGTTCGCCCAGGACGTCCATAGAGCAAACAACAGGACTATACAACAGATGAATGATACAATTGTGGAATTTCCACGGGTCCCGACAGTCTATATAATAATACGTTAAGGCATTTCATGTTCGTACGTACGTTATCACTTTTGACACAGATTTCAAGAAATTAGTCTATATTATAATAAGCTAAGGTATTTCATGTTCGTACGTATGCTATCAATTTTCACAAACATTTAAAGAAATGAGTCTTTATAATAATACGCTGAGGCATTTCATGTTCGTACGTACATTATCACTTTTGACACAAATTTTAAGAAATTACTCTATATAATAATATGCTGAGGTATTTAATGTTCGTACGTATGTTATCACTTTTCACAAACATTTAAGAAAAGTAGTCTATATAATAATACGCTAAGGCATTTCTATGTTCGTACGTACGTTATCATTTTTGACACACATTTAAAGAAATTAGTCTATATAATAATAAGCTAAGGCATTTCATGTTCGTACGTACATTATTACTTTTGACGTAGATTTAAAGAAATTAGTCTATATTATAATAAGGTAAGGTATTTCATATTCGTACGTATGTTATCAATTTTCACAAACATTTAAAGAAATGAGTCTATATAATAATACGCTAAGACTTTTCATGTTCGTACGAACCTTATAACTTTTCACACACGTTTTAATACATTAGTCTATATAATAATAGGCAAAGGTATTTTATGTTCGTACGTACGTTATCACTTTACACAAACATTTAAAGAAATGAGATCGTCATCTTGGTTGATTAGTAATCTTATGTCGCTAAAATAAAAAAGCAACTTTACCCATGGGTAAATCAATTGTTTTAGAATCAACTTTTATCGTCCCGTCGACTAAAAGTGTAAAATAAATTTCACAAAGTCTCATTCGTTTTATTGATTTGAAGACTAGTTTGCTGACAATTATTTTCACGGTAAACAGATGGAGAATTTAAAAGAATTAAATTAGTAAAATTGTACATTAAGAAATAAAGAAATATATTTAAAAAAGAGAGACACATTAGGTTTATGTATTGAAAGAACATTTACTTAGAAATTAGAATTATATTTATTGAAGAACAACGACACACATTTTGAAATAGTATTGACATCGGCAAATATTTATTATTTCAAAAAGAATATCATTAGTAACAGTACATTATACTCATTGATGTATGAAGCACATTGGAATTTCCACGGGGTCAAGCTAGTACTAAAATTTATTTACCTTACAAAGAAGATTTTTACCATAAACAATCAATGTCTGCCCTGTTACAAACATCGTGCAGGTGAACACGATGTTGTCTAACCATCCACCAGTGAAACTCTTTAACCCATATTTTTGAGTGATCTTTGAGCCTTGATAAGCGGTGACCTTTAATGTAAATTAAAACAAAATTCTTCTTTTTCTTTTTCTAATGCGTTAATCTCGAACTACGGCAGGGTCCGGAAAAAATTGATTATTCGTCGCCACTTTGAATAACCACAGGCTTTGTCCGGTTATAGGCCGGTTATAGAAAGATATTTGTGCAGGACGTCAGTAATCTCATCATCGGCCTTACTCTCGGTCGCTTCCCGGCGACTTCTAATAGAAAAGCAAATTTCGCAACGGCTTCGTTGTTAGAGCATCAGCACATGCCCAAACTATCTGATCCGCTATCATTTCATCTTCCCCTTGATCAGTACGATTACGTAGCACTCTCAGATGTCCTTATTACAGATGTGGTTGAGCACTGTAATTTCAAA
Source organism: Sepiola atlantica (assembly GCA_963556195.1). Taxonomy (NCBI): domain Eukaryota; kingdom Metazoa; phylum Mollusca; class Cephalopoda; order Sepiida; family Sepiolidae; genus Sepiola; species Sepiola atlantica. Next base: position 40,172,035 of record OY744526.1, on the reverse strand, counting down.
CATCCAGCGGATGTAAGATTAAATAAAGAGATATCCAGTTTTTTCTACTAAAGTCTATGTCTAGAATCCTTTTTCCAATTTTAATAAAAAGCCTTTTTAATACTCCAACGTAACTAAAAGTTCAGAAAGTTTATTTATTTGTATCTAATACCTATTTTTATAATTTTATGCAAATTAAAAATATTTGAATAAACATAATTTCATAGCTACTCATTACCATTAAAACATGAGAACACCTTTGGCACATCCTTAGTAATGCACTGATTACTAATATGTCATTTGGTTTGTAGATCAAGCGATTAAAACTGATACGTGTACAAACACACAGGTAAGTTATATATATATATATATATATATATATATATGTGTGTGTTTGCATTACAGAAGATCAGAAAAACATCGGTACCGTCGGTTTCAAACCTTAACAAAAGGGTGTCTCTAAAGGGCTCTTTGTCGGAATTTTTTCAGCCTATGTTTATGTATGTCTCTCTGGTTATGTTTATTTATGTTTATCTGGGATACATACATAAACAGAGCCTAACGAGAGTACCGAGAAAAGGGACTTGATAGGTTTCATTTGTTAGGATTTGAAACCGACGGTACCGATGTTGTTCTCATCTTCTGTAATACAAACATTAATAAATAAATATTACGCTCTTATTTTCTTTTTTTTAAATAATCGAGCAGTCTGCATCGATTTTCTAACTCTAACCTCACAAACACACACATATATATATATATATATATATATATATATATATATATATACATATATATATATATATATATATATATAGTAATCCAGGTAGGGTAAAAATCCACAAGTTAGAAATCCAAAGTGAATCAAACCGGGCTTATAAAAGAGTGCTCAATAAAAATATAGAGCTGTATTGTCAATGCTTTTATTCAAACATGTACAAGGTCTGCTACACTGGCATGTCGATGTTATCGATCTACAGCTCCCAAGAGCTGAGGTCTCATCAGGCAGAGAATTTTTTCATGATCCAACCTGGTCGTTGAATTCCAGGAAGAATGAAGTCAAGCAAAGAAGAAGAGGAGAAAAAAATAAAAGTCATGTGACCGATTTTTAAAAATATATTTGCCGTTAGAAATTCATATTTTCATTTTCGCCAACAAACTATTTTTTAATTTTATAATAAATCCGACAAACACCTTTTTATCATTTAAATAATATAATTTTGTTTTCTCTTATTTGCTGCCGACTAAGTACACTCTTGACAAAATTCAAAACATAACCACGCGTCAATTACGATAAAAAAGTAAATAAATATAGGTAAAATAAAATAATACAATAATAGTATATGAAACCCCAATTAAATAAATGAATAAATAAGTATCAAAATAGATAATGTTAAAGAAGTAATTAAATAACATTCTTAGAATATAGACAAGCAGTCATCAACACATACATAGACACACACACACACATATATATGTATATATATATATATATATATATATATATATATATGAATAAATAATTTAATTAAAAATAATAAAACAAAACAATTGCATCACTGAAATCAAACAAACGAAATTTTTAAAAATAATAATTTTGATTTTATTCTATTTGCTGCGAGTGGCATTGATATTTACTGCGGTATAACTACATAACCATTTGATAAAAGGGAATATACAATGGGGCACGGTCCCATTAAAAGAGAGAAATACACTTGTGGTTGTCATACATTTCAACACCGACATATTTCTATTTCTAATAATTTTGTAATACAGGTATACTACTTTCACTCTTTCTCCCTCGAGTACAATTCCCTTTTCTACATCAATGTAATACTATTGTAAATCTCAATGATAGGCACATATATCGCTCATCAGACCTGTTAGTCATATACAGACCATTCCATAGATATGTCAGGTGTTGTGATGATCTCGTGGGAAGCAATCATTTGAGTCACCTCTTGCTCGAACCTGCTACTGCTGAATATTAAATTATTTAACCAGCATGTATCCAGATTGCAAGATTGGCATGTTTGCTGTTCCTTTGTTCCTGCATGTGTTAGAAGTGCCACGCACTGCGTCTTTCAAGCAGCTGTTTTTCAACTGCTTGTGGCGTATATTATATATGTATGTCTATCTATCTATCTCTCTTTCGCTCTCTCTTTCTCTCTCTCTCTCTCTCTCTCTCTATATATATATATACATATATATATATATATGTATATATACGCATAAATAAATAAATATATATATATATATATATATACATATATATTAATGTGTGTAACTCTGCATATACTATTAAGCTTCTGATTTAGTGATCATTTGAAACAGCAAATTAACATAGTGATTTAATCATTTGTCTAGAGTGATCAGATTTATATTTACATATGCTTTCCATCATTCTCACTCTTGATTCTTCGCACTCAAATTGATTTTTCGCACTCTAATCTCATTGATGTAAGATGCTTAACAAACTTTATATGTCTATCTCTCTCTAAATATATATATATATATAAATATATATATATATAAATGAATAAATGCGAAAGTTATTTTCATTTATTACACCTATATTACCATCAAACGGGTTAGTGATATTTAAATCCACAATACAGCATAGTCTTTTAAAATGATGTGGATATATATATATATATATATATATATATATATATATATATATATATATATATATATATATTAGCTTGTTATGCTAGGTCGCTATCGCTTTGCAAAATTCGCTACTTATAATGTTTGACATCAAAGTGTTAAATATTAAACATTTTATAAATTTGTTTTAACAGTGCATTTATTCATATAATTTTTTTACATTTAGTCATGCAAATTAGATATAGAAAGAGTTATGTGTGCCTTTCGTCTCTACGATATATATATATATATATATATATATATATATATATATATATATATATATATATACATATATATAAAAACATTATTACCTGTTTGATGGTAATATGAGAGTAATAAATTAAAATACCTTTCGCATTTATATATATATATATATATATATATATATATATATATATATATATATATATATATATATATATCAGCAAACATTGTAAAAATCAAATAAATTGTATTGAATCATTTTACGTTTCTTTGAGATTGGTATAAATACATAGTTAAAAAGTACAACATTAAAACAAAAACATTTACAATGAATGAACATAAAACATTAAAAAAACATTATAAACGGTATAGTTTAACTGAAGAAATGTGTTATGTTTTACAAAGTTGCTAAAATGAAAAAAATGCTTAAATACACACGCAATATATATGTATATAAAGTGCGCCTGGAGATTTTATGCAAATCATAAACAACAAATATTTTGACATTAATTTTGTAACACTTTTCTATAACTGTTTATATCTATTCTATATAATTTTTTATAGATTATATGAATTGCGATAGACTATTGCTATTGTTGTAATTTCAAAAATCTTATGTGATTGAAAAATTAAACTATCAATATTTGCAGATACTGTTTTTTTACATTAAATTTAGTAATTAATTATTCTAGTAGAATATACCTATTAATAATGGAGATTATCTGTATATTATCCTGTCTGTCTGTCTGAAGCCGAAACTATATTATTAGTTTTGATCGCTCTCTTTGTATATCTACTCATCAGCTACTATATATATCCATTACAAAACTTCCCCAAACATCACGCGTCTTTCAAATTTAAATAATTGATTTGTTTTAAAGCTTCTAATAAATTAATATTCGCAAATATACCTTCATGATTGTTTGCTCCGATTTCCAGATGTATTAAAAATAGTTTCCTGAATAATATTATTAATAAAAATTATAAATATAATTAATTGAAGACAATGTTTTTTTCATCTATATAATTGCGTTAAGTAATTACATTAGATTGTAATGGAATATGATTGAACAGCCAGCGTCTACTGTAACATTTGGTTACACGCTCTCTGATTATTACGTATAACGTTCTATTTTGAACGCACAGAACGTAATAATTTAAAAAGTTCTTAGGTGCTAACAGGACGTCAGATTAGAGAGAGATAGCGAAATAGAGAGGGAAAGTGAGAGAGTGAAAAACAGAGATAGAAAAATAGAAGGGCAAAGAAAGAGAGAAAGAGAGAGAGAAAGAAATAGAGAAAGAGAAGAAGAGAGAGATATAGACACAAGACAAGGTGCGTTATTTGATTAATAGCATGTAAACAACACATTCTCTGAGATTTAGCGTACGAGTCGTTCAAAAATTATATATTTACTTTTTATTAATTCAATAAATTTGTGCTTTAAAACTTCATTTCTAATAAGCTAAAAACGCTTATTAGAAATTATGTTTTAAAGCACAAATTTATTGAATTATATTGTTTAATTAAAAAAATAATGAATCAGAAAGAAAGAATTCATATAAAAGTTTAAAACGAAAATATGTTTAGTTGGAAATGCTAACTAATGTAAACAATAGGCTCGCAGAATTATCGTTAAGTGCGAACTCACGTGACTTAAGTTCCAGAAAAAATAAATTGTTTCTATGATGGATATTATTTTTTAGCGAAAATAAAATTAAAAAGTATAGTGCTCAGATTTAATATCTAATTATCTATTTTAATTTATTTTTGTCCAATTAAATTCAATATTTATTACCATAGGGTTGGTCATCTATAGGTCCGTCAAATATAAATGTTGTTACTCCGTCTTCTGAAACAATAAAATTACTTCAAGTTAACAACTTTCTTCTATTTATCGAAGAGAATTTAAAGAGTTGGTTATCGAAACACTTTCCGTGTGGTTACTTTTTACTTTTTTTAAATGTAATGTATGTAATATGTAACTTAAAACAACTCGAAAAAATATGTGACCGGAGGGAGTCAAATTAACAAAAGTATACAAGAGAAGTGTTACATAATCTACTGCACTGAAGCACCTTTCTTTTGAATAACTTTTAACAGTCTGTTATCGACAGGAACAACTATTGGGTAGCAACTCCATGTTTTTCTTGTAACTATGTTTTCGGGAAATTTGAAGCATGATTTGCTGCGTAGTCTTTCTTAAATATCGACGATTTAAATTTGGTTCAATGTTAGCTATCCAACCACACTATGATATATTTTCTCTAGGAAATCACATTAATTTTAGAGTCCATTTTAACTCTGTCCTCAACTTTAAGAGGACCTAAAAGCTCACTTCTAAGAATACCAGCCCATATCATGATCCAAGCCCCACATCGTTGCGTTTAACAAGTTGTTTTGAATTATGTTGCTTACAGACCCAACCGTCACGCAAACTCACCAGGTTCATCGACGGTGAACCTGGACTCGTATGTGAACAAGACTTTACTGAAATCAGTTTTCATATATTTCTTTACCCACTGAACTCTATGTTAATTATGTTTCTTAGTTAATATGGGAATCTCGATTCGACTCTTTACATCATTTCTTGATGCTTTGCATCTGGTTTACTTTGAAACCATAGGAACTTCAGCGGTCTGAAATATGAATGAACTACAATCATGCAGATGACTTCTCTTCAGATAAGTAACAGAAGTCTATCTGCTAAAGTCTTGAATTCAGCTTGAGACTTTTTTTTTCTCGGTTGAATTCCGTTCTTACATACGTTATTGATTGTTCCATGACCACTTCTTAGATCCTTTCAAATTTAAAGCGAAGACTTTCCTTTAATAATTGTATTTATTATGTAGTTATTTTCATCACTTGTTATTTCTTTTCACAAGCAATTAAGATTTTAGCTCTTGCAAATAATCCCTAGGGACTGAAAAATGCAATAATTACAAAAGTGTATTAGATTTCCTTACAGATACAACAAAATGGATACGAAATAATATTATATCATTAGATGTCAATTATTACTCAATATAATATTAAATGAATGCAAAATTAGTACTTGCATATAATCTCTAGACGAACTTTATATATTTATTTTCATACTTGTATACATCCGTACTTTAAAATGACTTTAACTCTATCCTCTAAATGTGTAATGATCAGCAATTTTTCCTGTACGCACCATTAACAATGTTAGCGTTTCTATAAGGTTCGTAATTTTAACTTCTCGTAAGATGAGATCACCTGTAAACGGAAGTTAAGCTTTAATTTTCTCTAACGTTCTAATGAAAGACTCAATTGTTAATATGTCTACTGCACCGAAAGGTTTAGACCAAGCGAAGCATAAGCATGTTTGGCCAACGTAAATGTGATTCATGTCAAAGTCATCAACCGTTCAACTTTGTAATTCCGGCCACGTTTTTATGAAACACACATTCGACAGCATTTTGTGCGTGCTAACATTTCGTTAAGTAAAATTAAAAGCGAAGTCGACGTGTAGCAAATTACATATCATTCGTATAATTTTGAAGTTAATAGTAGACATGCCATTTTTAAAATGATTAAGGTTAACGAACATAAGTCAGTCATGAGATTGCATAATTCTGTCGACGAACGTGAGGAGAGGCCAAACATTTTATCTGGGACTTATTTTTAATATTGTATTAAGTATTTCGTGAAAGTATGCAACGGAAACGTTGGTAACGTAACAACTATTTATCTTCTTTTTTCTTCACCGTGACTGAACATGTCAAAGCCAATGTCCTCATAGATGAGGGGATTCATTGGCTACAATATGGGCCAAGTAGAGAGTCTCTACGGTTAAATAAACCCAAGTGATCGCTATTTTCCGTTACCTTGAATTTTTCTTTTGACCTAGATGCACCAAAATTAATCAGTTCTGAGTGAAAACATTTCCGATATTTTGAGCAGGTTTGGTAATGATTGGTCAAGCGATGTGGTCTTTAGGCTGTACACAAATTATCAAAAATAATGTGAGACACATACAACCGAAAAAATAACTTTCTTGGCAGAGGTAAAACTCATGATTTACAGTGTGTGCCGGGAAGGAACTGTGTTAAAGTGAACACTAGCGTGAACTCACGATGCGGCATCTTAGGTTTCGATTCATACTGATTTAATGGCACCACTACTTAAGCCTAGATGGTTTGCCCGCTAATAAATTAAGACCTGTCTTGACTCATGATACCATTTTAATAATGCTATAAAAGTTTCAATCCGTTTAATTCGTCTTTACTTCATTTAGTTTCTAGCGTAATCGTCTTACTTTCTTTCACTTACGCTCTTTCTTTTGCTTCTACGAGTATTTTCCATCCTAACCACTTGCTAACCTATTATTTTACATTATCTCATCACATATATAGAATAATCCCGTTGACACACCGGTTCTCATTAGATCACCGAAGTTAAGCAACGTAGAGTCTGACCAGTGCTAAATGGGTGAGCATTTTGGAGAAGCAGGTGCTGTATGTGGCTTGGAGAGAACATGGACTCCATCAGGTTCTATTATGCTCACGGAACAGCTATGACAGGTAAATATCTGCTAAACTCCTTGACGACGTCCGTTGACGTTATAGGATATCATCATCATCATCATCATCATCATCATCATCATCATCATCATCATCATCATCATCATCATCAGCATCATCATCACATCACATCTCGTTTCATTCGACTTTCCTAAACGATTCAAGTAACTAACCAAGATTTAAATTTTGGGGAATTACTATTGACTTAGGAAGCCTGTACACGATCTTTCCCGTGAGAATCGAATTCTATTAGGTAAACCAAATGCCAAGAAAACAGTATCAGGCAAGTCAAAATACATTTCCGTACTGATTCATGCTAAGTGCGTTTGGATATATATATATATATATATATATATATATATATATATATATATATATATATATATATATGTAGTAAGCTATGAAAATATATTTATTGCAATTAAGCTACACAGAGTCTCCCGCGTTTCATCGCCGGGGAGAATCTTCAGTCTAAAATTTTTGCCTGAAGATTCCATCCGGGGATGAAACGCGGGAGCCTATGTGTAGCTAAATTGCCATAAATATATTTTCATAGTTTACTACCTAGCTCTACTTACGTATCGAGCACTATTGAAGTAAATACTTAAAATTGCACATGAAAAATGATATCTCCTCATAAAATTGTATGTGGATACATGAAATACTATATATATATATATATATATATATATATATATATATATATATATATATATATATATATATATATATATGAATATATATTTATACATATATATATATGAATATATATATGTTTATGTATATATATATATATATATATATATATATATATATATATATATGTATTAGTAGAGAATGGTAGTTTGCTTGAAGCATTGCTGGGTATATTAGTAGTATGTTTTTTTAAAGGCTGTGGGCAATGCAACAAAAATATTTTGTCAGATTCTCTGCATAGTCGGGGAATTCTTCTGGTATGGATTATTTTTGACAAAGGGAAGTTTCTTTTCCCGAAATATTAAATAATGATTGTTTTAATCATCCGGACATCACACAAACAGCTAATAATACTCTTGCTGTTATGTAAGATTTTAGGAGTAATAAATAGTAAGTCATATTTCGTATTCGATGTATTGTTTTTGTTCTTTACAACTTGCATCTTACCCGGAATTTGCATTGCCCACAGCCTTTAAAAAACATACTACTAATATATATATATTTATATGCTAAGTTATATAAATATATTTATGGCAATTAAGCTACACAGAGGCTTCCGCGTTTCATCCCCGGAAGAAATTGTCAGATTAAAAAACAACATTTCTTTGCATTTATTAAAATATTTTTTTAGCCTGACGATTCTGTCCGGGGATAGAAACAAAGAAGCTTCTGTGAAGCTTAATTGACATACATATATTTTCATAACTTAGTACCTAACTCTACTCATGTATCGAGCACAGTGGAAGTAAATACTGAAAGCTGATTAATGAAAAATTAAATCCTCTTATAACATTTTATGTGGATACATTAAATAATATACACATATATATATACATATATATATATATATATATATATATATATATATATATATATATATATATATATATATATATATATATATATAGAGAGAGAGAGAGAGAGAGAGATTGAGAGATATATTTGTGTATATATATATATTACTAAAAAGATTATAATAAGTGTTCAATGTAAAACTCGATGATTGTAAACATAAAACTACAGAGCATTTATAAAAAAAAACAAGGGTATTTTAAATTCTAATGGGCAGGTCTTTATACATATTTTTACTTGCTGAATCAAAAAAATGTCATTTTTTGCAATTGTTTCGTACAGAAACAAACAGAGATAAACAAAATGACTGGCCATCTATAAATGGATCTTATGGTCCCAGGGGAACGATTTCATTTGGGAAATACATAAATAAATTTTTAAAATAGAAGTTTTTTTGTTTTTTTTTGTTTTGATTATTTGCTTGGAAATTATTTTCGGAAATGATATGCCTATCTTCTTGTTAGCTGCAGCATCGAAAGATCTTGATAACTATATGTTCATAGCTGGTTCTTCGTTTCTGTCCAAGACAATTTTCAAGAGTTGCATTGAATTATATATATATATATATATATATATATATATATATATATATATATATATATATTAGACAGAGAGCATTTGGAAAACCGAGTGCAACACTTCGCGGTTTAACTTCTATATGGTAAATGAGCCCTTTACTACTCTAATTTGATTTGTGGTATATTTCTTACGCTTCGTGGTATTTAGTATTTAGTTTGTACTTATCATATTTACGTGTTGTATTTTTCATCTGAAATAAAAAGTTCCAACATTGGCAGAATGATGACCGTACACTCAATGTTCGTGATCAAGGGAGTCCCTGTCGGTTGTGACGCTTAAATCTTTCTTCTGAGTCTCACTGCTTTCATATTGGTTTGGAGTCATTTTTCATGGTTTTGTTGCTGTGTGTAGCAACACCAGTCCACGACTTATTTTACACGTGATCCTGTCAAAGGAAGTGTTTATCCATTCCATATATAGACATAACAGGAAACTATCACACACATTGTACATGGTAGCGTTTTCCAATAAAGAATGGTCATCAGTATTTGTTATGAAGGCATATATAACTATGAAACCTATATATACATATTGAATATAATCTCGAAATAATGCAGTTGATTTTATCAACACCTTATATATATATATGTATATATATATATATATATATATATATATAAATATATGTATATATATATATATATATATATATATATAGAGAGAGAGAGAGAGAGAGAGAGAGAGAGAGAGAGAAAACATCACCTAATAAGTCCTAAAATTAACAAATAACACAACAACTTTTAAGCAAAATGCGACTTTATTCATCAGTTTCATACACTGGCTCAAACGATTCTCTAACAATTCAATAACTTTTTGTTGAACGATTCGTCTTTGGCCTCAAAATACGCCCTAATCCCCGATATCACTTTTTTTTTTATTAAAGCCAAATCCATTTCCGTGGATTATTCGTTTGAGGTCTGAAAACATCTAGCAGTCGCTGGAGGAGATCTGGGGAATAGAGTCAGTGCAGAAATAATTCGAAGTGGCATTAATGTAGTTTGGGCATTTTTAGGATCGACTTGGGATACAGTTGATTTTTTTTTGTGAAAGAGCACTTTATCTTGTTTATTTTGTTTGCGTCTTTTTTGTGATTGCATCATTCATATAGAATGCTACATAATATTCGCTATTTATGTTTTTTCCTTCTCAAAGTAATCGATAAATAAAATACCTAGCGCATCCCAAACCTTACCTGCTTATGTTTGTGTCTTTGGTCGCTTTCTACGACTTTCGGCTACTGCTGGCTACTGAGCTGACTTGCGATTTGTTTCAAGAGTTAGATGGCTGATTCATGCTACTACAACGGTTATATATTTACGCAAAAAAACTCTTTTGAGTTGCGTTAAGACAGTTGCAAACAACGCACTTGATGCGTTGATGTTTTTTTATGTTTTTGATGTGAGCAAACGCGGAACTCACTTTGAACACAGTAGTCTCATTATCAAATGCTTGTGCAAAATGGTAATTACACGTCTTGATTATATCTTAAAATATCTTGTCATTTCACGCTACCTCAATGTACAATCGGCCAAAACCAGTTCGTGGACTTTTGTGATGTTTTCTGAATGTGGGTGACCTGAGCGGTCGAGCATCATTTTGGTCCGTACGACCGCGTTAAAAGTCAGCATACAACTACTTATCTGGTTGGCGCAACGACACAGATATCACATAACACGTATTAAGCCATTGCTTTGCTTGAACAGTATCATTCCCATTAAAAACAATACTTTCTCAACACACGGAAATCAGAATTTTCCATTGTCTTGAAAATTTAGAACTATAGCTTCACTTAAATGAGTGTAATTTGTAAGCTGTAACATATGGCATGTCCACTACTTACTGAGTCATGTAATATATATATATATATATATATATATATATATATATATATATAATAGAAGAATACACAATTCACACCGGGAATGATGTGTACCCCCGAACAAGACAGTTTTGCACAACTTTTATTTCAACAAAATTCATAATTATCGCTTTATTGGTTTAGGAGTGAATCTTGTATATGTAAACACAAAGAAATACCTAAATTATTATATATATATATATACATATTATATATATATATATATATATATATATATATGTATATGTGTGTGTGGGTGTGTGTGCGTATGTGTGTGTGTATTATTATTTCATGCATCTACATGAAATGTTGTAAGGAAATATAATCTTTTATGTATAAATTTTCAGTATTTACTTAAAAAGTTCTCAATTTTGTTTTTTCTTGACGATTTTCTTACGGGGATGAAACGCGGAAGTATCTGTGTAGCTTAATTGTGATAAATATATTTTCATAACTTACTATATATGTGCATATATATATACACTTATGTTGTAGTTATGTGTTTTAATATGTTATTGTTTTCTACAATATATAGTTAAGTTATTCACATTCATATGTGATTATTTTTAACTCTCAGTTATATGAGCCGGAAACCCAGATATATATCATCATATGTATGTCTCTAAAGTCTACGCTTAGTTTATCCTTTAAGATTTTTATCTCATATTTAGTATTTATCGTAAAACACAACTTACAAAAAGTGTCTTAATATTATATTCAGTATGATTAAAAATCTAAAGGAACCTTCGACAATGCTTTAAATTTCATACTCTGAATGCACATTCTATATCAAAGAGTCTCTGGTTGTGATGGATCACAGCGAATTTCAAATACAAAATCTAAATCAAAAATCGAATATAAAACGAGCTGCAAATTGACAAAATCGTACATGTCTAAATCCCGAGAATTCCGAAAATGAAAAGTCGAAAATGAAAAGTCGAAAATCCAAAATTCTTATGATACGAAACATTCGCATTCAGTTAACAAATCCATTTCATCCCAATTAGCAGAAACTATTAGACGTTTTTTAGTTATTTTTATGCGTATATTACCAAGAATAACAGAAACATAAGTGAGTTGTGAAACTAAATACTTCCGTCTGACAACATCAGGATGGTGACAGCTTTTATCTCAATATTGTGAAGTATTCCCGAAGTTATGTCATGGAAAGTTGATAACTTAAAAACTAGTTGTCGGATCAAGATAACATTTTTATGGTAGTTTCTGCCTGCAATGAACGTTGGATCAATACATAAAATTTCGAAAAATAGGAAGTTGAAATTCAGTAAAAATTTCGAACATGACCTCAAGATGTGGAACTTCATGGGTTACACAATTGACCAAATCTCTACAATTAAAAAAACTGATGTTATTCCCAAAAGTCCGTTATCATTAGCCTTATCCTTGTCATTGAAAAATTAAATAATTTCTAAGTTAGTTCATGACCGATATTTTTACCAAGTTTGGTGACGATTCGGTCGCTTTCTTGGCCTTTTAGCCAAGATCAAAGTGTAGTATCTGTTCCGATGGATACTGCACCCCATACTGGTATTGTCTTGGCCTTCGGGTCTTGATTTACGCCGGTCAATGGGTCTGTCCTGTGCAGTTCTGGGAGGTTAACCCCCTCCCAGGCTTTGCCTCCCCTCTTTGGGGAGGAGTATGTTTATTGCTTACTGTCTGAGGCGCCCTGCCCAGGCATTTTGTTAAGAAACGCCGTACTCTTCCTCTAGAGTGTAAATTCCCACTTTCCGACCTTGTGTCACATTCTACTTTGTGGGACGTAGATAAATAGGAGTTTGGTGACGATTGGTCAAGCGATTTTAAAAATTAGATTTCTGATCGCTAAATTTAAAAAGATCCGACGTTACCTCTTTTAAAATGAATTGTTCCAAAATCAAATAATGTCGATCCGTCGAGTAAAACAGTACAATTATGAATAAATACATTTTAAAATGGAACATTTGATTTAATGATTTGAAAAAAAACTTGTATAACAATTATTATTTTTTTGCAGTAAAAAGACAGAAAATATTTATTGTTTTAAAAATGATAAAATTGCTACAATGTTAAATACATAGGAATAAACATATTCGCTTGTTTGATTTTAAGAATATTTTCCTTACAAAACAATTATTTTTTACGCAAAAAGGTCTATTTTTATAAACTTGATCCTGACAGACATTAATTATTTTAAAAAAATATGTCGTCTTAATCTAATGTATTACAAGCAAGACCTGAGGAAATTCTAAGGTGCCTCCTACATTAATCTATATAATTTAACTTTTATAAATGATATATAAACAGTAAATAATATATTTTCTAATTTATATTTATATATAAATATATATATATATATAATTTATATATAATTCATATTTGCTAGTTGTTTCATCTATTTGCTCAGTAAATTGTGTTTGTTTTTGTTTTAAATAAATCACCTCATCCTTTACTTTTATAAATATAACACAGAATAATAAAAACATACTTTTTAAACAAAGTTGACTCTTTACGACGTCAAATATAAAACACAAAAAATCGAGGAAAATATTTTAAATACATCTTGAAATCTGAAAGAAACTATGATGTGTGTATATTTGCGAATATTAATTTATTAGAAGCTTTAAAAAATAATACTGTTAATTTGAAAGACGAGTGATGTTTGGGGAAGTTTTTGAATCGGTATACATAGGAGCTGATAAATAGATATAAAAAGAAGGCGATCAAAACTAATAATATATTTTAGTATAATTAATAGAAGTAATAGTGTACGTTTCTGCTCCAGACAGACAGATACAAAATCTTCCATTAGTAATAGAAGTACAATAGTACAATGAATAAAAGTAATAATATAATGTCGGCTTCATACAGACAGATACCAAATCTCCATTAGCAATAGATTGATGTAGAAAGCACGATGGACTTTCCTCGGGTCTCGCTTGTAATAAATTATATCATGACGATAGATATTTTCTGTTTGTTATAGTTATTTTTTTATATTTAATTGTATGTAAACCTTTGAAAAAAATGTTCAATGAGCAAAACAAACGTCGAATTTTTAAGAGTCTCAAGATTGAGTAAAATATGTAAAAAAATAAACGATATCTCATCAATTTCAAAATGTGTGTATCGTTCATTACTATTGTTGCTTAATTTTTGAGACATGCGAAGAATCCAAGTTTATTTAAGTGTGAGTAAAGGTATTCGCAGAATGTGACGTTCACGTCGCTATTGTTGACATGTGACATACGAGAATACGGACAGGAGATTTTGACCTAGTTTTTTTATTTAGCTGTCTCTCATCAGAGAGCGCTAAGCCCGTGGTTTACACGCTTGACACATTCTTGTCAGACAGGCTATAGTCCATACTTTGAAGTACATATGAAATGAAGAAACACATATCAGACACACACACACACACACACACATACACACATATATATATATATATATATATATATATATATATATATATATAAAATATTTGTTGTTGTTTATATTTTTATCTATGGACGTATACGTTTCGTCTCTTTTCAATCAAGACTCATCAGCATAGAAGTGCGACTATTCACGACCGGTCACACGATTCGAAACCCTGGACTACAAATATTTTTTCAACCTACAGTCCAACGTGGCTAACCGCTAGGCCAGTTCTGAACAGCTTATAAACAATGATAATTTTAACACAATAACGGCGGCGAAAGCGTACAGGCATTCAAACTTCTATAAGGGAAGGAACGATGCATAAAGCAAGTGACGCTACGCTGTGTTTCTACTACCATTTTACAGTGCTCTACTTTTTAACGAGGAGCTTCAAATATACTAGTAGAATAGAGCATACTCAATTAATATAGCATTTGTTTATACTTTTTAAGTTTTTTTTCTTTCTTTGGGTGTATAGTACGGTTTCGGTGACACTTCATGATAAAGTTTACAAAAAAGAGCCCACGTTATTCACCCTGTTGCCGGCAATACATATTCCATAATTCATAATGATTAGTTTAATAGTTTAGGATTTTACATGACACATACATAATATTGAAAGTCACGCGCACGCATAACTCTTTATATTATTTCATACGACACAACATTTGATGTAGAACAATTCTCATCTATATTAAGTATTTTGTATCTAACCTATTTTTTTTTAATTGGTGACAGTGTCATTTTGAGTAGGAGCTCACCCTTGATAGTAAACTTTACAAATAAAAATAATTTACTCATATTATTCACTGTGTTGCCTAGAATATATATTCCAAAATTCATAATGATCCGTTAATTATTTTATGAGATTATCCTCTACACGCACATACATATAATTGCGAGTTTCTGTCTTCTTGATTTGTCAAACGCTGTGAAAAATATTTTTCTATGTTGTCTGCTTTATCTCTCTTCTTATTGATAGCTGTTGAAGATGGCCTCATCGGTTGGAGCTTTTGGATTTGCATTAAAAGTGACTAAGGGGGGTTCGAATCGTCCGACCGGCTAAACAGTTATCTCCACACTGAAGATTTCGCGGGGATGAAACGTATACTATGTGGATAATAATTAAAAATATGTATTATTGATTAATTAATTATATATATATATATATATATATATATATATATATATATATATATATATATGCACCATTCTAGTAGCCCGTCTTTGAATTCTCTCAAGATGCTGGATATCACGTATTATATATGGAACAGAGACCTGGACACCATACTCTCACATTGGTTTGGCGAGGGAGACATAAAGTAGGAAACATATTTCAGGAATGAGTTTGCAGTAAGAATGTTGAATGAGAAATTGAGTGCTCCTGACATTGTTTGCAGCCTGAATGCAATGTGCAGATTGCTTGAAGGACGAGTCAAACAGAAGACAATATCTTCTGTCTCATTCGCCTCCTTGAGCGGAGCCGTGTCACCGCTGAGAGTAAGAGCCGAATCAGAAAAACATCCCACTGCAATATGGACACAATTATCGACATTAAGGTATAAGTTCCATTCAATGGACCATTTCCAGGCGCGTTGAAGTCTAAACTTTTCATTGTTAATGGCGCTTCCTAAGAACTACTAATTTGGCGTAATCTGAGAATAGAAGCACGTTTCCACCAATCACTTTATTTTGCATATACACATACCTTACTTTATAAACATTATTGAAGAAGACCTATTTCAGGACGGGCAAAATTAATTCTGTGCACACAATTTTATGTCATCCGACGAACATTAAAATCAAGATATAGTTAGATTAAACCTTATATTTAGAATCCTCATTCGATGTTTAATCAAAATCAATTATATCATTTTCTGAAAAATATCTGATATTATAGGCTTTAATTAAGAGGCACAGAAGAAATTGAAATTCCGTGAATCTTTTTAATTTAGTGTTCAATGATTGCATAAAATCCAATGCAAATCTGATATATTTGAATTTTCAAATGATTCTTCACTTAGATTTTTTATTTCTTCTTGTTTTTGATTGTGTTTTTTTTGTCTTATACACACACACACACTCACATACATACACACATATATATATATATATATATATATATATATATATATATATATATATATATATATACATATACATATATATATATGTTGTTATTGCCAAATATTTACAAAAGGCCATCCTTACAAGATTGCATTGTCCGCTTGTATTCATGCTGATTCCTCAGCATATCAGAGTCACTTTTAAAAGTTGCTATTGCTATGATACACAAGGTCACTGGTTTCCGTTTTCATGTAGTAATGCTATTCCCTTTTGTCTGCTTCGCAGAAAATTGGTTCATGTTATGGGATCACATGTGTAGACACTATACATATGATAGAGCATAACTGTGTCAAAGACCGTCGAAACGGACAGTTTCCAAAAAGCACGTTTCAAGATAGAGTACTTTAGGTTATGTTTATTGGAGCACAAAATTACAAGGCTTTAAAAAAAAAGCCTAGTAATGTTGTGCTCCATGTCTCCGCAGAACACAGACGTATAGACTAGAGGCGTAATCCGTACAACCGAGGCTACGTTTGATGGTAACGACTTTGTGTGAGCACACGCGTTTTTAAAATGGGTATATAGCCTTTTTCTATCCATTGATGTATTTTTATATTGAAGGATAGTCCATAGCACGCACGAGCGCGCGCGCGAGAGAGAGAAAGACAGACAGACAGACACACAGACAGACAGACAAAGTTTCAAAGATATAGCAAAGAGTCAGCTACACTTAACCTGGTCCCCTTGACGCAGATTTATGGTTTGACATTCTGGAATTCTGTTGGCGTGATTAGCATTACATTTGCCTTCTTTGAAGGTGTGGTAATGCAATACATGGTTGTTTTCAAGTCCAATGTTCACAGCTCGTTGTCCAGCTTTTCTTTTCAAATAATCGCCTCAGTACACCCATTTACTTTAATCCTATCAAGGTGGTGTCGTCCATCTGGCAAGCATTACACTTCATCCTGGAGTGGCATTTGGGTATTGTTAAGCGGTGACTCATTAGTATAAACCCCCTATAATTGATTTGTAGTAGATGTCGACATTCTCTGGATACACTTCTGTCAAACATATGTAGCCAACTTCCAAGCCACAGCTGAAGGGGTGCAAACGGCGATAGTCCTCTCTTCAACTGATGTTTTTTTTTTTTTTTTTTCGAATCGCTCTCGGTCGGTCTATCGAAGTTACTTTTAAGACATTCCTGAAATCGGCATACATCAAAATACAAACAATAAACTATAATAATTTAAAGTTTTTTTCTTAATTTTGAAAGTATCACAATAATCACAATCGCATTCCAAACGCAATGTATACCTACACGACTAGTGTACATATTGTTACAATCTGGGTTATAATTATACGCCCACTTCTTTCAACAGCAAGCCTCGCTAACAACAAAATGGTTATAATTTAATTTTTGTCTCAATCTTTAAATTATCACAATAATCGCAATCGCATTCTAAACGAACGCATATGCATAGTCCTGATGTACATATTGTTATCATCTGGGTTATAATTATTATTTAATATCCTAATACTACTACTACTACTACTACTACTACTACTACTACTACGGAGTAATCTCGTTCCAAGTTTTGCTACGAAACTACGGAAGTTTTGCTACGAAACTACGGAAGTTTTACTACGAAACTACGGAGAGAAGATGCGTTAGATCGTCTAGTACGAACCACATGATTTACACACTCGAAATACACGTGTTAGACAAGCTGTAGTACCTGCCTCGAAATTGGTGGGAAGCAGATGGAGAGGGGGGACAAATCAATTATCCGAGTTGAAAGAACGAGTTATACGCCAAAGATATTATCAGTCAGAAAATTGGTCCCAATTAGCGATTTACTTTTTCTTTACTAAGTGCGGAACAGGGCCGTAAAAATACAGGGCAAAACAAATTTGATTCAAAGAAAACATTTTCAATTAAGATAAGACGGAGAGGAAAATAAGAAAAGGCCAAAAAAAAGAGAAAAAAAGAGAAAAAAGAATGAATTAGATGATAAAAAATAAAAATAAAAATCATAGCATGTGTCTAGAAATAGACTTAGACGATATAATAGTATATATATTACATATATATAAAACGTTATATAGAGGAAAAGGAGAGATAGAAGACGAGAAAGTGAGAAAGATTAAAGAGAGAGGGAGAAAAAAAAACGCCATAAAAATGTAAGTAGAAACTTTATATTATCAAACGCAGTGTAAATCGTTTTTTTATCTCAATGTCTGTGTGTATAGTAAAAAGAATAGAAAATCTAGATCAAATCTACAAGTTTATTCTTATGTAAAATTTATCGGTGGAGATAATGAAGGTATTCCCCGAATCACTGAATCAACCCCTAGGGTGGTATGACGCAGATTTCGTCAGGGTGGGGTCATGTTTTCCGGTCATTTCTCAACAAATTTCAACGTAATTATGTAATAACTTGAAAACGGTTAGTCATTACTTCCGGAAATAGATTTTTATTTTATATTTTTAATGTTTCTTTGCGTCATTACTCGTTTAATGGAGGGAAGTAAGACGCTCAAAAAGGGTGGTTTTAGTAGTGCTCTGGAGGCATCCTTAATTTTATTTGGCTGGTTTTAGTAGTGCTGTGGATGTGTGCGTTCGCTATTTGAGGACATATGTGAATCTATAATATATAATTCCATGAAAAATGCCAGTAATCTGAAATCATATGCCCTTAATAGGGTTAAGATGAAAATTCATATACACTTAATGTACAAAAGCAAGGACATTCCCAAATTTTGACACTTTTATTGTCATTAAGGGTATGACTACATATCAACCAAACCATTTCATTATCACATCACTACAGTATACATCTCTATGCATGAGTGGATGAAGTGTGTGAGGTGCGCTGAAGAACAATTCCTACCAGTAAAATACATAGCTCTGTTGTGCTGACAATAAAATTGTACAAATTTGGGAATTTCTTTGCTTTTGTACATTTAGTTTATATTAACTTTCTGGATCTCTGGGTTGCCTTGACTAATAATGCTGAAATTATACACACGTATAGCACCTATCAAATAAAAATTGTGTGCAAAGTTTTAACTAATTTAGTTCATTTGTTTTTGAGTTATGATTGATCAAAGAAATGAGATTTCCAGCATAGACCATTCGTGAGTCTATTAAGGGATAGAGCGCTCTCGCGTCTCCACTGATTTTATTAGTTCTCTAGAGGCTTCCTATGTTTTATTTGGGTTGTTTCAGTATCGCTCTGTAGGCGCCTAAGTATTTTATTTTCACTCCTTACTTAAAAGATAGGGGCTGGTGGAAGAAACTTTGTTTTAGTAGTACTCTGGAGGTCACCTTCATTTAAAATGCTAAATATCCTAGGTAGAGCAAGTGCATGTAAACTCAGTGTTGTCCGGGATAAATAACTTCTATGTCTATTAAAAACAAGAGTGTTGTATACACTAGGAGCCATACTCAAAGTGATCAATATCTAGAACAGAGCAAGTAGTTTCCCAAAAGTTCTCATTACAGTGCTCAATATTTAAGATAGCGCAGGCGTGTTTAAACACCATATTGCCCAGTATAAAAATCATATGTATAAAATTCCAGGGAAGACAATGTAAGTGGTCCTGGATGTCTATGTTACCCTTTATGTGCTGAATATCTATGTGCCCTCACTTTCAAGTGGCCCATAAGCATATAACCCATTAAAACTCAAAATGCATATACTATTTTCTCATGAGTGGTATTTTAAAAGTCGAATTAACAAATATCTAAATTGCTTAGTTAGGAAATTATCAGACTGAAAACATTGAGTTTGCAGTTTCGGTTCTACTCTTGTTATTTTTTAATAGAATGAAGAATTATTTTCTATATTTAGTACAAAACGCATCTCCACCTGTATGTCTGTCTTATTTTAACACATGAGTACTTTTTCTTTTTCTATGTTGAATTAGTTTAGTTTTTTTATTTAATTATTTTATTTTATTATTCGTATATGTAGTTATCCTAAAGTAAACTTTATTATGTGTATACAGTTGTTCGCTATTTCACGTCTACCGTTTAATAGGTTAAAATTGAAATAGAAAAAGTACGCACATATAAAAATAAGGTCAGCTATTAATTATACACATTCACAACAAGAGTACGTCATTCCTATAGAAAACAGGAAAAATAAGTACGAAGTAAAAGTCAACCGAACCTTTGTTTGTGAGCAGTCCTAACCTTGGCTAATTGAAGCATTAACCAGTCAGAAGAAATAACCAAGAGTCTGATTCGTTAGCTACCTAAGGTAAACACAACGTGTATATACAAAAACACCAGGTAACACGAATTCCATGCATTTTAGCATAATTATAATATATATATATATATATATATATATATATATATATATATATATATATATATATATATATATATAACAAAATATTTTTCGGAATTTTTAAATGAAGATTGATAATTTGTATTTCTGGATTATTTTGACTTCTGTTCTAATGATAGATTTTATTCTCACAACGTTTTAGCCGATGTAACTTTAGATTCTAGAAATCAGGAATCAGTATGAACTCATGGCGCAGCAGTTTAGAGTGCTAAGTTATATTCTTCTGGAGGTTTAATACTTAATCATCTGTACTAATATTGCAATTAAGAATAACGTTAGACATCTATCACTCATGACTGACAGAATAAAAACAAGTTACCCCCGTGAATTCAATAACTCATTCCGTACGGAATTCCGGCAACTGAAGAAGGTCAAGTGTTACATCGTCCAAAACGTTGTGAGAAAAACATCCAAAATAAGAACAGTAGTCTGAATAATTAAAAGTATACAAAGTTATCATATCAATATCCCCCGTCCCACAAAACATTCACGTAAAATCCGAAGAATCAGAAACGTGAATGGCAATAGAAATGTGATACAAGCCAAAACTTGAATCTCCAAAAAAATAAAAGTCAAATGTCTAGAAAAAGAACTCATGTACATATAAAAAAGACTCCCTTAATTAGCTCTGCAAGAATCAAGGCTAACCAAGTCAAAATAATCAAGAAATTTCCAAAGAAAACCGCTACATGCGGTCTGGAAAGCCAAACGTTACTTACATATTAAATATTGAGCTTGATTTTGCTTTGGAAATCGACTCTCATGTGAAACGATGTGAACTATATACAAGTATTATTATTTTTAATTATCATCGCACGCATATATACATATACAGGGTGGGCAAAAATAAGGGTCCTATTTTTAAAAATTCATAACTTTTTTATTTATTGATTTAAAAAAAAATTTTTTTTTAGAATAAGTAAAGGACCCCTTCCGAAGCAAGCATGAGCCGTATTAGCCCTAAGGAACGTACCCTCATTTAGAAAACATTATTTTTGCTTAAAAAACTCAAAACAGTGTAAAAAACAATACTTTAGTTTTTGTAAGTTTTAAGAAGTGTTTTTCGGCTAAAATTTGTTTTGTTTATTTCAAAAAATCTCGGAAGGGTCAGTCTACACACACATAAAGTTTGGTGAGTTTAACTTTTATTTTGTGGAAGTTATTCAAATTCAAGTTATTCAAATTTAAAGATAGGACCCTTATTTTGGCCCACCCTGTATATATATATATATATATATATATATATATATATATATATATATATATATATATATATATATATATATTAAGTAAATAATGATTATTTCTACCTACAGATATCGATGGTTAATGCTAACGCAATCTTCAGTGTAGGGGATTTTAATTCACGTAGACTGGGGGGCTCTAAATCGGTTTTACAAATCGGCCGGCGTCAACTATGATAGACATTAGGAGGGATTTAAATCTATAAACGCAAAATCAGCGGGCGTGTACAGCGAGCAGGTGACAATGATTCGACAACAACTAACGGGGTTGGGATCTCGCTTTATACCATAGTATTACTGCTCGTTTCTAAATTCTCTCAGAATACACCAATACTTGTAAAGAGAGCTATAATCATATTTTTTCAGTAAATATATATATATTTAATAAATATATATATATATTTAAGTAAATATATATGTCGCATATTATATTCTTGTTTTCACTGTCTTTGCTTTTCTTCATTTATAGCCGGCTTTCTGAACTGGGCAGGCTTTAAATATTCTCGCTGCCCCTTTTTCCCACTTTAAAACACTTTCCTTTGTCATCTCTGCCCGGGAAGTATCTTTAATGGCGAATATTTTCCATCTTAATCTCCTCTAATGCCTGCCTGCATCATCGAATGTACCTCTTATTGGACTTTTTACCCTTTTTGGATTTTCTATTTTCGCCGTACCTGAAGTTGTGGCTTCTTGGAATTTAACTTTGAAACCTCTCTCATTACTTCTCGTGCCTCTAACGACCTACCTATCTACATCTTATTCTCTCCGCTGGACTCTTCGACACCGGACTTTTTGGCAATCGGACATTTGCTTGCACCCTGGCACAGTTTTGCCCTGCGTTTCTTTCCCTACAACTTTTATTTCATTTGTTCAAATTTTAAATCTTGGCCATTGCCAACTTATCTATCCCAACGACTTCCTCTGATGATAAGATTTTGATCTTTGAAAAGCCTGGCTTAAGGAAAATTTAACTTGAATAAATTGCCTTTTTGCGGAATATACCTGGCTTTGAACTTTTGAATTGAATTTTGATTTGGCTTTTGCTTTCTCTAATTCCTTTCTATTCTCCTCCATTTCTACCTGCTCTATCCTGGATATTGAGCTGTATACTCTTCACAATAGGGTTTTACCTTTCCTAAAAGTTCGCTTTTAGTACACCTCTTTATATATATATATATATATATATATATATATATATATATATATAATTCAAGTACTATTTTTGTTTATACCACTATTCTTCTTCTTCTAGTATCAATATACAAAGCTATTCAGCTTATATAACGTCCAGCCAGTTGTTGTTAGATAGCTGTCTCGTGGTGTTTTAGAGTTCTAGGTGATTTGCTGTGCAGGGCCTGCCTAGCAGAGGGCATCGAAAGAGGTGCTCCATGGTATTGGGTTCTGTGCCACAGTCGCATATGTCTAGGGCCACTAAAATGACCCATCTACCTTTGGTCTTTCTGGAACGGTCGAAATATAAGCGGAGTCGGTTAAGGCACTTCCATTTGGACCAGTTGTTATATCCTGGTAAGAGGGGTCCGACAGGAGAAGCGAGCATAATCGAGCTGTGTAAGTTGTTGGACAGCTTTTCTCTTCCACATTTTACAGCGGGCCTCAGATGGTGTTATCTCCAGTGGAGCAGTGTTGGTTAGGAAACTTCTCTGATTAGGGTCAAGTACATGGCAATGTAGAGGGTGCCTCTCATCCGTGGCTTGCCTGCACCGCTCTATCTTACTGGCTTTCACTCTGCTGATGACTGGAGGGGCAATTCCTGCCAGGATGTATAAGTCTTTATTCTTAGTAGACATCACACACCCAGTGATAAATCTTATGCTTTCGTTTAGAACGGGGTCCAGTTTTTTAGCATGGATGGATGTTTCTCACACTGGCCTGGCATGTAGTGTCTTGGGGCATGCACCCCATCTAGGGTTGGTGGGTTTGCGCAGGGTGTTGTTGCGGTTGCTCACTTTTGCTTTTGTCTTCATGATGTAGGTTTTGAATGTAAGGCATATGTCGAGTGTAACACCGAAGTAGGCAGCGTGATCAGAGTGTGCCAGTGGTGTTCCAAAACCAAGACACATTCAGTTGGCGCTTAGTTACTGTGTTTCTCAGGTGGAAAGAGCATATTTGTGTGTTTGCTGGGTTGGCAAGTAAGTGGTTCTCTTCATAGTAGGTTGTTAATTCTGAGATGCACTGATTACTCGCATATGCAAAATGACGGGTCACATCATCTCTAGGCTAGTCGTGTGTATAGACGTAATACTTAAGTGGGGCAAGCACGCTGCCTTATGGAATCCATTCTTCTGGATCCGCCCTCTGCTGCGGTTTTCACCTAATTCGACGTAGAATCGGCGATTCTGGAGCATGGGTTTCCATTAGTTCCGTTAGGTCGGTAGCTTTTATGATCTCCAAGATATTACATAGAAGTCGTCTGTGGTTGACTATATCGAAGGCAGTAGACAAGTCCATGAAAACCGCACCGGTAATCTGTATTCTCTCAAATCCACACTCAAAGTGTTGAGTGAGGTTGAAGAGTTGGCTGGTTTCGCTTTGCTTAGACTGGATCTTGTTTACTCTGGGATGATCTCGTCTATGGATGGTGCAATCCTGTTCAGTATCAGGAGCTCAAACAGCTTATGTGTTATATAGAAGTGAGATTGGCTGGAAACTGTTAGAATTAAACTGGTCCTTCCCACGTTCC
The DNA here is from genome assembly GCA_963556195.1 of Sepiola atlantica. Classification (NCBI taxonomy): domain Eukaryota; kingdom Metazoa; phylum Mollusca; class Cephalopoda; order Sepiida; family Sepiolidae; genus Sepiola; species Sepiola atlantica. The sequence continues at coordinate 40,146,880 of OY744526.1, read as the reverse complement.
AGGAGTGCTAGTACATGTGCCAGATGTTTGGAAGCTTATGTGTAGCCATACAATTATTTAATAGGTTTAGGATACATTCCTTTGTTTGTTCTCCAAAATAATTTATCTGCTCTGTGGCGGTGTTATCCGGACCAACTGCTTTCCTTGGTGTCAAACTATGTATTCCTGTTTCCAATTAGTCATAGTGAAACGTCTTGTGAAGCCTGGGTTTGCAGGGTACGTTTTTCGGTCTAGTTAAAATGTGTGCAGTTAGGCAGCATGATTTAATTCAGGCTAATGTTATTAAATTACACTAAGTTTTTATTGTGAAGCTCGTTATTTTTAAACAGTTTTTCGAAATGTCAATTTAGTATTCCGGTTAAATGAAAGTGTATATAAGTTCTGTGGGTTTCTTTCCTCATATTTTTCCCGGGTACTTTCGATTCGATTCATCAAATAATCATCATGCGGGGGTTATCATTGGTCTGCATACATATATTGTATTCTTTTGTTTACTTTTAATAGCTAATATGTTTAACTTTAAAACAAGCATCTATAGTGATGAAATGTTGTACGCGAACGTGATAAAATGATTTAAAATGAAAAAGTCTAACGACTAAAAATTTGTTAGTGTAAATGAATGAGCTAAACACTGTATATTTTATCAGAAATTTCTCGCCTCTATATTGTTATTTTTTTCAAATACAAGCTTGAGTGGTGCCAGAATTTCAAAACCAAATTAATAATCTCACCTAGAAATACTATCAGAGAAAAAAATGACATGAAGATTATTATTCCCAAGTAATTTTGTTTGGAAACTTCCTGGACCTTGAGACACTCAATTGTGATTAAGTATGTCGCTGCTATCAAAATTATGAAATACACTTCTATTTTCGAACGAACCCAAGACTCACAATGTTATGTAATTATGAGTACTTCTATTATAAATAATTCGATTAAAAATTGGATCATTTTACTGCTAAGTAAGTGTGTTATCAATATTGTTTCCACTACCATTCATGAATGAGACTCCTTCGTCCTGCATTTATTTTTGTTGACGTTACAATTTTCACTTTAGCCTTCTCGTAAAAAATGGATAATACGCCTCGCACACATTGCGACGCTGTTATGTGATCCCGTGTGGGTGACGTCATACTTGTAAACCGGATGAGAATGTTAGGAAAAGGGTGAAGGTTTTAAGCATCTGTCTTTTGACATTATTAAAGATAACTTGGGCATAAGAAAGAAACAGGAGGAAATAAATAAATGTAGGATGGGGATACAGAAGTGAAAAAATATGAAATACGTAGGAGAATATGGAGGGAGAAAGGAAAAAGGAAAACGACTTATATAATACATTGCAGTGATAGAGTAAAAGAAAATATATAGTAATATGATAAACGTGTGTTTGTCTATCTGAATGTGCGTTAGAAAAAATTACGCCATTACATGAAATGATGTGTGATCTAGTAGGAATTCAGATTTCCTTAGGTTATATATATATATATATATATATATATATATATATATATATATATATATATATATAAAGTTAAATATTTTGAAAATCAACAATCGTGCAATTTAAATAAAAGCTTCATTTATTTTATTTTTGCAAGCTTTCGTTGTAAAACAACTTTGTCAGGCGAGACTGTCTTATAGTTTTTTTTCTTTTCTTTCTTCCTCGGAGAAATACACGTCAAGTTCTAAAAGACGTTGGGATAAGTGTAGTCCTGTCGATGTTATGCGCAGATTGGCGTTTTTTAAGTAACGAAATTGACAACATCTTTGAGTCACGCATGAGAATGTATTTAAGTGAAATATTTTGAAAATCAACAATCGTGCAATTTAAATGAAAAATTCGTTTTTTTTTGTTATTTTGCAAGCTTTCGTTCTTGAACAACTTTGTCAGGCGAGACCGTCTTATAGTTTTTTGTTCTTCTTTAAATAAATGATTTTTTGACAGAAATCAGAATCGGATCGTTGAGAACATACTTCGCACTTGTAAACACAATGGAACGCTACTATATATATATATATATATATATATATATATATATATATATATATATATATATATATATATATATATATATATATATATATATATATACTGTTGTTTATAAATGCCTGTGTCAGTGTGGAGCTGACTACGTTGGAAAAACATCCCAAAGATTAGAAATTAGAATATTTCATCCAATACCACGTGATATTCGCTTACTTAAGATTTCGAGATCATCCAGGCACAGGAATCAGCCATCAGTAATCACCTGGTTAGTACAAATAGTTGTTCTGACAAGTATTCCGATGGGTGGTTTTCCGTTTTACACAGTGCTAGGACGAACAACTATCTCAATATTATTAACAATTCTCGACCTTTCCTGTGTAGACAAAAGATTTTGAAGCATCAGTTGGAGATCTTTAATATTCAAATCCACCTTAACGTTGTGAGATTTACTTTTTTTTTCTCAATCGTTTTCTCCAACTTAAACAAATTTTTCCCCTCATATCTCATTCGATTTTCTCAGTTTTTAATTTATCATTCTGACGTTTCCTTTTAGAGGGTCAGGCGATAAGGCCTTAAGAAAAAAATTAGCTATATTATTTTTCCACCCGGCCGTTTCATTAATTTAAAAAATGTTTAATCTGAAATATATATATATATATATATATATATATATATATATATATATATATATATATATATATATATATATATATATATATATATATATTAGATATTTCATGTGAGATTGTATATATAATGATTTACACGACCAAACAACGCCGCAGTCAAGGATTCCAGTCTGTGGCTTTCGTTGTTCGTGCGTTTTCTTGCGTTGTCTGGGTGATGGAAATAATTTTATATATATATATATATATATATATATATATATATATATATATATATATATATATATGAGGAGGGTATTTTTCGAGTAATATATATATATATATATATATATATATATATATATATATATATATATATATATATATATATATATATTTGACAAATAAAAGAAGCCGTTTAATTTAAGCTAAATACGAGTTTCTGTCAACGTTATTCGTCGAACATTGTAAAGACGCCTTACTATGTGGTCTTATTTACATGACATGCATAGGATTTATTTCTCTTCTAACCGCATAACTACTGAAGTTGGCATTATTGGTTGGAGTGTTTAGCTTTGAGTTAAAATGTAATTACTATGGAGGGTGGATGGATAATTTATCGAACCGTACTGACGACATTTTATATTGTAATATAAAAAATATATAAATAAAAAATAGAAACCTGTCTACGTCTTAAGGCCGTGTTTATCTGTTTCTACTTCCGCGCTGTCTTACATTCTATGAATTACTTTTATATACACAGTGAACAATGTTTTAAGCAGAGTAGAATGTTTTACAAACTGATTTTATTATGTTAAATTTATTTGAAACATACTAAAATGTCATTTCGATTTTCAATAACTAAAAAAATGTTAATTCTATAACTTTTTACGCACATAAAATTATTGTGTTGATTTATTTTATTCACGGTGTTACCAATGACATTTTGAAAATTAATTTTAAGTATTTACATGGGTACAATTACTTGTCACTTTTTTAAAGTGGCCAAGATTGACTCTGTATTATAAACCTGTTTTCAGGCAGGAATACAAGCTTGTAACCGAAGACAGAATAGGAAATAAATATGATAATAACTAAATATATCTAATATACGAATATTAGATACGTATGTTTTGTCAGTCTTTGTACGTCTATTTGACTGTGCACTAAGAATTATGAACGATGGTAGGAATTATATTCTAACTTTCAGACTAATAAACTTTCAGATTCTCTTAATCGGCTCAGGAGCTGAGAAATCAGATAGTTATATTTTTTGAATGCATGAAAAATAGCCCACAATTTTAAAATAAATTATGTAATGGGATATATCATAAACTAATACCTTTCCATTGGCCAAACCCTTCCAGACCTTTAGTATACTAGTAATAAAAAGCACGCATGATACGACAAAGTACTCTTCTTAACCCCCGTTTATGAAGGAATAAGGAACAAGGTATAAGTATTGAAAAATATTTCGCAATCTGCCATCTTTGACGCCGTCTTAAGAATACTATCTTTCCAATTGTCGGATTTTGTTTAATTTTGATATGTTCGCAATAACATATAATAATATTAACAACCTTGGAGAATTATACTTTTTAAGGGGTGTAACAGAAAATGCACCCTCAGAACTAAATTAAGATTCTACATCGGAAAATGTTGTTCACACTGATATATCAAAGTGAAAACTGGAATCTGAAAATGAGTCGATAGAAGAAGTTAGACGTGTTTGAGTCCAACTGCATTAGAGGCATACTGGGGATCAAATGGGTTGATCGAATTATGAACGAGGAAGTAAAAGACTGCACTAACCAATAGCTTGTATCGCCAATAGTCTGCAAACAACGTTTAGGCTTGCTCAGATATTCCCTAAGATTGGCTCTAAAGAGAATTGCTCAAGGCAAAACAGTTACAGAAACGGCCGACGAAAATGAAACGAACCTAAATAGAATAAAAATAGAAAATGGAGAAGTAACAAATCACAATGGGGAAAAAAGAAGAAATACAAGATGAGATGAGGTAGAAGCAGGTGGAAGTGAAAAAGAAAAAGACAGAGGCGAAGGAGAAAAAAAGAAGACGAGGCAAGTAAAACTGGATAAAAAGAAAAGGGAACCAAAAGTGGGGGGAAAATGAACAAGATAAAAAAGAAGAGGAAAAAGAAGAAGAGGAAGAAGAAGAAGAAGAAGAAGAAGAAATAGAAAGAAAAATAGGCCCCCAAAATTAGAAAAAAAAACGATGAGATTTCCCGCGTATCTTCTAATTATCTAATGCGACAAGTGAAACGCATGAGCGACCGGAAGTGGAATATCGTTGTCCATTTGAATTTCACACGAACACAAACACTGAGGAATTGAAACGTACAACACAGAATCTGAGGCAGGCTGCAATTTGAGATACTATTACCAAAAAAACAAAACTTGTTGGTACTCTTATAGCTGACAAGACCTGCACGAACGTTGACGATGCGAAGTCACAGAAACATGGTGCGTCAGCTAAAAGAGCACCAAGTTTTTACCACATGATTTCAATCTATTTTCACTAGCTCAATTACCCATTGACGCCGGGCTATAAGCTATAATCGTAATCTTAAAAAATGTAATTACTTCCAACATTTTCTACAGATTTACTAAACAATGTACTGACTAATATCTAGTACTGGCTGTCCCTACCCGGCTTTGCCTGGAAGTTATTTGACTTTAATTTGTGTTTCGTATGTCATGTTCAAGTTTAAGCTAGCATGTTCGTCGATCTGTCAAATATATCATTTTTAGCTCTGAATTATTTAGATTATTCTGCCTACACTCCTTATCTTGGATATTATTCTCTACAATGTTTCGGTTGATGTAACCTCCGACCTACTGCAGATGCATCCTGTCGAACTCAGAAATCTCCATGTCGATCTCGGGAATCGACAAGGACTTTTGAACTGTTAATCCGCGGTGTTAGAATGCCCTCTTTCCGTCAGCCACATAGACATGTGGTGCAAAGGATAAAAGGTAATTAGTAACAATCAGTTTTAATTGACAGTTTTTTGGCGGTTCAAGTTTCAATCCTCATAACAGACGATACTAACAAAAGAATTAAACATCCTTACTTAAGATTATGGCTGGCAGGGCGAGAGCAATCTACATCCGTTGAATACAATTTAAAAAATATGTTTGAAATCCCGTATAAATCCTCGAATTCGACCTGACGATTCCCGAGTTTATAAGTGCACGTAAAGAGACTTAGAGTTTATATCGACATATAGTTTGTGAGAATAACATCAAATGTTCGAATAGTAGTCGGAATTATCCAAATAATTATAATTCTCAATCCTACAAAATTCCAAAACATTTTAAGATCGGTTAAGACATCCATATACTATACTATGTCCGTTGGTCTGTCAGGCTTCAGATTAAAATAACATTCTCATCGCTAAACGCGCAGATTAAATATGCGAATCATGCGAATTTCTGTTGCTGTTTTGCTTTTCTTAATTTCTATTCAATATTGTTGTCGGCGTGATTGAATTTATATCGTCTCTTGTGTTCCTTTCGTAGTGCAACTTGTTTAAATTCTATATAACAATAGTAACAACGTGGACGACGATAAGAAAGAGGCCTCGAAGCATAGCGGAAATGAAAAATAAATGTAATTATCAGACAATACATATTGAAATGACAGTTGGGCACAAATGCCTGTAGGAGGAAAAGTCTGAAAGGATTTTCACGGTAAGAGTTTTTCTTTTAGCTCAATGGAAGTTGAATTATTCTATTAAGACCAGTACCGATGTATATCTTTCTCTCTCTCTACCTCTTTCTTTGTCATCTCTCGCTTCCTCGTACAAATATATATATATATATATATATATATATATATATATATATATATATATATATATATATATAAAGATATAAAGACTTACCACGATCAAAATAAATTAAATAGAATAAGAATCATGAAAATAATCATTGGTATTTCAATTTTAAAAATTATTAACCATTTTTGTCTGCGTGTCTTCTTTTATTCTGAACAAAACATTTTAAATTGTATTTTAAATAGAATAATTATCCGAAAACAGAGACAAATGGAAACATTTAAAAAGCGAAAAAAATTAAAAGAAATTTTTCATGATCAATACAGAGTTTACAATTAAAGACGATCTCTCGTTCTAAATCGAAATTAATACTGTGTTTATTTTCATAAAAGCTTACCAAGTCGATAATGGTTTTATTTATTTAAGAAATGGAGTCTTCACTAATACTCCCCGGATATCCTAGCTCTAAGTGAAACTAAACTTCAATCCTCAATCTCCTCTAACCACTTTAACATGACTGACTACCTCCCACTCTATCATAAAGACTCTGACAAACATATGCACTGACTAGGAGTTTATGTTCGGAACACCCTCCCCCTGACTAGAGAACATAGGTTAGAATCAGATGACCACGACTACATGTGCTTTAGATTGACTTTACACCACAGCATCAGTTACTTATATTTCTTATACCGCTCCCCGTCGACCCAGGGCTGTACTCTGCTAAACTCTGTCTCTGAAAGCATAGATAGAGCACTCTTAATTGACTCGAATGCCCAGATACATGTCTTTGGGGATTTTAATGCCCACCACCGCGACTGGTTGGGATTCTCCAGCTTTACTGACGCAGCCGGCAACTCTACGTATAATTTCTCTTTAGCTCTTTCCCTCTCTCAGACTGTTGATTTTCCGACCCGCATCCCCGATCGAGTAGACCAGCAAGCCTCACTTCTTGACCTTTTCTTGATCTCAATACCCGAGGCATGTGTGACGAAAGCTCATAGCCCACTCGGGAATGCTGATCAAATTTTGCTAATGATACATATCACCCTAAAAAGTCGTCCAAAAGCTGATGAACCGTTCTCAAAAAAACGAAATACTACAAGCAGGCTGATTTTGAGTCAATCAGAGATCACATCAGTGACGCTCCATGGAAAGAAACCTTCTCACTCCCTGCAGACCAGTGTGCAAATGAATTAACTTAATGGGTCAAATCAGGCATTGAAGCCTATGTCCCCATGCGAAAATTCTTTAGCAAGCCCCACTCTCCCCAATGGTTCACCTCGGAATGTGCAGCTGCCATTGCTGAGAGACAGCAAGCATTCCGTAAATTCGGTCGCCATAAGTCAGCTACTAATAGACATAAGTTTATAGAGTCAAGAAATAATTGCAAGGCCGTGATAAACGAAGCAAACAGAAGGTATAATGAGTTAACAAAAAACGCATTCAGTCACAGAAACTAGGTACTCGTGATTTCTGGCTAAGATCAAAGTGTAGTATCTGTTCCGATGGATACTGCACCCCATAGACTGGTATTGTCTTGGCCTTCGGGGCTTGATTTACGCCAGTATATGCGTCTGTCCTGTGCAGTACCAGGAGGTTCACTCTCCCAGGCTTCGCCTCCCCTCTTTGAGGAAGAGTAAGTTTATTGCTTACTGCCTGAGGCAGTCCTACCGGGGAATGCCGACGGGGCTGCCCAGGCAATTTTTAAACCCCACTTTCCCGACCCGACCTTGGGTCACATTTTATTTGGTCGAGTAAGATAAAAACTCGTGATTTCTGGAAAATCTATAATAGTGTAGTGAACAATTGTCAATCAACGATCCCCCCACTATCAAACCACAATGATGTCGTTTGCACGGACACTGATAACGCTGAACTACTTGTCAGCGTTTCGCTTCTAAATCCACCTTGTACCCAAAAAAACACCCTCGCCAAATTCTCATTGCGGACCGAAGCCACACTTGATAACCTGGTCATCACCCTATCTACAGGTCAGAGACATCATAAAAAACCTTGACACCTCTAAAGCTTGTGGGCCTGATCTTATACCTTCAATATTAATAAAGAAATGCTCTGCTGAACTGGCCCCTGTCCTCTCCAAACTCTAGAGTAAATGCCTAGCTAAATCTTGCTTCCCCGATAGCTGGAAAATTGTCTCCGTGGTACCAGTCTATAGGAATTCGGGGAATCGAACCGATCCCCAGAACTACCGCCCAATCTGTCTCCTGCCGATCTTTGCAAAAATCTTTGAATCCTTAATCAATCTAGCTATAGTACAGCACTAAGTTAATGCTAAGCTTCTTTCCGATCGCCAGTATCGATTTAAACAAGTACGATCTACTGCGGACATCCTAACGGTCATCTCAGAATGGTATGTATCATACACTCGACAAGGCAGGTGAAGCTAGGGAAGTAGCGCTTGACATATCAAAGGCCTTTGACAAGGTATGGCATAAAGGGCTTCTCCTGAAAATACGCTCATACGGTATTACTGGGCAATTACTTAAAATAATTAGATCCTTCCTAACCAAAAGTAAAAAGTAGGTTGTCCTCGATGGCCGTTCATCTAAGTAACATTACATAAATGCTGGTGTACTCCAGGGATCTTTGTACTTTGACCTTTGTTGTTCCTGATCTATATAAACGATCTCCCTGATGACATAGAGTCTGAGATTGGTTTGTTTACTGACGACACCACGCTTTACTCTCGCCATCTTGGCAAAACAAACGCGAGTATATCTGAGGCAATGGCTGAATCTTTAGAAAATGACCTCCAGGCTGTAGTGGATTGAGGTCATAAATGATTGGTAACTTTTAATGCCGCAAAGACAAAGCTCCTTTCCTTCAATAACTACAAGAAACCTCTCCAACCACCGATTGCCATGGCAAATAACACCCTACCTGAGAGTTCATCATTCAAACTCCTCGGCCTAACCTTCACAGGTAACATGAATTGGAACAAATACATTGAAGACATTGCCAAGGTTGCCTCAAAGAAGGTTGGCTCCCTCTACTGTGCTAGTAAATTCCTCACACCTGACATTATCCTGTATCTATACAAAGCCACCATTCGCCCATGCATGGAGTATTGTTGCCACATCTGGGCTGGTGCATCATCCACTAGTCTCTCCCTCTTAGACAAGATCCAAAAAAGAGTCGAAAACCTAATAGGTCCCTCACTGTCAACCAAACTCCAGTCCATGTCCCATCGCCGCAATGTAGCATCCTTGTGCTTGTTTTACAATAACTTCAATGGATTATGCTCTGATTAACTGGCTACTCTAGTGCCCCCTCGACGTGAATTATCTAGACTAACTCGTCAATCAAATAAATCTCATCCATTCACTGTGGAGGTCCCTAGATGCCGAAGACCTTTCTACTCAAATAGCTTCTTTCCTCGTGCTGCTGTCCTCTGGAACTCCCTCCCTGCCCCCTGTATCCCCGTCAGTACTGACATGAAGAAATTTTAAATTAATGTAAACAAACATCTCACTGCGCAGATCCCAGTTTAGGTTGACCCCCCAACCTTCTCCCCTTTTCTTTCTTCTCAGTAGCCCCTTACTTCTACAGTGGCGACCTGCCTTGTCTGGAGTTAACTACGTTAATAAAAAATACTATTTCTAAATAAAAAATATAATAAACTTATGCACGTGGTTCATTATGAATAGTCAAATACTAATTTTATTTGGTATGTGTCGTTGAGTATTGTCGTGATTTTACGGCAGTACAACACTTCTCAGATCAATTATTGTCGAATCCAGTATTTTAGTAAATTATTCTATACTTCTAACTCGTAATATCTTAACATATTAATGCATGCTTATAAAAATGTCCATACACAATTCGTCTGTAGATTATTTCGTTTTGTTGGTGTATATTTGGTAAACATATCGTATATAGAACGATATTTCATCTGGGTCAGAGTAGACCTGGGATAATTTCACCTAAAAACTTAGTCCATACTCCCCCAAATTCTGAAATCAGGGCCACACGATGAGATGAAGTTTCATGTCATACCAAGGTATTGGTATAAGAGCACGGCACAACAAATAAACCATTATACTTGATTTTTTTTATAGAACTACTCCCGTCTCCAATCGGGTGTTTTTTAAGGTTATGGTTACGATTCATGAATCGTTTTCAGGAGAGTCAAACACACAATAAAACCCACTCGAGTGAAGACGGGAATGATTCTATAAAATCACCTCGAGTTTTTACATTAAATTTTAATCCTAGCTACATTGATTTTCGTTCAGTAATAAATAAATGTAAAAACTGATCAAAACGGTGTTTACTACGTAGTACTAAACGTTCTAATTTAACTTTGAAGTTTTTAAAATTGCAGGCATAAAATAATGTCAACACTAAATGCAAGCGTATATACAAAAGTATAAAACAATATTTGTGGAAGGAACCACTATTCTAGAAAAGAACCAACCTACTTGTAACCAAATAAAGTTTCTAATAAATACAAACGCGTGAGCCAGCTATCAGCTAAATGTTTTTCCCTACCGTTTCTATCCATTTCTTCAGCTGCCTGCCTCTGTGCTTCTTCCAGCCGGTGGGTGCGATTGGGATTACCAACTTGCGGATAAATTCCACCCGAGGGCCTCGGAGAACGTGACAAAACCAGCCAAGTTTCCTTTAAGTAGAGTCTGTGTTGCTAGCGGTGTTGCATCTTGCATGGATGGTGCAGTTTTGAGTATGGTCGGAAAGACGGATGCATATCATGCGCTGAAGGCAGTACATGTCGAAAACCTGATGTGCGTGAAAATTTTCGTTGCGCAAGTGCCAGGACGCGCAACGGTACAGCAAAGTTGTGTGTATCAGTGCTTGTAATATCTTAAAATTTTGGGGGAGTTTTATCTCTTGTCGAGACCACAATCTACTTAAGAGACGGCAGAACTCTGCGCGTGCATTATTGATACGGATTACAATCTTACCCTGTCCAGTATCTGTAATGGTTGAGAAAAGATACTAGAACTGCTCGACTTTCTCAACAATGACGCCCTGTATAGTGAGAGATACTCTGCTGAAAAAGAATTTAGGTTAGCTGACAGAACCATTGTTTTTGAGGCAGTGATCATCCTACCTACGCGTTTGGCGGTGGCAGGACCGGCGGGACAGTTATAAAATTGGAAGGTGGGGGGCCCGGTTAAACACAGGCATATATAACTTCATTGTGGGGGGTGGGCAAGTCAAACAGTGTGAGGGGAGGCTTAAGCCCCCTGCCCCCCCTGCCCTCCTGCCACCCTGCCACCCTGCCCCCTGCCCTCCCCGGTGCCGCCGTCCATGAGTGGTATTGACATTATTCAATGCCAACTTGATATCAGCGTATGTTTCGCCGAGGATAACAACATTGTTTGCGCAGTCCATGCCAGTACTGGTACAATTACATCCGAATTGCACGCCAGCGAAGTCCATGTCAACATAGTTAAAGAAGATAGAGGGGAAAAATACAACCTTGGCGTACACCAGTATGCACAACGGACTTTAGTTCGGGTGTGTGAGTAATGGGCCTTCAGTAGATGAAGCAGCTTGGATGGAAATGCATCAAGGCTTATTATCTCCTAATGACTCTTGCGACCCACGGAATCGAATGCTGCAGTAAAGCGAGAAGAGTTTATAATACTAGTCATTGTTTATTAGTTCTAATGTAAACGTCTAAGTTTGCCTAATAAGTTTTCGTTAACTTGTTGTTAGCTGTAACCGTTTTACCCCAAGAAAAAACTCTGTGTTTGAACTTGTATTTCGAAATTCTTTAGATGAAGATTGATAATTTGAATTATCATGACTACTATTCTCATCTTATAGTTTATTCTCACGTTTCAGCCAATATACCCCCTTGACTTCATTTAAGTGCACCTTATCAATCTCCGGAATCTGTATGGAAAATATAGGTGCGAGGTAATGAATACATTTTAAATTACTGTATTCTGGAGGTTGAAGGTTCAGTTCTCAGTACGGTCGATACAAATAATACAACTGTAAATTAATTAAAACATACTCGCTCATGGCTGACGAAGCGAGAGCAAGCTACATCTGTTGATTAAATAAGGTTTTCTCACCGATTCCATTGTTCGGCAAGACTCACCTGGAGAAAGTCGGATGTTACATCGGCCGGAACAGTGTAAAAATAACACCCTCAATGAGAAAAATAAATAATTCAAATACATATATAATTTTTTTCACTAAAATGTTAAGTAGGTGAAATTGAGTTTTAATGGTCGGTCCGCCATGATCATGAACGCTCTCAATATTGAATGTTTTACTTAAGTCTTACCGCTGGTGGACACATGAGAAAGAACACTGTGGCTGTTGGTCAGCCATTATATTTTGACTGTTAGACTACAATTTTGCAGATTTAGCGTGTTATATAAATACTTAGGATTAGGATTCTTGACGACCTTGGCGAGCTAAATCTGATTTTGAAATATAAACACATGAACTCCCGTAAATTCATAAGAAAAATAAGCGACGTGAGTGTATCATAATGCACGGGATAGTTAAAGTTCAATTTCAACCCTTTTTAAATATATATATATATATATATATATATATATATATATATATATATATATATATATATACATGGTGTTGCAGCAGAAACAGTAACATAAATACCAGGAGGTGCTGAGGAGCGTGGTAAAGCCCTAAATGGACCAGGTTGTCGTCGGACTATGCTCATGCATACAACGCCAAGACAATCGTAGTTGGCAAACAATGTTCCTCACCATTAGTCGTCGGACTTGTAGTCTGCCTCCGCAACCAAACATAACAGCCTTGACTATTTCTTCTGTGGCATGATCGAGGCCCAGACAAACAAGCACGTCCACAAACAGTCGATTCTCTGAAACGTATGACCTATTTCGCGGCCATACTGAGATAGTCGTCGCCGCATGTGACGGTTACATTGAAAAATAATGTAGTGTGTAACTCTAACTGTTGCTAAATAAACTGTTGAATCCTTGCAAATACAACTTTTGCTTTTTATTGCCTATTTCGTTATTTGGGGGTAAAGTACGGATTGCCCTCTAACATCATATATATATATATATTAGACACATACAAGCGCTATATGCCCGGCGTTTACAGTGTGGATCTTAAATGTTTTTTTGTTAGTTTTAAATAATTTCTAAAATCGTCAATTTTGAATTCAAACAAACGTTTAAAAATTCACTTATTTTTAAGTAATATTCAGTTATTGGTGATGTCTTCTGAAGGTTACTAGAACTTGCGAATTACTTCTACATGGTTGACGAAACGAGAGCATCACACCCTGAAGATTAAATAAAAGGTTATGTTTGAAATTCAGTGCAGATTCCTGAGTTTGATAAGATACACGTAAAGAAGGTCGGAGGTTACATCGACAGAAACGTTGTGAGGATAACACTCAAGATTAGAACGTGGGCCGAATAATCCAAATTATACAAATTATCAATCCTCATTTAAAAAATTCAGAAACATTAAGTTATGGGCTTTGAATAGTGTCTCAAGTCTTACGTTAAGTATAGGTTTCGAAATCATTAACATGTGGTCAACATTTGAAAAACTCCACTATTGCATGTCAGGGTTTTAATCTTATAAAACTCTGATGTAAAAATCCCAATCAACGTGTTTTTCATTTTCCATTTTTTACGTCTGTATTATGAGAACAAATATTGCTGCTTCTTTAGTTTAGCTGTTAATCAGAAATCTATTTTGTAGAGTTACATTAACTCCTAACCAAATCAACCGGAAGTATTCCAGACTTTAAATTGTTTATCCAAAAATGGATCTTAATGACCTCAATCTGCGAGATATTAGTAATTTTATCAACAGGCCACCAAAAACTATGGACTTTTCTAAACTCCTCGTCTTAATAAAGTTTTTAATTATACCCAAAAAATCAATGTTGACTGTTTGTTAGATAAAAAAAAAACAGAATCTTCATTCCTATAAAGTTTGAAATTACGCAAACAAAAATCTCAATTTTACATTATTAAATAAAGAACACTATTCGCTGATATTATTCTTCCCTTTATTGATTGTTTTGGATAACAACTTCTCATTGTTTATTACTTCCAGTTGATCGTCTTCTCGTGTTTACGAAATTGAAAACAAATTAATTAAAACAAAAGGTGTCCACATATTCTAATATATGACTATAACCTACATGAGTATTGATTTACTCCTCTCCAGGAGTTAGGCACAAGGCCAGTTTTTATCTTACTCCCACAAGTAAGATGTGACCCAAGGTCTGGTCGGGAAAGTGGGATTTAAAAATTGCCTGGGCAGCCCCATCGGCATTCCCCGGTAGGGGCACCTCAGGAAGTAAGCAATAAACTTACTCCTCCCCAAAGAGGGGAAGCGAAGCCTGGGAGGGTGGACCTTCTAGAACTGCACAGGACAGACCCATAGACCGGCGTAAATCAAGCCCCGAAGGCCAAGACAATACCAGTCTATGAGGTGTAGTATCCATCGGAACAGATACTACACTTTGATCTAAGCCAAAAGAAACCTGCATGAGTAGCGGATAATTAATACAAAATAGCATGTTCCTACGTTTAATAGCGTAAAATAATTCTGGTGTGCGAGCGCATACGTGTCTCATGTGAGAAAACATAGATGTGTCTGTATGCAAAAACGTAAGAGTTGCTGTACTTTAAGAGGAGAAATTGGTTTTCGCTTACGGCCCTCTTAAAACAAGGTCAGCCAAGGTATGCTGTCTACCTGTCTCGGTGGCGATGAACATTCAGCAAACCTCGACAGAACAGCGGTGCGGGAATGTATGACGGGGAATTGCTGGCATTTTATTTTTGGCAAGAGATGCTTCATGCAATTCTTGATAAAAAACATAAACATTTGCGTATAATAAGAAAGAGAGACAGAATAAAAGGAGAAAGTGTTCGTGGGACAAACATAAAGATAGATATAAATATAGGGAGAAC
>OY744526.1:40081556-40121556 GCA_963556195.1 Sepiola atlantica | reverse complement strand
AAGGATGACTAAGAGGTACAGGAAGGGCAATGCCTTTTTTGCAATTTCTAGAATATGGAGAGAGTCGAAGAACCATCACGATGACTGTTAGTTTTGTATGATTTATGTGACAAAGTACAGAAAAATTGAAGGAAGACAATCTCTGCAATATCCAGACATACCATCATGTAGAGCACCTGTCCCACATAATGACAGCATGCCAGTACCACAACCAGAATATGTAGATTTACTTCTTATTGTAATCTCCAAACTGTAATAGTAAGTATTTATAATGCATTCATTTTCTTATATATTTATCGAATTCTACTGTTATTAAAGTCTTTGTTTAAGTTGCTATATGTAGTTATTTATCTTTATAGACGGAAGATGCAATGGATATTTCATCTGAAGAGTCAGCAAGTAGAAGCAGCCAAGAAATAGAGGTATCTTTCGTACCAAGAATGACTTCGGAGCCTCACTTTCCAAATCAGAGTGAGCTAGACGATTTAATAAGGGATTTAGGGCTCACTAAGTAAGGAGCTGAACTTCTTACATCAAGACTGAACGAATGGAATCTAGTAGGGGAAGAATGCAGGACATATGTGTACCGAAAACGATATGCATAATTTGAAATTTACTATGACATTAGTGATGGTGTGTCTTATTGTAATTATGTTACTGGTGTGTTTACTGCTCTTAGACTCACGCATGATCCTGCAGAATAGCGACACTTCATAAATAGCACAACATGAAGCCTCAAAGTGATATTGCTCCACAATGGAAATGAGTACCTTTCTTTACCTCTTGCACACTCCGTACAGAAGAAGAAAAAAACTATGATAATGTCAAACAACTTCTTGGCAAAAGACAAATATGCTGAATTCAAGTGGGTTTTTGTGATGATTTCAAGATGCTTGCCTTCTTGCTTGGCTTGCAAGGAGGATACACAAAGTGCTTATGTTTTCTTTGTGTGTGGGACAGCAGAGCTGATAATGAACATTACTAGAAAGTTCATTGGCCCCAACGAGGTGAACCGCAGCCAGGAATGAAAAATGTTCTTAGACAGTCGCTAGTATATTCCAACAAAGTATTTTTACCCCTACTTTATATTAAACTAGGATTGGTAAAACAGTTTGTGAAGGCCTTAGATTTTGGAGAAAAAGTGTTTCAAGAAATTCCTCTCATGTTTCGAAAGCTATCAGAGACTAAGATCAAAATTGGTATATTTGTTTGCCCCCAAGTAAATGCAATTTTGAAGTCTGGGAAACTGGAAAGAGCGATGACAAATGTTGAAAAAGAAGCTTGGTGCGCATTTCGGGATGTAGTTTGTGGATTCTTAGGAAATCACAAGGATCCCAATTACAAACAACTGGTATCAAACTTATTGATAACTTCAGGTAACTGGGTTGTCGTATGTCCTTAAAGGTTCATTTTTTACATTCTCGTCTAGATTTCTTCCAGGAAAAATTGGGTGATGTCAGTGAAGAACATGGTGAGAAGTTTCATCAGTACATCGTAACAATGGTAAGAAGATATCAAGGACGATGGGATACTGCGATGATGGGAGATTATATATGGTCTCTCTTCAGAACAGATAAAAATGTGCACTTTAGAACATCTCGATCGTCAAAGCACTTCATATCTTGAGAAAAGCGTTATCAAAACATTTACATTGCAAATTGGTATGGTTTGTTTTGTTCTAACTAACATTGTATTACTAAATACCATTCAATATATGAAAAAAAGCAATAAATGCTGTGTAATTATCTTTACAGCATACTGCTGTTGATAAAGGTTGTGTATAAAACGCGGAAATATTAAATTAAGAAATATCATTTTAAAAACTATTGATGTTATGCCTAAACGAATGTTATTTTTGTATTCAGTAGCAAAATATACATATAAAAACATTAAAAATATAAATAAACAAAACATGTGTTAAATTGTGTAATAAGACATGATACAAAATAAGGTGAAAAATAACAAGAAAATATAAAATAAAAAATTCTATTAGTAATTATCATGATTATTATGATCACACTAAATACAATAGTAATATTAGGAATGTAAATCTACAACTACTATTACAAATAATAATAATAATAATAATAATAATAATAATAATAATAATAATAATAATAATAATAATAATAATAATAATAATAATAATAATCCATAGTGATAATAGTAATAATAATAATATTAATAAAAATAAAACAAATATAATAATAAACATAATAATAATAATATATTGTTATTATTATTATCATACTTTATTATCATTATAATGAAGATTATAGGTAAGAAAAATGAATGGAGTAAAGAAAAAAAGAAAATGTATCATAGAAAGAAGGCATTTATTTAACCGTGTGATCTTAAAAGAAACAAATAATTGAGTAATTCAGTTGCTATGTAAATAACGACGAATCAACGCCCATATAACTACACCTTTAAAGGGGTAGGATTATAGTTGTGTACTAACCTTAAAATAGAAGATGATAACTAACTCTTATTATTGATGTAGGTGTGGACAAGTAATCAATCCATACCGAATACATAGGTCAATAGACCTAAATATATACGTACAAGGTATAATGAACACATCATATTCAAATCTCTTCAAGCAATTCACCTGAACATTATGCACTAGTTCAAACCCGCTATACAGACAATAGTAAACTACTCATACGCATACTAGAGCAGCAAAACACACACACACATATATATATGAGAGTGGTTAAAAATAGGCATTCACCTGAAGCCCCTATGCAATATTCTGATTCTGTCGATAAGTTCTATCGTATGTCTGGATGTTTATACTCGCCGCTTTCAGTGTAAATATAACACATAATTAATCCGTAATCCCGTGAGAATCTCTCATGGCCTTATGGACTAAGTGGACGCTTACATATTCAAAGTGGTCTGTGAGCCGGGTTCGCACCCTGTGACCGTCTGAGATTGATATTTCCATGCTCTGGTGACAGCCGTAAGCTCAGAACGACGTCGTACGGAGGTTAAATATTAAAAATATATCATTTAATACTATATATATATATATATATATATATATATATATATATATATATATATTTATATATATATATATATATATATATATATATATATATATATATATATATATATATATATATATATATATATATATATGAAAGTAACAACTCTAGATACTAAATTATACCATTCATAAGATGCATCCGATGAAATAAAACACGACATGAGCCACACATTCCGGTATGAACCATGCAGGTAGAATTATATCAGCGTTGCTAAAACGCAGTCAACTGGAATATCGTTCATATTAGTTACACAAAAAATCAATTGAATTTATTGGCATATAACATACATACATAAGTGTATAAATAACCATAGATACATGCAATCCCACGTTCATATAAAAAAAAAAACAATCGATGTTGTTACATATGAAAGACATGTATGTGATGGCAGACAGCGTATATAATATATAGTATAATAGAAATACTAGTTTAGTAAATTAATACTAGTTTATTCATATTAATAATATTTTATCTAGTTTTACCCGAAAAGCGCATCCATCTTGCTTTTTTTAAATTAGCGACTTCTAAGTGTCACCTCGAATGAAAATGTGAGTTGTATCTTTTTATGATTTTTGTTTTACTGCATCGCTATGTACTTTATTTCTAAAAGAAGATCTTTGTTGTGTCTGATTAGTCCATAGATGAAAGATCTGAGAAGGAAACGGTCCGTTTAATGTACCGAATTTTTTGTTTTGAAAATATCATCAGTAAAATAAATAACATCCTGGTCACTGGAATATAGCCTAATATTTATTTATATATGGTCTGTTGTTATATTTTAACAATGATCGAGCATTTACTTTGAAGTGGGATGTCTACAACAAATAAGAAAGTCGATGCAAGAACATAACTTCCCCTTGTACACACGTTTGAATTCCCTAATAGACACTATCCTGAGTGGCGTCGGTCTTTCTATACATTTGTTGTTCAGTACATGAGGATACTTCTCCTTCAAGTAAACCATAACAGCTGCATCCTCCAGTAGATAAATTATTGTCCTGGAATCCGGCAAGACCAAGAGATGACTAGAAAGATATATGATAATATAGTTAACTGGACAATGATAGAGACGAAAATTAATATTCTTAACTTCTTTACAAACTCAACGTTTGACAGGTAAAATAGAACTTTAATAAAATATCTGAATATCTATGTATCTCATATAGGGTCAAGTTGTAGTCCAAAAAAATCCTTTTGATTTTTGAGAACGTCTGCAAAAGTAAAAAGGAAGCAATATATATATATATATATATATATATATATATATATATATATATATATAAACTTCATCTCCACTGGACCGTAGTTTTTTGTTGACGCCCAGATACACAACCGCAAATCCTATCTTTAAAAATTATTTTCAAAAAGGTTTCCTTATAATTCTATTAATTTGGGGGCTTCATTAAAACTTTTTTAATCTCGCATATCTCACTTTACTACATAAAATTAATTAAACCTTAAAAACTAATAGCGTTCTCTCCTTGATTGCACACAGAATCGTCCATCTTTTTTCTCCAAAAGTAACAACAAAGATAGAAGAAGGTCGGGAGGTCGAGAGGTCGGCCAACTTCCAAACTTGAAACCGACGGTACTGATGTCGTACTTATTTTGTTGTACTAAATTATATATATATATTTTTTTGAAATTTTGTAACATACTTCACCCCAAACAAGGCAAGTCGCCACTGTAGACGTAAAAAAAGAAAAGGGGAGAAGGTTGGTGGGGATCTGCGCAGCGAGATGTCTGTTTACATTAGTTTTAAATTTATGCATGTAAGTACTGTTGGGGAAACAGCGAGCAGGGAGGGAGTTCCAGAGGCCAGCAGCACGAGGAAAGAAGCTATTTGAGTAGAAGGCTCTCCGGCATGTGGGGACTTCCACAGTGAATGAATGAGATTTAGTTGATTGTCGAGTTAGTCTAGCGAATTTACGTCGAGGGAGTACCAGAGTAGCCAATTCATCGGAGCATAATCCATTGAAGTATTTGTAAAACAAACACAAGGATGCCACATTGCAGCGATGGGACAGGGACTGGAGCTTTGGTGATAGTGAGGGACCTATTAGGGTGGTGACTTTTTTTTGGACCTTGCCAAGGAGGGAGAGACTAGTGGATGATGCACCAGCCCAGATGTGACAACAATACTCCATGCATCGGCGGATGGTGACTTTGTAGAGATACAGGATAATATCAGGTGTGAGGAGTTTACTAGCACGGTAGAGGGAGAACACTTCTTTTCGGCAGCCTTGGCAATGTCTTCAATGTATTTGTTTCGATTCATGTTACCTGTGAAGGTAAGGCCGAGGAGTTTGAATGATGAACTCTCAGGTAGGGTGTTATTTGCCATTACTATCCGTGATTAGAGAGGTTTCTTGTAGTTATTGAAGGAAAGGAGCTTTGTCTTTGCGGCATTAAATGTTACCAACCATTTATGACCTCAATGCACTACAGCCTGGAGATCATTTATATATATATATATATATATACAGGGTGACCCAAAAAACGGGCCCCAAATCTAATAAAGCCCCGTTTCTTAGTGTTCTGTCCGAATGAAATGAATTTTGGGGCATAACTAGTTTATTATATTCACAACATCATATCAAAACACTAGGGTATTTGGCTTTTTTTTCTCCGTTCTACAGCATGTGTTCTAGATGGACTCCTTTTAGCTCCGTGCATTTCTTGAGGCGCAGAACGGAGTTGTCCATGACGTTCTTACAGACTTAATTGGGAATGGCTCTAATCTCCTCCCTGATGGCTTCCTTGAGTTCCGTGATGGTTCTGGGTTTCCCTGCGTACATTCTGTTCTTAAGATACCCCCAAAGGAAATAATCTGGAGAGCTTAGGTCCGGGCTATGGGGTGGCCACTCAAAATTAGTCTTGAGACTGATCACTCGGCCTCCGAAGTTCTCTTTCAACCAATCTCGGGACAGGTTTGAGGTATGAGAAATTGCTCGGTCTTGCTGGAACCAGAACTTGCTCATGAGCGACGGGTAGAGGGTCTGGAGCTCACTCTTGAAGGTTTTGAGGACCTCCACATACCGCTCCTTGGTGACTGTCACTGCTGCGCCAGATTCTTCGATTAAGATTGGTCTGATGATGCCTCTGACCGAGATTGCAGCCCACACCGTGCAATTAGGAGAGTGCAGGGGCTTGATGGCTACTTCATTTGGTCTGGAGGACCACCAGAAGAGATTTGTCTTGGAGTTTGCCTTTCCGTCAAGATGGAAGTGGGCTTCATCTGAGGTCCAAAGGAGGTTAAGGAAACCTCGTGTCTCCTCGATCTTATCGAGCATAGTGACTGCTATAGCGCTCCTCTGCTTCTTGTCTGAGGCTGTAAGGTTCTGCAGCGTCTGTATTCTGTATGGGTAAGCCCTGATATCACTCAACAGCATTCTCCTGCAAGTTTCACGGGAGATACCGATGGACTGACTTCGCTTACGCACAGAGCGTTTCGGACTCTACTGGAGAGACTCTCTCACACTTTCGACCAGCTCGGCTGTCCACTTCTTGGAACGTGCCGAGTGGCTTGGACGATTCTCACTGGCAGCGTTGAAGTTCTCCACGGTCCCATACTTCTCGAAGTGGTCCACCCAGTTCTGAATTCTATTTTTGGGTGGAGCCTTTTCACATCCAAACTAATGCATGAAACTGTACTGGGTTTTCTTAAACGAGCCTGTCTTGTAGTATAATTTAACACAGTGTATTTGTCCCAGCTCCCACTGAGGTATTGGTGTATTCACGGTCGTTGATTCTGCCATATCCTGTAAAATAAGGGCAATCGGTGAATAAATAAAGGAGATATCACATAAAGTGTACACGGGGCCCGTTTTTTTTCGTCACCCTGTATGTATATATATATAAGGAAACAGACTTCGTTGGGCTGGTACTCTTGTTCGTCTTACTGATGACAAACTGCCCAAGAAGATGATCTATGGGGAACTAACTGAAAATACTCGCTCACAGCATAAACCTCGTAAGCGATTCAAAGATTATCTCAAAAGCGATTTGAAGTGCTTTGGAATTGATGTTGCATGGAGGCAAGCGGTGGGTGTAGATAGGTCTATGTGGAGGAAAGAGCTTTTTTAAGGAAGCTTGCTTATTGAAAAGAATAGGATGAAACACATGCATCAGAAGAAAGCAGCGTGGAAGATATGGGACTTGACACTTCAAGCCAATGGGGAAAACATAGAACACCTCAGATACCAAGCGTGTAACATTGTAACTATGTCACGTGCAGGTTTGTTGAATAACCAACGAGTGCATGTTTTGCAAAATCAAACATGGACAAAAGGTGAATTCATTTTTGGTATTTCTTCAGATTATCACAACACCTCTCGCATCTCTGGTACGGTCTGTAAAAGTGTGAGAGGCGCGCCTCTCACTTGAACCTTCACACTAATATCACATCGATACGCCAGAAGTAGTCATATTCGAAATCGAATAGACAGTCACCATATATATATATATATATATATATATATATTGGACTGATTTAAAAGAAAACGACTTGGTCTTCTACCCGGCGACAACGTGTGATTGCGTCAGAAAAGTTAACAGATTGCGAGGTTTACGTATCCATAAGGCATACTGGTGCGAACAATGTAATTCCCATATCAGAGAATGTAAATTGAACGAATGGATTATGAATCAGGATGACGCTTGTCAGTCCCTTAGAGTAATTTTAAGCAAACCGAGAATTTAGTTGCCTAACAATAAAATGCGCCCACGGGGAACCATTTCTCGTGCTTACGTGACATCGAGTGACAATCGTTTTAACGCGTAATTTCATGAACGGCCTATCTACACCCGTTTCAATAAGATAGTATGCAACTGAAGATATGAACGAACGTTTCTTTTTATTGTAATACTCTGTCTGATACTAAAAGCTGCTTATAGCGTTATGGATAAAAGTACTTCTTTAACCATCGAAATTGTGTTCCTACAGTGTGTGCTTAATGACGACATAGCCTTCTCTCAACACCTTTCTGGAGTTTCACTTTTAATCCGATCTTCGGGAACATATACCTCCTTATGCACTTGCATGTCCGAATTTATTTGGAAAGAAAATTTTAACACCATATTTTCTTATTTATTTGTCACGATCCCACCACTTCATCGTAAAAGAGAGGAGTAAAAGAGAAAAAAACGAAAGAAAGAAATAATGAAGGAAAAATGGCAAAATCCCACCTCTTCATTGTAGAGGCCCCTTTTCTACTTTTCTTCTCTAATAGCTTTTTTCCTCGAGCCGCTTTCTTTTGGAATTTTTATACTTGCTCTGTTTCCCCGATTCTACCAACATGCAAAAATGTAAATGTTATAATGTGAGCAAACATCTGGTAGCCCAACTCCCTACACACGTTACCCTTATAAATGTGGTCCTTATCACTGTAGCCTTGCACTTCAATGGGAAGATATATTGTTTGGAGCGAACAAAAGTAAAAACAAAAATTATAATGACGTCATCGCGCGACATCTGCTTTTCGTTAGTGCGGTGGGAGAATAGTCTATAATAGGTGATTTATTTTTATTTTTCAATTATCAAAAACATTATTCGTTATTTTTGTATATTTTATAGAAGTCACTCCAGACAAGGCATGAAGCCACTTTATTTAATGAGCTAAACAGAACGAACTATGATTATCAAAGACAGGAGATGCCATCTTGACTTTAGTCTTCAAAAGACCATGACTATACGTAGGCGGAATGCAGTCAGCAAGAAGATAGTTACACAAGTCTGTCGGGTTTTGGAAAGAAGCTATTGGATTATGAAGAATTTACGGCAAGCAGGAAAATCAATGGATAAAACGTATAAACTCCATTTGATGAGAAAGAAACACCAAGAAGTTTCAGAGAAAATTTCTTCTCAAGAAATGCCTTCCGTGAAAATAACATGAAGAATAGGAACACTTCTACGATTGAAAGACACGAGCTGAGTTTTACAAGATTAACCGGAACGACTTTGTATTTCTTTGATGTCTTCTGTATATGTGGAATTATTGTTCTATTTATCATTATATGAGGTAGGTCATTGTAACCGATAATGTTTGCTAACTCCCGCATTCAAGGATTTTCCTTTTATTATTATTATTATTATTAGTAGTAGTAGTAGTAGTAGTAGTATTAGTAGTAGTAGTAACAACAAGTCTCCCCAGTTATAGTCGCTATCATTGATTTCCCGCTTGCAACGACTGTTTCGTCTCTTTGTCCACACAATCTACATTTACTGATTTCCTGGGTTTTGTCTATTTTAGCTTTGATCTATTTAGTTCTAATCGCCTTTTTCGTGCAGCCGTCAGTAGTGATTCCAGTCTGATTTTTAGTCATGTCCAGGCGTGTTCCCGAGTCTCTTTCTTGTCATTATGTCATAAATCGTCAATATAGCTGGTGTTTTTTCTATTTTTTTCCTTTCGTTTCCTATTTCGCTCTTCTCTGTATTGTCACTGTTAGCTGTTTCTCTTGCTGCGTAATCAGCCTTTCTGTATTCTAAATTATGTATTTTTCCAGTTCTTCTTTGTGTCATACACACAGTATTTTATACATACCAGTGTTCCTCCTCATTCTCTTCTTTTTAAGTAGTCGGTATGTATCATTCCTCTGGTGTTGTGTATTGTGAATGGTTATTAGTTACATAGTCTTCTTTTGTCCAGCCTATAAATTGTCTGCTTCAAGACCTCTCAACTATTTATAAGTATGATGTCCACCAAGTGCCCTCATCTTCTCAGGTTTGGCTGTTGCATGCCCCTTACTGTCTTCAATTCCCCCTTTTCTTCTCTAGCAGTGCAAACATTTCCATTCCGAATTCTATTTATATGTCCTGGCTGAAAATTCTGGTCGTGTTTATCAGTTTTTCGAGTTCCATATTGCTTTGTTAAATAGCTTCAGATCGTCTACATACATCCTTGTTCAATGTCCGTAAAATTGTATCCGGTATCAGATTTCTGTAACATGTTTTTGTGGCATCATGGCTATGATAAACAGTAGTGGTGATAGAGAATCTCCTTGGAAGATTCCTCTCTGTATTCTTATCTCAGTCAGGTGTTATCTTCCAGTTGTCAGCTACAGTCTCCATATACTCATTGCTTTCTTCATAAGATTAATAATCTTGTCGAATACTTTGTACTTCTGTCAGCAGTTAATTATCTATGCTTGATGAATTCAGTCGTCAGATTTTTGCAGTAGATCCATGCCATGGTTATGTTTGTCGGTCTATTCTTTCGGTGATGTTTTGTTTCTACTTAAAGTTTCATACTTCTGTGAGATTGTAATCCTCGTTCTCAGTTTCAATGTTTATGTTTGCCAGTTTTCTACCTGTGGATTTTATTAAGAAATGCTCCCTGATTCGGTATATCATTTATCTTTCGTTTAATTTCCTTCTTCTGCTATGAGCACAAATCTCCCTTGGGGATATGTCTTGCTTAATCTGATGTCCGTGTACCATTGCATTGTAGTTAGTAGACATACCCCATATATTTTTTTTATTCGCTCTCGATAGCGTCTTTCTTCCGGGTTAATTCTGTAGTAGAACTTCATTACAACTATAGTCTATTTTTTGGTCATTTTTTCCAATGATGTTTTTGGTTTTAGTTTTGTTAATTTATGATTTATTTTACTGTGTCCTTGTTATTATTGTGATAAAAATTAGAAGAGTTACTTAATTGTCTTTGGTACGTGGTATTCTTGTCCCTGTAATTAGAGGAACCAACATTCATAGGATGCAAACCGAGTCCTTATGTTGACCAACGAGGAAGGACATGCAGATCATGATATTGAAAATTTTAATTTCTCTTACCTCATAGTAATTTGCGCCGTCAATCCCAATTTATGTTTTTTTTATTTCTAACATGTTTATGATGATGTAATTGGTCGATGAATAGACTCCAACGTGTTGATGAGTTTATTTTACTTCTTAAAACGTTTAAAGTTTTTAAAAGACCCTATTTTTATAAATAAAAATAATCCTCATGAGAACAACAATTTTCAGGATTAATCTTACGTTACAGTGAAAATGGCTTTATTTTTTGCCCATCCTGATTTGTATCCTTAATCTTAACTCATTTTTGTAGTGTTATCACAGAAATAGAATGATCTCTATTATATTCATTGAATACAATTTTGAATATTGTCGATTCATCTCATTTAATAATTCGAATGACTATATATATATATGTATATCTTTCAAGAAATAGTCAAATTTCTTCCAATAGTAATTTTTAACAACGTAAAATAACAAATACAAAAATATTAATACACCTATTTTTATTAATTAAAAATATTAATATACATATATATATATATATATATATGAAAATAATTTTAACTTAAATTGAAACATAATTACACATATTAAAGTGATAAATATAACTAGATCAAATGTGCTCAACTAACTGTGCACGAACAATTATCAATATCATCTAGAATCAACCTCTTGGAATTGAACCATAGCCGAGACATGAGATCTGATATTTTTAAATGTACAATGTGCGACAGCACCACTAACAGTCGATAGTCCCAGACAGATTATTAGAAAGAAACGACGTATATTTATATGTGCAGGTCCATGTACTTTTGAAACGCGTATTTGGCCTTTAATGAAATTACGCAATAAAACGATTATTGATGTCACGTGAGTGTAATCCCTATTTATAATGCTATCATTCGATTTACATTCTCCGATAAGCGAATTACATTATTCGCACCAGTGAGTCTTATGGATACGTTAACGTAACAACCCGTTCATTCTTCTGACGCAATTACACGTTGTCGCCGGTACAAGTCTAAGTTGTTCTCATTTGAATCCGTCTAAGAAGTAATATATATCCTTCTTTTTGCCACACTAACACATAGGATATTGTTTGAATATAAATAATTTACACAGAATTCTTTTCCTTCCAAGATGTCACCCCAAGTTTCCAGAGAGTCATTTTGTCGTTCCGACGAGTCATCCAACTTTCCAGTGGGCCTTTATATTATCTTTTGACATACAACGTGTAATACCCTGTCCTTATAAGCCGCCATATATATAAAAAAATTTGTATTTGAATTACAATTTCGAAATCTATGAAAGCCAACTTACAATGTTTGTTTTTTTCTTTAAAATAAATTATTTATCTACCGTAACGACATATGAACTTTCGACATAAAAAGGTCCTTCTCAAATATAGACGTATGATTTATTAATCATCCTTCCCGATATATAAAACTGTTTTGTGGATAGTAGTCCGTTTGATGTAAGTAACAATTGATTCCGATTGTCAGCGTGTGTTACGCGTGACTGTGTGTTTCGTGAGATTATGAAATATTCAGACTTATGAAAGCCAAATAACATTTTCACTTTTAAATAAAGTATCTATTTACGTTAAAGACATATAAGCTTTGGACATAAATATGTCCTTCTCAAATTATACATTTTCTTATTAATCATTATTTCCTGTTGGCCATATAAAAATTTCCTGTGGATAGGAGTACGTTTGATGTCGATAATGGTTGAGTCCGAGTGTTTAAAACATTGCTGCATATTGCTGTGATATTACTGAATTACTACTACTATTTTTTGGTGCATATCCCCTAATATTCCATTCTAGATTAAGATCCAATATACAATTTTTCATTACATATTACTTAGACTTTTACTATTATTAGTATTAATACTATTACTATTATTTTAGTTATATTTATTATTATTATTATTATTATTATTATTATTATTATTGATCTTATTTCTCTAATTAACATCGTTTTTATAATTGTAATTAGTATGTTTAAATTACTATTATTACAATTACTTTTATTATTATTATTATTATTTTTTTTACTATTATCACTATTGTGATTACTACTATTATTACTTGGAAAATTTAAAAATCAAGAAATGTGTTTCTATATTTAATACTGAATGAAATCATTTTTAAATACATATATCTGAGACTTTCAGTTTTAAAAAGACTTTTTGTAAAGTACTTCATTTTCATTTGTTCATATTGGTGGCATTAACCACAAGAGGTTGTCACTTCGTAGATATAGGAAATTGCCGTCCGATCTTATTGACGTTTTTGGAAAGTGAATTCAGATATGTTAGGCACGTGGTGGGTGCTTATTTGAATATAAGGGGTGGCAAATCTTTTAGAACTTAAAAAGAAATACTTTTTGGAAAATATACAAACCAACAAATGTTATTTTCTTTAAATATATTTTATAATGAATAAAATATTGCTGGCCTTAATCCATATTGATGGTTAGAAAGTTGTTTAGCATTAACTGCGTTTCGGATTATCGCTAGATTGATTAGAGAGTCAAAGATTTTTGCGAAGAGCGACATATAATTCTGAGGGTTAGTTATATGTCTAGAATTCTTGATAACTTGTATCACAGAGGCAATTTCCCAGCTCTCAGAGTAGCACGATTAAGAAGGGCATTTGTTGCAGAGTTTGGAGAAGACAGGAGCCAGTTCAGCAGAACATTTCCTTATATCAATTACTGGTATAATATCAGGTATACATGCTTTAGAGGTGTCAAGGTTTTTTGTGATGTCCCAGATATGAGATAGGGTGATGGACAGGTGATAAGATGTGGCTTCAGCCCGCAATGGGGCATTTGGGAGAGAGTTATTTGCGGAGTCCAAACTGGAGTTTAAGGCGAAACGCTGGACATTTACTTTAATCTATAGTCACTAATCAAACAAGATACCCTGAATTTCAATTTCCCCTTATAACCTCTTAAGCTTAAGCCTTTAATTTTAGACATTTTCCAATAATCAATTCATGTAAGGGATTTTTATCAAAATTATAATAGTGATTTTAGAATGGCTTTAGCATTAGTTTATCTTGATTTTAATCTTCGTAAGCTGACATAACATTGGTGCACAATAATTCTCTTCGTGTAAATCATTTTACCCGTCATTAGACGGATATTGCAGTTGCATATATTTTATTTTCATGGAAATCGCTCCATACAAGGCATGAAGCCACTTGATGTAAGGAGCTAAATATATGCAATGATACACCAAATAAGTATATTTCAATGCGGCTAAAGTAAAGGCCTACTATGTCACAATTTTAGCTAAAATAATGTTGAAATGTTATTAGCGGATGTAAAGATCAGAAGAACCAAGCAGCCTAAGTGAAGCTGGTCTCATCGGTAAGAGAGGAACACACTCCTTTTAATGTTTGATCCTTTCTTGTGTTTAAGTAAACAATAATGTATTGAGTCAGCTATAACCTTGAATTACTGGTTTTTGGAAGATTAGCTCTGATAGCTGATGAAGTACTTGAACACAGAAACGCCAGACTAAGACGTGCATGTGAGCGAGAGGGAACACGTAATTAGTTCCCATTTCTCATTACTGAATCATACAAAGCTAGTACGTTCCTGACTACCAACTGAGCAACAGGTACCTTCGTAATGGTAATGTTCCTTCGTCTGTTTCTTTTTATCCATAATAAATTCTTCCGCGTTTAAACCTCTCAATTCCTCTGTTTTGTGTTAATTCACTTATTATACTGAAATAAAATAACCAATTTCAAATCAAGAAGATACACTACCGCTAAATTGACTATCTAATCTTCAGAGTACTTTGGTTGTTTGTTTTTTAGTATAATACCGGAATCTATGCCAGCCAAAGATGAGGAAAACTATGGGAGAAATAACATTAATCAATGGTATAACTGTGTTTATTATGTTTGCGACAGTCCATGATACAAATCTGTTAACATTGAATTTGAAGATGACCAATTTGTAAGAAGTTGTAATAAGCAGGGAAGCAGTCACGCGGTTATGTGTTTCATAGGTGAGAGACGCTTGTAGAAAATATCTGTCCATAAAAATTCTGCCTGACGCTAGACACATGGAAGTAGAAAGTATTTTATTTTTCGCTATTGCAAAACGTTTATATTGCTAGGTGTGTACTATTAAAAACTGTTTTTATGCTATTGAAAAACGTTTTTATTAGTAGGTTTCGTGAACTAATTAAATGCCGTCTGTTCTAAATAGGTTTCGAGATCAATCAGTTACGAATGCTTTTGATTAAAGTTTTCTTCATAAAGGATGCATTAGCATAGTATGTATATGAAAGGTTTATTTTTTACTAGATATTCCGCTGCAATTGTATTTAGTAATGCACTAGTTTTTCGATTTTATCCACGTCACGTTACCTAATCTCATGGCAGCTGATGCTTTTTCTGCTTTTCTATATTTTACAACATTTCAAATATGGGATTCTTTAACTTTTACAGTGCTTGCCTACAATGTGAGACTTTATATCCTCTATTGTCACAATTGTGACACGTTTTAATTTTAAATGGACAAGGTTTATATTCGTTTATTTGACCGCATCCATTACAATGATTACTTTTGAAAGGATATCATTTCACCTTGTTCCTTTCTTTCGACTGAGTGTATATGTGATATATCTCTTTCTTCCATGTGTGCAGTGTCATGGCGTAAACTTATTATTTGTCGAGATTCTTCAGCGATATTTCCTAATGTAAACTCAGGATCTTATTTCGGTCTTGATGATAGAAGTTTTCGTATTTCAGTGCTTCCCAAATATGGGAGATCTGGGAACATTCTGAGTTAGTTTGCCGAATTTGAAATTTACATATTCCTTATTCACTATGTTTGCCAATTATGTATAATCTGCTGTATTTTCTTTATCAGATTAATGCATTGTATGTTAAATATATGTTAAAATATGAATTCTAATCGCCAAAATCTTTCTAAATAGAAAATAGTTATCAAAAATGAAACATCTCTTTGGTTTTCAGTTGTATATTATTAGCATACATATATGTTCAATGGCGCTAAAATTCACTAGCAGTAATCGAACGTTTTCCTCGTCTGACCATGTAGAACAATTTTTTAAATCTATGACAATATGTTGCTTATGTAAAAATTTTGGCCTTTACCCTCATTAACCAATTGAATTGATTGCGAAATCTTATGAAAAAGAATCAGAGTTAACTTTGTCACTCTCGTTTGAGAAGTTTACATAAAGTCTTGGGAAAGCTTTCTCGTTTCGTACGAAGTCTTCGTGATACTATTTTTCGAGTTTTCCCATATCTTGGTTAAGGTGTTTCCCAATTCTTTCTTAGAGGTTTTCCGACTCGTTTGAGGTGTTGTCTACTGTTTCATGGTTTACGAATTGTGAACTTCCTTTGCGTTTTCGTTCGTAATTTTATTGGTACCGCATAGATCAATACGAAATTCATTGATTAATAATCTGTTGTACATAATTTCTAAAGTTAAGAGGAATAAATACACTCAAACGCAATATTTGAAATATACTAGGCAAAATTTGGGAGAGGGGGTGTAGGCATACGCCGGTGGGGCGCCCCAGCCCAAATTTGGGGGAGGGAGAGTGTCGGCATTCGGCGGTGGGGCGCCTCAGGTTTAATTTGGGGGAGTTTTGGCATTCGGCGGTGAGGCGCCTCAGGCCAAATTTTGGAGAGGGGGAGTGTGGGCATACGCCCGTGGGGCGCCTCAGGGGAAATTTTGGGGGAGAGTATGAGTATTCGTCGGTGTAACAGATCACGATCGTGGGCGCGTATCAGCCCGTACTTTAGGGGAGAGGAAATGCGCCAAAGGAAAGGGGATTAAAAATAAAATGATAATCTGACTTTTGATTTGCGAGTGTAAGATCGACACCTATCGGATAGGACTAGATAATACACATGATCTCAAGGCAACAATGCCGAGAACAGATACTACACTTTGATCTTGGCAAAAAGCCAATAAAGCGACAGAAACTGAATTTATTCATCTACCTCCCACAAGGTAAGATGTGACACAAGGTCGGGAAAGTGGGATTAGATAAGGCAGCGCTCGAGAGAACTGAATTTTTTTACACATTTAATGGAGTATTTATAAGAAATATACAACAGTGCAGCGGTTTATCCACTAGACTGTTAAAATTACGTTGATAATTTCACGAGTAATAGTAACTGTGATTTTCTTTGAACAAACATTGTATCATACTATTTAACAAATTCTTACAAGAGTTTTGATGATCAACAAAGAATTTTAGACTCCCCTAGGCCGTTTTTCTCTAATTCAACATAGCTTTTATACGCCATTTTTTAAACCGAAAATGACATTAATTCACTCTTTGTCTTGGCCTTTTGGCTAAGATCAAAGTATAGTATCTGTTCCGATGGATACTGCACCCCATAGACTGGTATCGCTTGGCCTTCGGGGTGTGATTCCGTCGGTCTATTGATTTGTCCTGTGCAGTTCTAGGCGGTCCACACTCCCAGGCTTTGCCTCCCCTCTTTGGGGAGAAGTAAGTTTATTGCTTACTGCCAGAAGCGCCCTACCAGGGAATGTCGAATAACAACATCTACGTTTCTCTTAAGACTATTTTGCAGATGAAAAGGGGGGATAGGTTAGAGTGATTTCAGTAGTGGTTCAGAAGCCCCCTTGATTTTCTAAATACTCGGCGTTGTCCGGGAGAAAAGTGCTCAATATCCTAGATAGCGCTGCTGTAGTGATAGATTTGTGTAATATTTTAACGCCATTTACGCTTCTTTTCAGAATATTGTGCAGATGAATAGGAGGGGGGATCGGTAAGAGTGATTTTAGTAGTGCTCTTGAAGCATCCTGGATTTTCTAAATACTCGGCGTTGTCCGGGAGAAAAGTGCTCAATATCCTAGATAGAACTGCTGTAGTGATAGATTTGTATAATATTTTAACGCCATTTACGCTTCTTTTCGGACTATTATGCAGATGAATAGGAGGAGGAATCAGTAAGAGTGCTTTTAGTAGTGCTCTGGATGCTTCCTTTATTTCTAAATACTCGGCGTTGTCTGGGAGAAAAATTCTCAATGTCCTAGATAGAGCTACTGTAGTGATAAGTTTGTATAATATTTTAACGCCATTTACGATGCTCTATGGACTATTGTGCAGATGAAAAGGAGGAGGATTCAGTAAGAGTGATTTCAGCAGTGCTCTAGAAGCCTCCTTGATTTTCTAAATACTCGGCGTTGTCCGGGAGAAAAGTGCTCAATATCCTAGATAGAGCTGCTGCAGTGATAGATTTGTATAATATTGTAACGCCATTTACGATTCTTTTCGGAATATTGTGAAGAATAAAAGGAGGGGGATCAGTAAGAGTGATTTTACTAGTGCTCTGGAAGCCTCATTGATTTTTTAACTACTCGGCGTTGTCCGGGAGAAGAGTGGTCAATGTCCTAGAAAAAGCAACTGTAGTGATATGTTTGTCTAATATTTTGACGCCATCTACGTTACTCTTCGGACTATTCTTGATTTTTAATATTTTTATTTTTATTTTTTTAAATATTTCTATGTTTTGAGGACGATACAAAAATATTGGGGAGGGGCAAAAAATTTCCTTTTTTTATATTTTTTTACTATAAATATTTCCATTTATGATAGTGACACTACATGAATGAACACTATTTTATTTTTCTGACACGACAGGGGCGCATTAGTATGAGTTCTTAAGTATGCGAACTGGACTGGAGATAGGTACATATATAATATGTGCACCCTTACAGATATAGGTAAATATATAGTATGCGCACCGGGGCGGCGATAGGTACGAATATTGTATGCTCACCGGGGCGGCGATAGGTATATATATAGTATGTGCACCGGGGTGGCAATAGGTACGTATATAGTAGTGCATATGGGTGGCGATAGGTACGTATATAGCATGTGCACAGGGGCGGCAATAAGTATGTATATAGCATGCGCACCGGTGCGGCAATCGGAACCTATATAGCATGCGTTCCGGGGCGGCGCTCGGTACGTATAAAGCACGCGCACCGTGGCGGATTTAGGTACGTATTAAGCATTCGGACCGGGGAGGAGATATGTACATATTTAGCATTCGCACCGGGGCAGCGATAGGTACGTATTTAGCATTCGCACCGGACGGTGATAGGTACGTATTTAGCATTCGCACCGGGGCGGCGATATGTACATATTAAGCACGCACACCGGGGCGGAAATAGGTATTTATTTAGCATTCGCACCGGGGCGGAGATAGGTACGTATTTAGCATTCCCACCGGGGCGGCGATATGTACGTATTTAGCATTCAGGGGTGGTGATAAGTATGTATATAGCATGTGCACATGGGCGGCAATAAGTACATATATAGCATGCGCCCCAGGGCGGTGATAGGTATGTATTTAGCATGCGCTCAGGGGCGGCGATCAGTACGTATACATCACGCACACAGGGGCTACGATAGGTACGTATATAGCACGCGCACCGGTGCGGCGATATGTGCGTACTTAGCATTCGCACCGGGGCGGCGATAGGTATGTATTGAGCATTCGCACCGGGGCGGTGATATGTACATATTTAGTATTCGCACTGGGGCAGCGATAGGTACTTAAGTAGTCTGCACACCTGGGAGGCATTAGGTACTTATATAATATTTGCACCGGGGCGGCAATAGGTACCTATATTATGCGAACCGGTGCGGCGATACATACGTATTTAGCATTCGCACGGCAACAGGAATATGTACATATTTATTATTCGCACTGGGGAGGCCATAGGTACGTATTTAGCATTCGCACCAGGGCGGCGACAGGTACATGTATAGTATCTGCACCGGGGCGGCGATACATACGTATATAGTATGTGCACTGCGGCGGCGATAGGTACGGATATAGTATACGCACTAGGGCGGCGATAGGAACGTATATAGTATGAAAACCGGGGCCGGAGATAAGTACCTATATAGTATGTACACCGGGGTCGAGATATGTACCTATATAGAATGGGCAGACAGAGGTGGTACTTTTTAAAAAAATATGACATACTTTTGCCTTGGGCAATGTAAGAGGAATGGTGGGGAAGAAACAGCAAAATGAGAAAGTACCGGTGAAATGGGACGGCCAGGGAAAAGAAAAGTAGAAAGATAAAGAGACGGTAATAGAGAGAGGGGGAGAAATAGAAGTTTTAATATAAAGATGTTACAAACGCGATTTTTCTTCAATTATATGTTTTTATGGCCCCGAGCAACGCCGGGTAGCGCCGCTAGTTCTATAATAAGAAATAAAAAATGTGCTACAATTTATGTTTTTTATAACTTTGTTCATTCTTGTAATTAACGCTGTTGATTCATTCTACAACAATTATATTATAATATTTGTTGTTTCTATATTGTTATATAAATATTTATTACATTTTTATCGTTAATATTGTTTTAATCTTTATTATGTTCTCTTTATTATTGTTTGTGCATGTTTTTTTTTCTTCATCGATATATTTTTCTTTTTAAAACGCCATTCCACTCGTAATTTCCGAATCGGCGGCCATTTTGTCTCGAACTTTGTTAGGTGAATCACGATAAATTCAACGGGAACCTTTCTTCTCGTCTAATGGTGTGAATACTTTGCGGTTCAGTTTGAAGAATCTCCACATAGTAGCACCGCTATTTTGGGCCTTATCAAATTTGTAACGTAAAGTGAGAGGGAATGTAAACAAAATCAATTGACCCCGACGCAACGAGGACAAAACCAATTCTCTTCAAGTTTGATCTTACACACGCATGCATGGAAACGAGAAACTGGGGGAGTGGATTGTTCCTGAGGAAGCCTTGCTTGCAGCGGAAATTGCATTTGCAACCAGCACGCAACTTCAATTTTCTCGCATTTGCACGCATCTTGCAGCAAGAGCATCAGAATGTTGTTTAGGGAAAGGCGCGTGTTCGCAGATAGGGTGATTGCACAGAAACGAACAGCTACATACATATGAGTCATATCACATTGGTAAACACTTATATCATATCCATATTCCCTTTCTATAAAGTAAAGTACCATCTGTGTTCAGGAGATGATTAACATTTTATGATTGTATATTTAATACTGTGATTAATCGCTACTTATATATTGAGCAATTAAGTTATATATATATATATATACACATTTTGCAGTATGTATATATATATACGTATACATATAATTTTATTTTTAAATATAGATATAATACAAAACAGTTATATATATATATCTATATAAAAGGGTGTACTGCAGTATTAGTGCAGTTCCAGCGAGAGAAAAATATATATGTAAATGCTACCAACATTTGTAAAAAAAGTTTTTCAACATTTATTTATTATTTTGTTATTGTATCATTTTATAATTTAATATAACGCGTTTCAAGCGGTGGTCTCTCTCATCAGATTGAAAAAGTTGTGTTTCATTTGAGGAAAAAAATGAAATGAAACAACACTTTCAAATCGAAAGACATTTCTTCAAATGTATTTACATATCTGATGATAGCGGACCACCACTTGAAACGCGTTATATAACATTATAAAATGATAAAATAAGAAAATAATAATAAAATTCATTTTACAAATGTTGGTAGCCTTACTCATTTACATGTATATATATATATATATATATATATATATATATATATATATATATATATATATTGATGTTTTGTATAATATAATAATATTATAAAATAATATATTGTGTTTATTATTTTAATAATTCGGACTACTCTTATCATTTTGGGTGAAATTCCGACAACTTTTCGACCTATGTAACATCGAAGTTTCTTCAAATTCGTCTTGTCGAACTCGAACATCTTTATGCCGGACTCAGAAATCTGTACGTTATTTTCAGACGGAATGGAACAGCTTATTGAATCAACGGTGTACCTTGCTCTTGTTCTGTCAGCCATCCCCAGGTAGAAGTCTGAAGTAATTTGTATTTTTAATGTCAGTAACCCATACCTAGGATGTAAACCTGAACATATAGAATATAGTCACGTAAAACTTGTTAACACTCAGCACATCAATGTATGCATGTATATATATATATATATATATATATATATATATATATATATATATATATACATGAATATATATATATATATTCATTTAAATTACTTTTGCTTCAAAAGAACAAAACACATATGCACATTTTAATTATAGTATATAACAGCAAATTATTAAATGTTAATCATCGCAGTTAACGTTTCTCAAGCTGGCTAGCCGTAATTACATGTTGTATATCCTATCTCGAGAAAACCGAGGAACCTATGAAATTCCGTCTCCTAACCTTCACCTCAATATATATATACATATATATATATATCTATATATATATATGTATATAATGTCTATAATCATATATTTACCAACCTATAAATAAAAGCAAGTAAGCCTTATCTTTACTGTTCATTGGTGTCTGACGGAAACTATAAAACAACAGTGGAATAAGAAAAAAACTGTATCGTGTGCATTTTAATCAGCCCCATGTCTAGTTTAAAAAGCTTTAAACATAAATCAGTATTCGGAAAACGTGCACACGGTAAATTTAAAACTGAATTATCGTCGATAATGAACTGGGATTGTGTAATTCATAAGAAAATCGCAATTCAATAAATAAAAATGTAATTTGTGATGCTGAAAACGTACACGATAATCCCTTTATTAAAATATTCATGCTCGCGTGGTCATAATTTAATTATAGCGAAAGAACGAAAGATAACATCAAAATTAATTTCTGTAAATAAAATGACTTTGTTAAATAAGATTTTTATACAATCTATTAACTTCATAATATGGCCTCTACGATTGCAATAAATAATGTGGAAGGCACGTAGATAATTCGACATCTTCTGGAAGGTCACTACGTAATTAATTGTTTACAATGTGCTAGGTCTAGTAATGTCGAAGATGCATTTCAGTGTATAGATTAATTTGCATTAATTAAAACAACAGGTGACCTATATACTATGGTTTGAAAACCGACTACGGAGATTGTACACAGTAGGGGTTTTCATGTACATTAAAAAATCGGAAATCTCCCTATGAAATTGGTTGTAAGTTGTTACGAACCTTTGTGTACGATATATTTTGCTGATAGGAGTTTGATGAAAAAAAATCTTCGAAAATCTAGAAGAGGTGAAATAACTTATTGTAAAAATAATAATGTAGAACTCGTATTCATGTAATATGCATTAATGAGTGTTAAAATAAGTAACGCAAGTCTTTCTCTGTTTTCTTTTATAACTATAAACAAATAGGCTGCCAAGAAAGTATTTTGTGTCTAACTTACAAAAAGCCCGAAAGGTTTTAGTTCTATAAATTGTAAAAAATAGAGTGATACGAAACTGGCGCAATTTAAATATTGCTGAATAGTGATCCTTTTGCATTATTGTTTTGTGAAAGGGAAAAATGTGTGGTGAAATTTAAATTAAGTCCCCGATATTTCTGATAGCAAAAGAAAAAAATAGTCAGGTCTTTCGCGGATATTTTGGTTTATACAAATTTTAAAGTCCGATGTTCCTATTAAGGTAAACGATAAAGTGAAAAAGTTAACAAAATATATGATAAATTTTAGAGAAACCGAAACGTAGACATGTGGAAATATTGTGTAAAGTATTAATTGATTTTTTAGATAACTTACAATCAAATATACTTATTGTTTAATGAACCGTTTGTTGTCGGAGTTGAAGACCGTTATGATAACCGCTTTAAACGCAGTAAAATCGGTTGAATGTTGATTTTGAGTTCGGAAGGAGTAAAGCAAAATAATGTGCCACCATCCAGTAACCTCCATTGTGTTTCTAAATAATATATGTAAGAATTCATGAATCGAAAGGGGAAGAGTTCAGGAAAAACAATTCCAGTTCATCGCATGAAATATCGTTGCGTTTTCTAGAAACATAAACATTAGGAATGATTTCTTGCTTTTCCAAAAAAAATAATAATCTCGTTACATAAAACCGATAACTATCATAGAATAATTTATGACACACATAAATATTTTTTTATAAAGAATTACATAAAGATCATCAGCTAGTACACTCCCACACCATAGATAGAATAAACATACCTAGAAATATTAACAACTAAGTCATGTAGATTCACTTTGAAGACCACAAAATAGACTTTTACGCGAATTTTTCCATTATGTTAAATGTACTGGATATGATCCTTTCAAGCATGTGGTCATACGATAGTTTCCCAAATGTTTATGAATACCTTTGCTTTAGTGTGGTACTCTGGAAGATCTGTCAAGCTTCACCGGTTATGTAGTAGAGGGCGGAACGTCTTACTCCACACATCTACGGGTCAGTCAGTACATATTTGATACAAGTTATATATTTAATACTCTTTGCTTATCATGCAATTTTATGGTAAGCATTGAGTAAAGAAAATACAACAAAAATTAACATGTTAATGGGTTCGACAGTTTCAGCATAGGTGACATATTTTGTCGGTTTATTTCTTTTTAATGAAATTTAAGCAAAATAATCTTCGAGGAATTTATAGAGATGATGCGCTTTTTATGATTAAAAATACAAATCAATTATATGACAAGATTAACAAAGCTGTTAAAGAAAGTTGCATTAAAGATGACCATATACTCTAACGACAAACAAAATGTCTACTTACTACATTCAACTCAATTAACAACAGCCATATACTGTACTATGTGCACATAGACTCTAACCATCTTCAACTAATAATAAATGGTATCATAACAAATAGAATCTATGACCTATCTTCTAATAATGATACCTTTGACCAATAACAATGCACTAAGAAATCCTGTTTATATGAAACATTTAGATTCTTTATAAGGAACAATTAACCATAGAACATTAAAAATAAAAATAAGATGACAAAATAGGAGGCTATAATTAAAATTATGGGGCTGATACGATAAATGGACAGAGTTCTAAGACATCCTGTAAATAAAAACATATAATCGTGTATATATGATTATTTTGTTAAATAGCAGACAAGCCACTAATATCCATACGAGAGTGAATAAGAGACGAAGCGTACAAATAATAATATAATATAATAATAATAAATAAGAATACGAATAATAAATAATAATTGTGAACATTACCACAAATATAGTAAAGCTATTAACAAAACACTATTAAATTAATTTATCCTACTATATTTGAGCAAAACATAATTGCATCCAATTATAATAAACTACAGCTAAATGGCCAACTTAAAATGATTACATACATTCAAATATAGTGATAGCGTAACAGTAATTACGTAAGTACTAATAATAATCTCCATAGAATAAATAGTATCTATTAACTATAAACTATTAACTATCGATTCAGCAATAATGGGAATAGTAAGAGAGGAACACCAATATACATTTTCTTACTTACATTATTTCAACATAATTGCAAGTCAAATAAAGAATGTTAACGCATGTAAATTCTTTAACAATAAAAACCTATCGGTCGCTTAATCGCTATTAAAGTATACTTGAGCCATAGATCTGTGACACATCCGATGTAGTGTAAAATGGTCTATTTCAATTGTCAAAATGTAATTTATATTAAACCGGGGAATATGCTACATTTAAGAATGACATTGTTATTTTAAATATGAAATCAGAAATAATATTTAACATGAAAGAAATTATATAGCAATGATTCAAAATTAGTAAAATATGTAAATTAAATGTACTCTGGCATAGATGTGCAACTCTCAGTAGCTAATTGAATATAGTCCCACTAATAACATAAAGATTGGATTAATACAATATGTACCCGGATTATATAGTTTAATGAAGCGGTTAGATTCAAACATGTTTAACATAAACGTGTAGCATCAAGCCAGATACTTACCTACTTTATAAAATTGGATACTTGCCTAAATTAGATTATCGTTGAATAACGTGCGGATTGAAATATGGGTTCTCAGAATTTAAAGTTCTCGTAACCTATTTCTGCACTGTAGAAAATTGTATATTTCTAGGGATTCTTGTTATAACCTTATTCAATATATTTTGAAAATAAATTAAATATGGAAACTTTTTACAAAATAATTACCTCTTCTTTTAAATTTCTTTCAATATAATTTTTAAATTCCCTGTAATTTGGCATCATTATTGATAACTGAATCTTGCCATTCTAACCTAATTAACTGTCTTTAAAGAGATACATAAGAAAATAACGTTATCTCTTATCCTATCTGTAAGCTATCGTAGAATTACCTCCTCGTTAATAACCACAAGGAGCAGCAATATAGAGCTGTGATTGCAATTGCTTCATAAACGATGTTGCTTGCCATAAACTGTATACAGACACACTTTTAAATATTACAGACTTAATTTAGAAAACGAATAGCGGTTAATGGATGTACGCACTGACGGTATTTGAAGAAGAGAAATAACTAGCCTGAAACCGTTGGAGGAGGTAATTTATATATCTTTTATCTGTTACTTTTTGCTAAGTCATCTTCTTTGAATTATAGATAGACAATTATCTCTGAAAAGACCGTAAATCCGTCTCATGTAATGAATAATGATATGCTGTTGTAGTATTAGTTCTTCGCATAAAATGTTTTTTTCTGAAACAATAAAAATAAATATTAAATCTCCTTTCCTTCCAAACATGAAGTTATTTACAATAAAAGGTTGAATACATACATTATCAGATATAGCAGGAATACCTATATAATGACCAAGAATAATTTAAAGAGAATATATATATATATATATATATATATATATATATATATATATATATATATATATATATATATGGGAAATGAAAAGGCAAAACCAAAAAGGAGGTTTTTTTATATATTCATCAACGTTTCGTCATTTTTTTGTAAGACTTCCTCAGGATGATAATTTAAAGAAAAATGTAATGCAAGTACGTGAAAATTTTGGGTTGACATGATGGGTTTATGAGAAAAAGTAGTAGCCACTACTGGGTGCGCAGGACCGAGATTCGGGCTTAGTAAAGTCAGTAGCATAGAATGAGAGTAATGAGGATGGTTCTGAGTGAAAAAGTGGAGTGGTGGGGGTGAACGAAAATAATGTTGATGGCTGTTAGTAAAGAAGTGGAGGGGTTGGGAAAGAGGAGGGGAGGAATAAGCTCTGTGATTTTGCCATGGTTTTTGAAGAGATTTTAAAAATGAAAAAATGATGAAATGATGAAGGTGGTTTGAAAGTAGGAGGGTTGTTGGTAAGAGTGTGAGAGAAATAGTCGAAAGGGTAAAATGGGTGAAGAGGAGATGGGAGATTTTGTTGTGGTTAGGTGTGAAATTTTTGGAGAGTAGTTGTATTTGACCAGCTGGCTATGTCAAGAATGTGTGGAATGTGTAAGTTAGAAGGTTTGGATTCGTGGTGAATGAAAATGTGTGTGGGTGTGCGGGCTGTGGGTGTAAATGCGGAGACTTGTATGTGAGTATAACTGAGAGCGAAGAAAAAAA
The DNA here is from genome assembly GCA_963556195.1 of Sepiola atlantica. NCBI lineage: Eukaryota > Metazoa > Mollusca > Cephalopoda > Sepiida > Sepiolidae > Sepiola > Sepiola atlantica. The sequence goes on along the minus strand of OY744526.1, from coordinate 40,094,304 downwards.
AATAGAGGTTAGCCATGATCAAGGTTAAGTTTTTGTTAAGTGAGGATAATTTTACTTATTAAGGGGATATATTATAAAAGCCATTTCGTTTTTTGATGGTGTTGGAGGCTGTGATTATTGCGGTTTCCAGTAGTTTTCGCCGAGCTTTGTTGTGGATGTATTTGGTGATTTTGGCTTGTTTAAATTTGAAAGCATGACCGTGCTCTAATGCATGGGAGAAAAGTGCACTGAGAGAGTTATTGTTTTTTATATCCCTTTTGTGTTCACTCAATCATTTTTACAATTCACGTTGTGTTTCTCCCACGTAAATTTGATGGCAGTTGTTGCATGGGACAGTGTATAAGCCGGCATGGGATGTGTATTTTTTTGGAAGTGTCTTGATGTGTTTAATGTTTGTTTTATGGATTGTGCTGTGGTTTGTACTGTTGGAATGCCTAGTTTCTTAAGCGTGTTGCATATGAATGTGTTATTTGAATGCGTGGTTAAGAGAAGGGGTCTGTCTATGAGAGAGGTGTTTGGTGTTTGATTTTTTTGTGTATTGTTTTTGGAGGATATTTGAAAGGCTTTCTTCTTGGCATTTAATATAAAATGTGTGGGGTATTGCAGTGTTTTTAAGGAATTAATGATGTATTTTATTTCTTCATCTATGTATTGGGGACTACATATTCTACGAGCGCGTAAGAATAAGTCTATAATCATACCTGTTGTTATCTTGCTATTGTGGTGAGAGTAGACGTGTATGTAGTAATTTTTGTGGGTGTTTTGCGGTGTACCTTGAATTCTAGTTTGTTGTTAAACTTAATTATAAGAGTGTCTAGGAATGGTATCGATCTGTCTATTTCAGTCTCATGTGTGAATTTTATGGACGGTTTTACTGTGTTGAGTTTGTCTTTGAGGTTATTGATTTGTATATCTAAGGGGAGGAAAATTAGAATATCATCAATGTATCTAAAGTATTCGATGTTAACGCGTATTCTAAATTTGAAAGGGCAGGATTCTAAGAATTCTAAGACGAGGCACGCTAATACACCGCTTAGTGGGTTGCCCATGGGGAGTCCCAATTTTCTTTGTAGAATTCTTCGTTGAATTGGAAATATGTTATGCCAGTGATGAGTCTAATTATTTCTATTAAAATGTTGGGGGGAAATGGTAAGTCGGTTTTGATTTTCTTTAGATTTGTGTGAAGTAAGTTTAGGTATTTTTTAACTGGGTCATTAGTATAACGCGATGTTACATCTAGGGTATGTATGTTTTTCTTTTCTACGTTAATTTTTTTTACTTTGTTAAGAAGGTCGCGTGAGTTTTTGATGTGGGAGGGGCTGATGGTGCCCATTAGTGGGGTAAGAATGTTAGTAATGGCCCGTGCGATTTTGTGTGTGGTGCTACCTATGCTTGATACAATGGGGCGCATGGCGATATCTGGTTTGTGGTTTTTTGGCAGCCCGTATAGTGTAGGAATGATGGGGTGATACTTAATATATGATGTCCATTTTTTGTTGTTCTTGATTAGGTGTTTGAAAAATTTGTTGTAATATTCTATGTTTTTGTTTATAGTTTTTTGGTCAGCTATAGTGTATGTGTTTTCGTCGGATAATAGAATAGATATTTTTTTAATATAAGAGTGTTTGTCCATCATTACTATGCCCCCTCCTTTATCGGATGGTGATATGATTATGTTATTGTTAGATAGGTGTTTAAGAGTGTCTATGTATCTTTTGGGTAAAACGGGCTCATTAGGAAGAATGGTTGTGGTCGAGATTATTCCTTGAATGAAGCCTTTAGTGAAGTTTGTGTCAGTATGTCTGTAATTGCTTAGAACTGTGTTGATGATGGTGTTAGAGTGTAATTCGGTAGCGAATTTTAAGCCGAAACTGAGAGCTTTAGTTTCTATGTCAGACAGTTTATAGGTGGTGAGGGTTTTTTTATAAGTTCCGGGCGTCCTAAAGTTTTCCATTTTCTGTCTAGGATTAGTTTAGTGAGTTTCTTGTTTAATTTCGTTGTATGTTGCACCTTGAATATTTTGATAGATTTCGTGATTGTATTGATCGTAGGATTATAGTGTTGTTATTTTTTAGGTTGATGGCCAATGTTCTGGCCTCGTGGAAGAGGTATGGGGTTTTGTGTTTCAGAAGGTTGGCATATGATATTAGATATTTTTGGATGTACTCAGGAAAAATATGGTGCGAGTGTTTTAAAAATGTGAAAGTACTTATATATATATATATATATATATATATATATATATATATATATATATATATATATATATTGTGTGTGTGTGTGTCTATTTAGGCGGCATGTTCTCATTTATGCCAACATTGTTAGAAGTAACAGAATTCGTCTGTTTAAGTATACCTTTCTATTTAAAAAAAATTTTAATGGTATTTTTTCTATTGAAATTTTAAAAACTTGTCCCATGGGTATCACAAAGTTTTCTATTCTTCGTCGAATTATCCTCGGGTGTCAAAGGCAAATGAACAAAACAGCTGGAGAAAGAAGAGAATGTCTCTCTCTCTCTCTCTCTCTCTCTCTCTCTATATATATATATATATATATATATATATATATATATATATATATATATATATATATATATACATATATATATATTTATATAATATTACTATTTCATGTATCCACATAACATTTTATAAGGAGATATATTTTTTTGAATCAATTTTCAGTATTTACTTCAACAGTGCTCGATACGTAAGTAGAGCCAGTTAGTAAGCTATGAAAATATATTCATGGCAATTAAGCTGCACAGAGGCTTCCGCGTTATATATATATATATATATATACATTTTTATTCATACAAACATTATTGGTTACATATGTGCATACATGTTTCGGTTGTACTCTTCACAAAGAGCCCACCTCTTCAGGTCAAGGAAGACAATGATATAAGATGAATCTGGAAAACTTTTCTCTTAAGTATATCTTTTTGGGGGATGGGATATGTTTATAATTTTCATAACAATAAGCTCAAAGGTCGACAACATTAAAGATGAAAAAACTTATCGATATATTACATTTAAAAGAATTTAGAAATAAGAGCCAGACAAAGAAAAATGTCAAGAAACTGTTAAAATTTATAATTTATTAAATAATAAGGGGTCGGAGACTTGCGGAGACCACGAACAAACTGAGTGTGTATTATTATGTGGAGAGGCAAGGATATTAGAAAAATTATATAATATAGAATTATTTAAAATTCGATTTGATAAAATTATTGCTATGGCTACAAGTCCTAACGGGGTGGCAGTTGAAGGTAGCTATTTATCAGCGAAATAATACGGAAAATTTATCTCTTATAATAATTTAAAATAGGACGCTCAACGTGATAATAACAATTAAAACATATTTTAGCCAACTGAAAGCTGCTATGATTTTCATCGCCAACGATGAAAAAAACAAACAACGGGGTTCCGGTTTCAAATCTCGCTAGATTCAACAACGCTGATAAACCGTAAAACGGCGAAACACGTGTTTGTGGATAATTATATTTTATAAATATAGACGCTCCCCATATCGAGGCACCGCACTGATAAAAGGGAACAATATTTTCCCCGCAGAATTTATTTAATATTTCCCCGTAAAAAGATATTTGAATACGTTCAATTGTAAATATTGCAAACACAAGAAAATAACTGACAACCTTTATATGACATATCTCTCCTCTTTAGAGACCCATTTGTAAGGGGACTGGTCTTCAGACACTGGGATGCCGGTGTCCAATCTCGAAAGATTCATCCATGACGAAACACATGACCGTGGATAATTATATAACTGAAAAACAGCTCGTATTATTATATTATTTTAAGTGATTATACTTTTATATGAAATGTTATTTCTTTCACCGGGCATGACCGATTCCTTTCTGCCAAAGAAATATAATTATAATAAAACACGTCTGATGGTCTGGTTTCTGGAATTTTGCAAGGAATAAGAAATTATATATTTTTAAATAAAATAGTTTAAAAAGGAAAACAGAATGTTCTGTCGCAGATGATAACTTGATTTAAAATATGAAATTACATGCTTTTGTTATTTCTGGTAAAGGAATTTAGCCTTGGTATATTGTTTTCGGTTATTCAAGAGTTGATATATTTGACAGATTTCGCGAACGAAATTTTAGAGCGACGTCTCGAAATATAGTATACATAATTTATGGAAGGAAATTGCGAGATTTTGTGGAGAGTCTCAAAGAGGACCTTGCGGGTCAATAACTTTCAGAAGAAATCTAAGGAAAAAATGGATATTCAGGCCAATGTTAAGCAGTCTATGTTACTTTTGACAAGAGATTCGACGTTGTTAGGCTGTCCTTATGCTAAGTCATAAGTACTCACGCTTGTGGGGATTAGCTGTGTCTATTTTCCACTGTTTACGGTCTTGCCTGATGGTTTCTTTCCATATCTTCCTAGGGCGCCCAGCTTTCTTTTTGCTGTCCAGCCTAAGGTCTCTGCATGTTCTGCTATACCCCTTGCTTCTTTCAACATGCTCGGACCAACGAAGTCGGTTTGCCCTTGTTAGGACATCAAATTTTGGAATAGCCAATTTCTCAAGTAGATGTCTGACCTAATGTTCTGGATCTGGTTCATTGCCCTGTCATTTCGATGGAGTCGAGCAAGTGAGGCTTAGGCGACAGCCCAACACTCACTGCCATACAACATGACGCTTCTTACGCAGCTACCATAGCCATTTCCCCGTGTAATTATCATCTAAAGCCTATTGTAAAAAATTCACAAAACACGAGGTATCTGAATGTTTACAAAGGGTTTCCACGCCACCCTTCCCTATATTAACAAACCAAATCAAGTCCTATAGTCTACTTTCGTTTGTTTTACGATATATCAAGCATTCTGATCTATTTAACACTGAAACACAGTATAAATCGCAAACAATTCATTATATACGATTCCTTGAATGTAGGGAGGAAATTCCGGATGTATACATGTATAAACTACTAGACTACCCGTGACATGTTGTGTCAGTATTTTTTATACATATTGTCTCTATGTAAATTTAGGAAGGCGTATATGTTTATATACTTATATGCACAGGATCTACTTTAAACACATTACCGTATCATCATGCATGAAATAAGTAGTCTAGACATTAGATTTAGTATCATTATATATTTTTCACGTCCTGTTACGGGTATTGTTCTTGTTAAATATTTAATTTCGTAACTTTGACATTGGTTAGTAATCATGATTTTACATAGATTATAATGGCATAGGAATTTACAAATTCACTATACATTGTAATATCATAATATACACTCTCTTTTTCTCTCCCACTTTCTCTCTCTTTCATCCTTTTCATCTCTCTCTTCGCCCCCTCCTTGCATTTTTTTTTATCTTCGTTTGCCTATCTCGCTTTTCTTTCTCTCACTGTTAATTATTTGTAGCATTTCATTACAAAATCAAAGTATTTCATAAAGTTGCAATACATTGTGATGTCATAATTGACTTTGTGTCTCTTCAGTTTTCTCTTCTCCGTTTCTCTTTCTTCCCTTCCATCTCTCCGCTTTCCTCTTGTTCTATCTCTTCTTCTTCTTATATCTTTTAATTATGTACATCATTCAATTTCTCCTCACCCATTCTCTGATAATTCACTCTTTATTTACGTCATTCCTTCTTCCTCTCCATTCTATTTAAACCGAAATGTGCACGGTGACACGCAAGTCAGACACCAAGATGACAAATATCGGTACCCTTTCAGATTAGGACCCGAACTAAATTTGATTCCAACCCTGACCCTAACCCTTACACTGACCCTCACCCTAACTCTCACCCTAACTCTCACGCTAACCATAACCCTGACCCTCACCCTAATCCTAACGATGTGGTAAAAGTTAGCTCAGATTATGAACTAGAGATGCACCCAAATATTATCAGAGTTTTATTTGTATGTATATAAATTGTATGAGGCAATTATCACAATAGAGCCTGCCGGATTTGTAAACTATCATAACCGACTCAATCGGTCGAGTTAGATCATTAGTTCATATATGCACCGATCTCAAGTTTTATAAGAAATCCAAAGATACAATTTTCTATCTAATAGAAGTATAACCTAGGCATGTGTTCATGTTTAGATGCGTCCAATAATTTACATAATAGGTTAGGTCCGCCAGTCTGTTGATAAGCCAAACTAAATTCAAAACCGTATAATGGGCGCATTTATTTGTTTATAGATGTGTCCAAGCATTTCAATGGCAGGATATTGTTATGCTTACGCCATACACATCATTTTAATCGCTAAACCCGCGGATTGAGTGGACATATCTTAATACTCATTCACGGAAATGTTGGTTGTGGATGGATACACAGCATTGCATATGAGGTTCGTGCAGGACGACAGAATGCAGTACTAGGACCCGTATATGTTATTAAAGTACATTAAAATATATTAATAACAAAATAAATTAACAATATGCAAAAACTATTTTTTAAAATGGAGAAAATAAATAAGTAGCTCATTTCAGGAAAAAAATCAATTCTCAAGGGAAGTAACTCTAACTAACTCCCACCTTCATATTACAACAAGGTATTTCCTTTCTATTATGCTTACTCGAATTATATGAAACGCACATGGATAACAACAGCAAAATGATCTGTAAAGAAAAAAATATTTATATACAAACTGGGGCAAAATCATTTAACATATTTGTAAAAAAATAATTGAAATAAATAATGAAAAAAAGTACGTTTATTTTCCAAATGTACATATGATGCTATTTTGTTTTATTTGGATAAAATAAGTAAAAACGTATCATTATTTTTTAAATGAACATATGGTGTCACAATGAAAGTTTAATGCTGGCTTATCCAGTGAACATGGGTAATCTGAAATAAAATAAAACAAAATGGCATTATATGTACATTAGGAAAATAAAGAGACGATTTTCATTATTTATTCGAATTTTTCTTTCATAAACCCTACGAATATGTCAGATAATTATGCTTCAATCTATGCAATTAAAATCAGACAAAAATGTCACTAGTATACGCAAACAAGCTATAATATTATTCAGAAAAATCATGGAACAAACTGGTCTCACATACACACAAATGTGTATATATATATATATATATATATATATATATATATATATATATATATATATATATATATATACTGACATTTGTGAACGCAAAAACTTAATTTGTAAATTAATTATTAAACAATCTGTATACAACAAATTTGTTTATGTATTAATTAATGTATATATATATATATATATATATATATATATATATATATATATATATATATATATATATATATATATATATAATTTAATGTATCTACATCAAATATTATAAGGAGATATAATATTTTATATATATCGATTTTCAGTATTTACTCAAACAGTGCTCAATACGTGAGTAGAGCTAGGTATATATATATATATATATATATATATATATATATATATATATATATATATATATATATAATAACTGAGTAGTCTACAAATTTATGGCATGATCAATATTTTGTAATCATGCCCCCCAAAAATATTACATCAACAACAAAATATATATATAATTATTTATTCTCTACAGGAAAATATTTTTCATGGTTATTAGCAATCATTGGTGTGTCTTACATAACTGTACCGTAGTTCGAATAAATTGAACTCTGGGGGCGATGAATTCGAATCCAACATTATTAACAACTCAACAACTCTTAAACTCATATTTAAATGTGAGACAAATAAATCTTTTATTTTATTTACGAACATACTAAATCTGAAAAAGTTATAAATCTGCTAAGAGAGATAACTTGCAATATGGATTAATAAGAAACCTTTCATATTTCTATCAAACTGGTCAACTTGAACGTAGCTTGAGTAATTATTTAATTTAAAAAATGCTTTTTATCCGCAGACATATATGTTTCATGTAAACAAACATATATATATATATATATATATATATATATATATATATATATATATTAATGCAATAATGAAGGGAAGACGTGTTGAATTTTTCATAATTAAAAGATTTAGAAGATTTAGAGGATGAGAATAAAAAATTGCCAGTCGACTAGTTTCGCCCACACTTTACAAGACTGATATCGTGGGATTTGAAAAAAAACAAACTTTTATATTTAAAATGAAATTAGCGTTATGTTAATAAGGGAAGAAAGTTCGAATTTAGAATAAAATAAGCGTAATGTTATATGGAATGGAGGTTGTGTCTTAGAGACTAATCACACTCAACCCCAAGAGACACTCCATCTGTTTCCAGAGGGGGGGCCTCTTGAGGCGTACGTGGATAGTCTCCAAGATTTTAAAATGATAAGATGAGTGAGCACAGCTTAAGATGGAAAATGAATCTGTGCTGTAGTTCGTTGCGCACGACGGGTTATTTATCAGGTAGTCAGTTATCGAAAAACCGTATGTATTTCTTAGAACGTCCCGTGACCGGAAGCTTCTATTCCTGATTTTACTGGGGATGTGTTGCTGTACTCTGTTGTCTAATCTCAACGTCATTCGGCCCACGTAATTGGCACTGCAATTACTTTTAAAAAGATAAATCACATTATTTTTATGGTGGGGAGGCAGGACTTCTTTTCAGGAGGATGGTAACAGAGGTTTTGTACAGAACACAACCCGCACATAAGATGAAAAATAACAATTTTCCACCGCTTAGTCTCTAAGACACAACCTCCATCGTATATAACATCACGCTTATTTTATTCTAAATTCGAACTTTTTGTTATTTTCCTTCATAACATTACGCTTATTTCATTTTAAATATAAAAGATTGTTTTTTTTAATCCAACGATATCAGTCTTGTAAAGTGTGGGCGAAACTAGTCGACTGGCAAATATATATATATATATATATATATATATATATATATATATATATATATTCTCATCCCCTAAATCTTCCAAATCTTTTAATTATGAAAAATTCAACACGTCTTCCCTTCATTATTGCATTAATAAAGTTCTGTACCCTCCAAAAAATAATGAAATATATATATATATATATATATATATATATATATATATATATATATATATATTGTAAAAAAGTATTTGATATATTGCAGAGGATGGAGGAGCATTTTTCACCCTGGCACGATCTATCTACCAGTCATTAACAATCAATAACCAATTTATTAGCAAACGTTATGCAGATTGACCGGTATTAATTAATATTTTAAATGTTTCGACTGGCTAATCGATATGGATTGGTGTGAAGGCTACTGAACTATTGATATGCATCTGAGAGGGCTTTATTTAATTTATTTTTAAGCAATACCGGTAAGATTATTAAAAAAGGTCAACTTAGTTAAAACATTTTCGTACGCCAAGATAGATTTATTAAGCCAGAGCGTATGGTTGTAAGGAAGGTAATGAACCGGCCTGAAGCAGAACTTATTTACCAAATAAAACCATGGGAGTTAATACTATGAAAAGAGAGATGAAGGATGTACACCTCATAAGAACAACTACGACTTGGTTTATAAGGTAAGGATTATGGGAAAACCGAGAGAATTAGTTATTTATACTGGATCAGAAATCTCAGTCTTAAATTCAGATTTTTTTTAACTAAAGCCTTCTACAAAGGATAGATAGATTTAAATCTAACTGAGTTTTTCGAACAGACAGAAGATTATATTAAGCAGCATGGTCAACTCACTCATTAAATTAACAAGAAAATGAAAAGCTTATTAGGGGCTATATATCGCTCCAGACTAAGATCGGAAAATAATCTGCAGTATAGATTTTAAAAGAGAACCAATCCCAACTAAAATCTCACTCTATCGAATTAAAAGTAAATGTGTGAAGATACCATTCTGTGGTAACACCAATAGCAGGACCTCCGTAAAGCAGGTTTGTTCGATGTAAAATGCCGTCAAACACCTTGGGGGAAGCGAGACATGCAAAAAAGCTTTGTTGATAATGAATGATCGCTTATAAAATGCTTTAGAAATCTTTAAGAATTGTATTTTAAAAGAGAAATAAAAGGAATATTCATACTCAAGTAAACTCTATTAATTTTTACGTTTAATAAAAACAAGAATTCATTATTAAAAATAGTTAGATTGTCTATTGTTTCTGCATTCAAATAAAAGAAAGTTACGTTGCTTCAGGGATTTTACATTAGTTATTGTTTATAAACTACGGGAAAATAATTTTCTTTGTAAATTAACGATAATAACAGGTGCAAAGTGAGGCAATGCCGACTATAATTCCTTTAAGTTACGATATCGACATATTTGCTGCGTCGAAAATATTGTTGGTTACGACGTATGTAATTACGTGTGTTCCTATTTACTTTCAACCTCAGGTCGTTTTTTAATGTGAGGAATATCTAAGTCCCAACATGAGTATCAATATGGATTGAGACATAAATTTAAATCGTATGTCTTTTTACTGACCCACAACAGACATGACTAAATGTAATATCAGAATAGAACTACGCTTGAATTATTTATTTGCACCAAAAATAAAAAAAATACAATTCAAATCTAAAACAATTTAGGCACAAGGCCATCAAAAGTTTAGGGAGTGATATGCTGTTGGTTATCCTCTGTCTATCCTAATCTTAGCAATAATCATTACTGACAAGAATAGTACATTTACTTGGTTGTATTACTCCAAAACACATAAATGGCTACATGATTAGACACCTTATTTATCGGGGACATATATAGTGTGAGTTATGTAGCAAGTAAAGCATACATGTTTAAAGTTTCTGCTATCTTCGCCGACGGCTATACTCGAGGCCGTACAACGCAGCTGTAAACGTTTTAAATATCGATATTAAATACTACTTGACATTTTCTTCATTTCAGATATTAATTTAAGTATGTTTCAGAAAAGCCATGTAATAAATTAATATGAACGTGGACAAAATCAACGTCAAATCGACGCAAACCTCGGGATTCGACTTTCCACTGTAAATCGAGTTATTATCTCATGCATCAGCAACTAAAATAAGAAACAATATCTTGCCTAGGTTAATAAAGACGCTGCTAAAGCAGGCTTCAATACTAATGATGAGAAGGGTGTGTATTTACTTCTGTTACCTCTCTTTATATGTATATAAATATATCGTGTGTAAATACACAGGCAGCATATTTTCATTTAGGCAAACATTATTAAATAACACGGAGTGGTTTTGTTTGATGCGACTTTTTTATATTTTTTCAATTTTCCGAATTGTCCATCTAATGTTTCGGTCAAATTGATGTAAATATGATCCATGGGTTTCTTGTTCCATTCTTTTTTTCTTTTTTGCAAGTACGTTCGATTTGAATCGTCAAATCATCTTCAGGCGGTATTAATTTTAGTGTCTGTACAAATTATGACTTTACTAAAAAATGAAAACATCAAACCATGTTGTTAAAAATAACACTTCTCAAACCTAAAATACATTAGGAAGAACCAATGTAATATATCAGTTCCAATGCCCTATGGGCGAATGTATCTCCGACAACAATAAAAAAACTAATTCTTACATAGGTTTCACTTCCACAACACTATCCCGAAGACTCACCCTACATCTCTCCGACACTAGCTCTATATGTCAACACCTAAAAAAAACATAATTGTACCCCCTCCCAACATAGAAACATCCTTGTTAACAATACCAAAATAATACACCACGATACCAATATCAAAAAATTAGAAATACTCGAAGCCCTCTACATAAAATCTAAACATCCCACCATTAATAATGCCAATTATGAAACTAGTCGCAATATTTTAAAGTGTCTAGCATAATCATTAACATTACCAAATTCTTAGCCATTAGGTAATTATGCGTTTGAATTGTATACACTTTCTTTAACGTCATCAATTTCTTAACGGTTTAAACAGTCACACTTTTAAATCTCCCATATGTGTAGAACGCCATCACGCTCCCATGTACATTTCAACTTTACGACGCTTTTTCAAGTTATAAACTACTCGCCATTATAATTCAAAAATGAGCACAACAGTAAAGTCATAATTTGTAAAGACACTAAAACTAATACCGCCTGAAGATGATTTGACGATTCAAATCGAACGTACTTGCAAATAAGAAAAAAGAATGGAACAAGAAACCCATGGATAATATTTACATCAATTTGACCGAAACATTAGATGGACAATTCGAAAAATTGAAAAAATAAAAAAAGTCGCATCAAACAAAAACACTCCGTGTTATTTAATAATGTTTGCCTAAATATAAATATATATATATATATATATATATATATATGTGTGTGTATATACAAATATATAGTATCATTCTTTTATTTATACAGACATTATTAATTATATATGTGTATACATGTTTCGGTTGTTTTTAAAATTCATCTCACTTCTCTGTCTTCTTTGTACTGATGAGTTTGACTCTCTGTGTTGAGTACAACCGAAATATGTATGCACATATGTAACCATATTGTTGTTGAATACTTTTTATTAACACTGTTGTTTAAACGGATTAACACCTTCAGAAATTAATACAATACTTATACTATATATATACATATATATATATATATATATACATATATATATATATATATATATATATATATATATATATTTAGGCAAAATTTATTAAGTAACACGAAGTGTTTTTGCATGATAACACTGTTTTTATTCTTTTCAATTTTCCGAATATTCAAGTTAGAAACTCAGTCAAGTCGGTGTATGATAGTTCTGTCGGTTTCTTGTTCTATTTTTGTTTCCTGCATCGCGAATATTTAAATTCAAGAAA
>OY744526.1:40074056-40076556 GCA_963556195.1 Sepiola atlantica | reverse complement strand
TATATTATTAGTAGAGGTAGTAATAGTAGTAGTAGTAGGAGGAGGGAGAGGAGGAGGAGGGGGAGGAGGAGGAGTAGGAGGAAGAGTTGTAGTATATTTGTTAACTGTTGAGGATAGAAGATCATCAAAATAAAGTATAACAAAGTCAATCCATACAAAATATTAAATTTTTTTGACAACTGTGTTCAGAAAACAAAATATTAAGAATTCATGAAGAATGAGAATTTAAAGAGTTTCGGTGAAAAAATGGGTTTGTCGTCAAGACAAATTAATTATACGTATTGATTTCGGTTGTCACCGTGTGCGTTTACGTGTGTGTAACCAACATCGCAATGGAAATACGTGTGTGTATTAGCTTTAGTGAGAGACTTTACGTATTAATAGTGTACACACGAACGTTCAACAGGGTGTTTATGCTTTCGTTATGTTTAGCAGTTCGTGGAAGTTTCTTGTTATGCGTGTGCTATTTGTCGGAGGCCGTTCACCCAAAGAGCTCAGTCAGAATTCGCTGTTTGCATCTGTGCTATCCCAAAAAGAAAAAAAAAGAAATACAAAGAGAAACGATGTGTTTGGGTTTTTATATCACGTGCAAGATTCGGAAGTGTATATCTCTTGCGTTTTCATCGGTTGAAAGAAATTACTGATGTGAGCTTTTGTACCATCAAGATTCGATGCGTGAAACTACCATTCACTGCCGCTGCTACTCTAAACAATCATCTAATTATCAGTAGTGGTGATAAGTGTAATAGTAGTTGTTTTTTTTTACTTTGGTTAGTTTCACGCCTGATTATTTTAGTGCGTCATTTAAGTGAAAAATAGAAGACTTATCCTTTGTAATTATTACGGTTGGTAGAAAAATATGATTATTTTTTTAGTATTCTTTGTAGAGTATTTCATTTGATATCAAATTTTTATTTCAGCGTACTAAAATGTGGCATCTTTATTAATGTTATCGCCTTGTTTTATAGACTGTCGATATGCTGATTGTGTCAGCCGAGCACATTATATGAGCCACTATACAACAGTTGTTCCATGTGCACCGGCATAAAGCTGGTGCATATCAGAGAGACGGGGATGGAGAGAGAGCCAGAGAAAGTGGTAGGGGAAGGACATGCGAAAAGTAAAAATTATAACAACAAAAAAATAACGAAAAGAGAATGATATTGCGTTTCATGTCAGACCGTGAAAGAGAAAAGAAATACGATCTCTGAGAAACAAAAAAGAATGAGTGCTGAAAGAAAATAAAGTGGGCCGTTTGCTAAGAGAAGAAGAAAAAACAAGGAAAAGTGTCCCTGTTATCGTCATCTGTTCCTCTTGTAATATGTCGCCTGGATGCTCGCACTGTGAAGTTAGCGAGAGGAACAGGCCGCCCTCCACATGGACGTCTTACTGGTGGCCACGCCACTATGACGTCATTAAACCAGTAAACCAATCACGAACGATGATGATTTTACAATTCAGTTACAAGCACAGTGTTATATGAGAAATAAAACAAAATTGCAGACACGTATACACACACATACACACAGTCGCACAGACACAGACATATAAATATATATATATATATATATATATATATATATATGTGTGTGTGTGTGTGTGTGTGTGTGTGTGTGTGCTTGTGTGAATGTATGAGAAGAGAAAGATAATATATATATATATATATATATATATATATATATATATATATATATATAGGTATTTCAAGTCTCTTATAATATTTTACAAGCTCTGCTAATTTCTTGTGGTGTGTCAACTTTTTTCTATTAAAAAAAAAGTTTTGGCTAATTCGTGCAAATATTTTTGTTGTAATTTCTTTCTTGTAATAAAAGTGGTCTAGTGGATACTAACATGTACTACGACATCGGTAAGTCGAGTTTAAATACAATCGGAACTTATCTATGCACTTTCATGCAATTAATACCAAAACAGTAAGTAAAATAGCAGCTTGTGTTAGATTAATCGTTTATAAAATATGTTGTTGCGGCATAAACTGAACGATATAATATAAAACGAATAATCAACGCATCAAACCGGAGTCTGTTTATTACAGTTTTATTAAACATCGATAATATCTAACAGATAAAGTTATATTGTCGGATTTTAAGCCAGGCTTTAATAACATTTAAGCTGACAGAAACAACTTTGGTCTTGACGAAACGATTTTCATATATATATATATATATATATATATATATATATATATATATATATATATATATATTAAGACATCGATATTTGTTTTCTTTGATTACTTACCTCCCATATTCTACTGAACTCCGTTACTCTCAGCCGATGACTATCACATAGCTCTTCTTATTCCCTACTTATTAATATATTATACATTTTGCAAAAATATTGACTCTGCTAAAGTTTATGTAAAATAAAAATCAAGTTTGTGTTTAGTGTATACTTATATTAAAACTAGTGACTAGCTAAACAATTTTATGAAGAAAGAAAATATTGGTTTTCTGATATTTTTTTGATTTTAACTAGTCTA
>OY744526.1:39944056-40069056 GCA_963556195.1 Sepiola atlantica | reverse complement strand
TCTCAAAATTTATAAAAAACATGTGAAGTTTAAAACGTCCTTTAGACTTACATGAGATTCGAACTCTCCTGCCTTAGTAATGTGTAGTCTGCCTATTTCATTTAGCTAACCAACCCCATATTTCTATTTGCGTACAAATATTCATACTATAAAAGACCATTAATTTTTCTGGTATATGAATAGTTTTTTTTTTAAATGTAACTAACATCTAATTTAATATGTTGCCATGAAATATTGCTAAGAAATTTGACTATGGATTTACATAAAATGTTGCTGTACATGTTTTAATAAAGAGATGGACAAAATATGTCGAAAAGTAAGGGATGATAGAAAAGAACAAATAATCGTTTAAAATTAATGGAAGACAAAATAGATGTTGGTAATTAATTGAAGTTAAAAAGATAATGGAAGAGAAAAATGATGGAAGATAAAGGTAATCGTTTAAAAATAATAGAAGACAAAAAGTCGTTTAAATGTAATTAATGCGAACAAATAATCTAAGACAAAAGTAATCGTTCTTAATTAATAGAATACAAACAGTAATGTTGAAAAGTCATGGAAGAGATAAAAGTAATGAAAGGCAAAAAAGATGTTGAAAAGATATGGAAGAGAAAAAAGTAATGGAAGACAAAATTAATGGGTTCCAAAATAATAGAAGACAAAACGATGTAGACAAGAAATGGATGAGAAAAGTATTGAAAGACAAATGAAAAGCAAATAATGAAACAAAAAAAACACAGAGAAAGAAGGCAAAAAATGAGTAAAACCGAGTGATTGACAAGATTAGATAGACAGTGAGATTGAGAAAATGGTAGAAAAATAATGAGAAAACGAAAAACTGAACGAAAGACAAAAGAAAACAATAGCTACCGGCAGAAATAATAAATAAAGAAAGAAAGACAGGGTGTCAATGAAAAATAAAAAAATAATTGTTTTATTAAAACAAGTTACAAGACATTGGGAAAGTACAAAAAAGTTTTAGAAAGAAATAGGCAGAAAAATAGAGAGTAATAGAAAGAAAATAAATAAAACATGAAGAAGGAAAATAACGAATTATCCAGAAAATTTGAAAGAAAGACTAGAAACATAAAATAAAACTTGAAGTTTAACATATATATACATATATATATATATTTAATTATTTAGAAATAAGTATTATTTTGAAAATAAACCCATGTGAAAATGTGTTTCATACCAAACCGGGAATCTTTAGTACGAGAAGAAACAATACCTGCTGGTATCACGGTTCGAACCCCGATACGACAGTTACGTTCGTCTCAGTAGCCGAAGCGCGTACCACAACACCAGAACGCCTTGTCTAGAAATGGGAAGTAAAGTAATATCTAAATAGCAAATATGGCAGCTATCCAGCAAGTAGTCGAGAGATAACTCAATAGGCGGCCCAGAGGTATGCATTACGCAGAATGACGGCTTGTTAACTTAACTTAAAGTGCTCTATCTTGCGAGAGGTTTGAATTATATATATATATATATATATATATCATGATTTTCTTTGGGTACACAATTGTATTAAAGCAATTACGAAATGAAGCCGAGCAATTTCTCTCATGATTAAAAGATACGAGATGAAAAATAATAGTGGCAGTCGACCGGTTTCGCCCTACACTTTACGAGAACTGTATCGTGGGATTTTCAAAGGGAAAAATGTAAAAAAAAGGGAAATTATATATTTAAAACCCAAAAGAGCGTTATGTTATTAACAATGGAGGTTGTATCTTAGAGATTAATAACACTCAACTATTATAGACACTCCTTCTGTGTACAGAGGGAGTGCCGTTTAAGATGTACATAGATAGTCTCCAAGATGTTAAGATGGAAAATCGAGTGAGCACAACTTAAGATGGTAAATGAGTTAGTGCTAAAGTTCGTTGCGCACAACGGGTTGTTAAGGAAATGGTCGGTTATAGAAGACGCGTATGTGTTTCTAGCCGGAAGGTACGCATCCTAATTTTTCTCGGGACGTTTAGTTGTACTCTGTTGTCCCATCTTAACGTCTTTCTGTCCACGTAGTCGGCACTGCAACTAGATTTAAAATGATAAATCAACGGACGAAATAATAAAGACGAGAAACAGAAATACACAATTTCAGATTACTACTCAACTATAAATTGTTTTATTTGACAACCAGCATTCCACTTTTGCGTTTATTTATTTCATTATATAACCAGTTTTTATGGGAAATTCATTTTCATTTTTATGTTAATATAAAATAAAATTTATCGACTTTGTATATCGAAAAAATCATATGAAATTAATGTTTTGTTGTTTATTTCCCAAATAATAAAATCTGACGATGTGCATGCACAGTAAATTTCCTCAACATCAATCTAACGATAGTCTGTCACCTCGTTAATGCTTAACTTCTTTCTGACCATCAGTATAGAGTCAGGTATGCACGGTTTACTGCGGGTATTTTAACGGTCATCTCTGAACGCATAAGCCATATACTTTACAAGGTACGTAAAGCTAGGGCGGTAGCGCTTAATATATCCAAAACCTTTAATAATGTCTGGCAAAAAGACCTCTCATGAAAATCAAGTTATATAGTATTACTGGACAAATATTTAAATAATTAAGTCTTTCCCAACCAAAAGAATTATCCAGGTTATCCTCGATGGCCGCTCATCCAAAAATCATTACATAAAGGCAGGTGTACTCCAGAGACCGATCGTTGGACCATTATTGTTCCTGATTTTCATAAACGATCTTCCTGATGACATTGTGTCTGAAATGAGAATATTTGCTGACGATCAACGCTTTACTCTCGTCATGTGGACAAACCAGACGCGCACATACCCGAGGCTATGGCTGAATCTTTAGTAATTAATCTCCACTGTGTAGTGGAATGGGGTCCTAAATGGATGGTAACGTTTAATGCTGCTAAGACAAAGCTTCTTTCCTTCAACAAATAGAAGAAAGCTCTCCAACGACCGATTGTCATAGCAAATCACACCCTATCTGAGAGTCCAACGTTCAACCTCTTAGACCTTACATTGACAGGTAGCATACATTGGAACAAACATATAGAAGACATTGCCAGGAATGCTGCAAAGAAGGTTGGCTCACTCTACCGTGTTAGAAAACTTCTCATACCTGACAGTATCATATACCTCTACAAAGCCACCATCCACCAATGCATGGAGTACTGTTGTTACATTTGGGCTGGTGCACCATCCACTAATCTCTCCCTTATCGACAATGTCCAAATAAGAGTCGCTAATCTAATAGGTCCTTCACTATCCAATAAGCTTCTGCCTCTGTGCCATCGCTGCAATGTTGCAACCTTGTGCTTGTTTTACGAGTACTTCAATGAAATCTGCTCCGATAAACTTGTTGCTCTGGTGCCCCTTGACGTAAATACACTCGACTAACTCGACAATCAGCATAATCCCATCCATTAACTGTGGACGTCCCCAGATGTTGGAAAGCCATCTACTCCAATACCTACTTCTCATGTGATGATTTTCGGCAGCTTTTCTGTTCCTCAGGCAGCCTATTGTATTGGTCCAAATAACCAAGAAATATTTTCAGACAATATGCTAGTGAAACGTTTCCACAGAGGAAAGTAATTGGTCTAAGATGTGTCTTATTATTATTATTATTATTATTATTATTATTATTATCATCATCATCATCATCATCATCATCATCATTATTATTATCATCATCAGAATCACCATCACCATCATCATCATCATCATCATCATCATCATCATCATCATCATCATCATCATCATCATCATCATCAGTCGTAGTTGTAGTAGGATTTTCTACTCACTAGTTCTCAAACACGAGTCATTACCAGTGATCTCTCATATGGTCTCTGGAGTCTGGCAAGTCTCCCCAGATTTCCAGAACTCTCTGTTTCTCTAGATTATCGCAGCAAATTACTTTGCGTTCTCGCAACAGCCATTTACCATTTGTGACGGCATTTGGTTATTGTTATTATTATTATTATTATTATTATTATTATTATTATTATTCTATTACTTCATCCATTTTCTCTTTCCAAGAATGCCCTCTCTTCGGATTGGGTGTGTTTATTTACTATACCCTGACGCTCCCTTATTTGTAAGAGTATCCTTAAATTCTGAACATTCAACGCAGATTAAATCGACACATCTTAAAAATATGCATTCTTGTTTAATTATTTTTCCTCCCATTGCTCTAAGTGAATATTGTATGTATGTAATACTTTGACAAAACTCTAATCAACATTTACTTTCAAACAATTAAAGACGCACGGATATTCACTAAGAACTCCAGCGCATACTTTAAAAACTCAAACACACAGCTTTATTTCTCTTGGTGTTCATCTTTAATTCCGGGGAACACCACACTTGCGCCCAACATAATTCTGCTTAGCTTCTTCGTGGACGAAGGGCCTCGACAAACGCTATGGGAGAGACACACACATTTCTGTAAGCCCACCGACACGCACACACAACACTCACCGAACGCATATACTTAGTTCGTACATACACAGACATAAACGCACATAGCGCCAGCCGAAATAAACATGCGTACACGTTCTCACTTGCAAAACAGACACGCTTATATACACGCACATTCCTTTATGCCTATTCTATTTACAAACACGTTAACCCACACGGCGACTGCCGAAATGAACACGTGTACACATTTTCTTTTTATATGATAGACACTTTTTTAAAAGCTTTTAACTCTCACTCTTCATTAACGATTTTCCTTAAAACTGGTCAATAAAATTGAGTATTTTAAGAGATTGTCTTTCTTTCTGATATTACCTTCATCATCTAAATAATTTATATTCTATCTTTTTTTTTACTTCTGTTTTTCCCCTGCCGTTTTCTCTTCTTTCGTTGCCTGTCATCTTCATACATTCTCCATCTGCAATAGTTTTTTCTCATCTCCAGTGGTCCCTATCTCTTCCATCCGTCTTCCTCTCGTCGCCATCCAATTATAAGTTCGTTATGCGTTTGTCTTACTTAATTATGAAATGATCCCTCTCCCCTCTGCACTCCCCTCATCTCCACTTGATAAAACGCCAGTCACGTTTATCTATTCTAGCGAACGGATGCTGCGTCGGTGTCACTCGGTTTTTTTTGCCGCCACAGTTTTTTTTGTTTTTTTTTCGTTTCAAATCAGTTACTGACAATGTCATTCTCAAATTTGTAATTTTCACATGAAAATACAATTGTTGTCCCCATCGTAGTCCTTATCCCCCATTTACCCATCGGCTTACGTCATTGCGAGCCCGACCCATCTCCATTTCGCTTTGTCAACTCTTTTTTATGTTGGCCATATTTTCATTCTCCTTTACTTCACCTCACACTCACCCCTCCCCCCTCTCTCTCTTTCTCGCCAATTATTTTTTTTTGTTTACACTCCTTCTCTCTTTGCTTTCCTTGTTTCTTTTTTATTTATTTCTATCTTTCTCTTTTCTTTTTTTAATCTGTATTTCTTTCGAGCATTTTTCTCTTTTTATCTTCGAGGGTTTTTCATTTTTTTTTCTCTTTTATCTGTCCTTCTTTTTCATTTTCTTCACTCTTTCTTACACTTATTCTCTGCTTCCCTCATTCTTTTTTCCGTTATATATATATATATATATATATATATATAATATATATATATATATATATATATATATATATATATATTAAGGCATGTTTTATTAAAGACGACAGAAATCTTCTGTTTAGTGATTCCTTTTTTTATTTTTTCCATTCGTCGAATGATCTTTTTGACGTGTAGATGGAATGAATTGATGAAGGATCCATGTGTTTGACTAACGTTTTCGATTCTCTCCGTAATCATCTTCAGGTCTTTTATGGCAAAAATGAATAAAAAGCGAGTGAAAGAATGGAATTTCTTAAAAAATACGCCGGCAAATTAAGAAATTCCATTCTTTCACTCGCTTTTTATTCATTTTTGCTATAAAAGACCTGAAGATGATTCCGGAGAGAATCGAAAACGTTAGTCAAACACATGGATCCTTCATCAATTCATTCCATCTACACGTCAAAAAGATCATTCGACGAATGGAAAAAATAAAAAAAAGGAATCACTAAACAGAAGATTTCTGTCGTCTTTAATAAAACATGCCTTAATGAAAAAATGCTGCCTAAATACACACAATATATATATATATATATATATATATATATATATATATATATATATATATATATATAAAGCAAATTGTTTTTATGTGTGTATGTGTACCGCGGCTCACAGTGGTACTTATCTATCTCCCACGGCAGTAAGATGTGATACAAGGGCTGGAAAGTGGGATTGAAAAGCCAGCACCTTAGGGGAAGAACACTGTGGCCTACAAAAAATGCCTGGGAAGCCCCGTCGGCATTCCCCGGTTGTGCGCCCCAGGCGATTAGTAATAAACTAACCCTTTCTCAAAGAGTGAGAAGACAACGCCTGGAAAGGTGCGTCTCCTAGAGCAGCACAGGAGAATACCACAGATCGGCGGAATCAAGGCCCGAAGGCCAAGATGCTACCGTTTTACGGATTTCATTTTGTCAGCGGTGCTCACAGTCAAGCGGTTTATTTAAGAGCCAACTAACCACGGGTTTGGAATCAGCAGATTCGATCCGATATTCTTATCCATATCAGAAGTTATTTTTAAACTCATTATTCGAAATTATATCTTCGTAAAATTTATATTAGAAACAAATATTCCGACGTTCTCTTTTTGCTGAGGGGCAACGTACTTATAATACGTGTTATGTTGTTAACGTTAAATCATCGTACGTATTTGACTTATTGTTTCCTATGAAAAGTAAACATTTATTTTGATTCATAAAAGATAGATAACACTTAGATTAATATATTTTTACTTTAAAATAATTGTTATTTTATATTTATATAGTTTTTTACTTTTTTTAACACTATTTGTAATGTATTTGAAGATATAAACATCCCTACGCTGAACTGATTTAAGATGGCCGTGTCGATAATGGGGTTGGCCTTCGGTTAAAATATACCGCCGTGGGTTCGAATCTCACACTAGACACTTGTTTTTCTTTTCTATATAGCTCCGATTATTTTCGAGCCGATATCGATTATCATCATAAACCGAAATGTGTTTTTTATTAATAAAAGATGAGTCAAAAACATTTAACAGATTTTTTAAAATTCTTATCAAGATAATTTGAGACATCCGGCATGATCAGTAGTTCAGCTAGTCTATTTACAAGTTTTCTTTTTTTCTCTCACTCTATTTATTTATTTATCTATTTTCAGCTTTTTACTTCTTTCTTCATGATTTACATGTAAAGAATGGCTCTCTAAATAATAACGTAATTATTTGGAAAACAATTCTTAACATAAAGACGGGGATTTGTTAACTATTAAATACTTTTAATTAAAACTGTAATAAACAAAAGAAAATGTGGTTTTGTCCCAAAGTAAGAATAGTTAACAATGCCCCTGGCGAAAATTTAATATAGCGAGAACTGATGTTTTTTACTTCACCGCTGACTGCTGCACACATGTGAACGGAAGTAGCATTTCTGGGGCGTTATGCCATTATACCCTATTTTGTTGTTGCTTTCTCTCTCCTGCGTCTACGGTGCATATTAGGAAACCTTCCTGCTTTAAAGGCAGAGTACGACGACGATTAGGGTCAGTAGAAAGTACCGAGTGACAGAGCAGAAACGTTGTTTCTTGGAAGTTGAATTGTTAGAAGGAAATGAAACAAAGGGTCCTTAGTATGATCTTAAAGCGCATCCGATCGGAAGGCGCCAATCAGAGTGTTTTGTGGAGTGTGGAGTTAACCTTGGTTACCATTACTTCCAGGTACACTCTGACCCCTAGTAGGAATACCTGTTAAGACACTATTTACTGTTTAATAGAAATTTCCCTTTATCAAATATTCACCTACAGATGGATCTAAAAAACAACCAAATTAATGGTTTCGGTACAAATGACCCAACGGCGGTTACATCAACCAAATAAAACCAAACTAAATAACGAATCAAGCATCCATTCATTCTGTATTTCTTAGTTGCTTGAATTCGGTCTTTTGATTCTTTTTTTCTTTTTTTTTTTCGTTATGTCTTTTTTTTCACATTCTTTTCCCTCTCTATCTCACTTTATTCCTTTCTTTTCTTCTTGCTTTCCTTCTGTCTTTTTGTCTTTTATTTTTGCTTGTTTTCAGTTTTGCATTCCTTCCTTTTTATTCTTGCTTACTTTGTGTCTTTCTCAATCTTTCTTCCTTTACTTTCTTTCTTTCTTTCTTTCTTTCTTTCATTCTTTCTCCCCCAGCCGCCTTGTCTGTCTTTTCTCCCTTTATTTTCCTTATCCCTAGCCCTAACCCAAACTTACCAACTCTTTCTACCCTACCATTTCTGCTTTCGTCACCAAATTCAACACATTCTCACTATTACAGCGCATATTTTTTCGTTCTTGCGTGAATTTTCACAGCTCTTCTCGCGTGGGGTGGGGCCAGGTGTGCAGGGATCGCCCCTCTTTTTTAGGCAATGATGACAAACAGATGAGATGAGGTTTTGTCGAGAATCGTTCGGCTCGTGCAACTTGAAACAAAAAATGTCTCCAGGGACGTAAATTGTTGCATACGGCATTTCCATGTTTTTTTATCGTTTCGTTTCGTTCATTTGTACTTTTTTATTAGTTCGTTTCGTTTTCCACTTTTTATTTAATCCTCGTTTTCTGATTAATCATCCAACTTTTTCTATGTTTTTTTTTTATTTCACCATCTTTTCATGAATTACATTCTTAATTGTTTCACTAATCGTCTCTGTTAGTTTTCTTTTTTACTACATGTATTTTTTAACTCTTGGAATATTTCTATCGATATATATTGGCGCATGTCTAAATCAATAGAATTGCGTGACTACTTCTCGTGTGTCTGTGTACATGTGTGTGAGTTTTCCGATCTACTTATTTTGATTGTTTTTTTCTATTCATAAATTATTTATTGAAATGAAAAATTAAATAGCACAAAGTACGAACATTAACATTTTTAAAATGTTATTTTAAAATTAATTACTTAAATAAATCCTAAAAGGAGAATTACTTCGTTATATTTTGAAATTTGGAAGGCATTTCGAAGCATTAAACATGTCGGATAGAAAGTAATTTAAACTGTGTTGAAAATTCCTACCAAATCTTCATGTATTACCAGATTTAAAAGTTTTGGAAATATTTACATTCAATAATTGTGTAACTAAATTAGTCATAGGTTTTGATTTGAATTTAAAAGGTTATACTTAAAAGTTGTAATAATTTGGTAAAAAACGGAATATTTATTTTTTCAAAAGCGACACAAAAATGAAAGAAAACAGAAAGTAATGTGAACGAACATCTTCCTGCGCAACTCCCTAATATGGCCCCTATTTAAAGTAGTACCTTACGTCTCAGTAGCACATTTCCTAAAAGACTAATCAATTTTCTTTTTTAAATATTTTTCATTATTCTCTTACATCGATCCTAATTTTTCCTTCTTTCTCTCTTTGCGTTCTTTAATATTTTCTTTCTTTCATTCTTTACTTCTTTTCCTCGTTTTTCTTGTTTCATTTTCTTTTCATCTAACAATTTTATTAGTTTTCTTTCTTTCTATTTTAGTCTTTGCCATTATTTAGTTTTTTTTTCTTCTTTTTATCACTTGCTGTTTTTCTCCTTTTTTGTTTCTTTACTTTTTAATACTAGTGAGTCACAACTTACCAAGGTCACTCGAGGTTATCTGGCAATTATATTGTCAGTTGGGTGATGAACAATACTGGGAGAGGATTGGGAACAATGGGTGGGATCAGCAAAATGTGATAATTTAAGATGAATGCTCGACAAATATTTGTTATCATTTAATTCGCAAATGACCATCTTGTAGTCAGCTGGAAATCAGCTGCGCGGTATTTTTTCCACATATGGGAAGTTCTTGCAGAGAAGCTCTCTTCATGCAAGTCCCGTTTGTTTTTTGGTGCATAAATACAAAAAGTAAAATGGTTTGCGTGTAGTGGTTGTAGCTAGATTAGTTATTGTTGTGAATGCATTACAAGTGTGAACCAAATATTGGAGCTCAGTTGTGCATCTACCATGAAGATACCGATAGAGTAGTAATTGACTAGCAACATGTCATTTGTGAAAAAGAGTTGTAAAGAAGAGTAGAAATCACCTCGCATTTTTATCACTACATTATAAAAATTATGATTTTATTTAATTCCATGTCTTCCTTTTTTATTTTCTATTTACTTTCTATTATATTTTTTCAGTATATAATTCTTCATCTTGTATGAATATAAAGTGTATCCGGCAATGGGGCCCCGCTTTTGAAGCTTTGAGCAGTGTGGAGTCACATGTAATTACTCTGAGGTCAACACAGACCCGGAGGAGTAATTTTCCATAAATATCCGATCTATGGTTTAATAGAGTGTTCCTCGTGCATGACACTAAACTGACTTTAACAGCCTTCAGCAATTATCTGCCTCTTACCTAAGCCACCATCCCGATATTAACCCTTTGAAACCTTTTTCTAACCTCTTCTGTCTACTTTATTTCCCAACCGTATAAACAATTCAAGTTCTCTCCCTCCAACTGTTCTTGGTTTGTAAGGCCACACTTTGGCAGCTTTAATGAGCCACCCTTCAGTTACTCTTCCGCTCAGGCCCACTCTGACCCAGATCAGCAATATCAGGGCGCCATCAAGGAGTTAGATAGAATATATCATGTACAGACTATTTACAAAATATACGCTCACAAATCATATTAATCCACAAACTAGAAAACACACATCTACAGCATGAAGCGATATTTGACAGTGTTAAGAACTTGAACCAAACAGACTTTAACAACATGTCTTGGCTCGGAATTGCATAACATTGAAAGAGTTGATATATCATGAACGGCAATCAACCAAGACCATTCCTTTAAAAGAAAGCCGTAACTTCAACATATGCGTTGATTCCCTTTATAAAGTTGCTGCATAACTAAATATTACATTCATCAAACAACAAAATATACACATATAAAACTCCGAAAAACAGAACATATATAGGAGAAATCGCATTGAATTAACAAAAAATATTACAATAAAAAAGCCATTAAATAATAAACAAACATATTATTATACTGGGATTTAAAATAAGGGAGACAGTAGTAGAATGGACAAGATTATGATGCGTCAGGACATGCTAATATTTAAACGATGCATGTAGATTATTTTTGAACGAAAAACTAAAGAGATTTTTATATTTCAAATATAGAATTAACATACTAAATCGTAGTAAGGAAATAGCAACTAACTGCAGCCACAGAATAAACTTTAACTAATTAAATAAAAACTTTAAATAAAGATAAAAGATCAATAAAAAGAATTTAATGATGACTAATAAAAAATGAAGATAAATATAAACAAACGGCTAGATTTATTACTAAAATAATAGGTAACAGAAAACATAAATAGATTGTCAGAGGAAGCTCACCTTTTTCGCATTTAACTTATTAAACAGCGGGAATGTAAAATTACTTTTAGAACAAATATGCTACAAATAAATAGAAAAATGGAGGGTAATAACGAATTATTGGTTAATAGCTTAGGTCAACCCGAGCGATATATAAAAGTAACCTTGTTATATATATATATATATATATATATATATATATATATATATATATATATATATATATATATATACAGGGTGGGCCAAAATAAGGGTCCTATCTTTAAATTTTAATAACTTGAATTTGAATAACTTCCACAAAATAAAAGTTAAACTCACCAAACTTTATGTGTGTGTAGACTGACCCTTCCGAGATTTTTTTGAAATAAACAAAACAAATTTTAGCCGAAAAACACTTCTTAAAACTTACAAAAACTAAAGTATTGTTTTTTACACTGTTTTGAGTTTTTTAAGCAAAAATAATGTTTTCTAAATGAGGGTACGTTCCTTAGGGCTAATACGGCTCATGCTTGCTTCGGAAGGGGTCCTTTACTTATTCTAAAAAAAAAAAAAAAAGAAATCAATAAATAAAAAAGTTATGAATTTTTAAAAATAGGACCCTTATTTTTGCCCACCCTGTATATATATATATATATCCATACGCAATTAGACTTATGATTTTATCCGGGAACGACAGATATACGTATTTCTAGTTTACTTGCGGTAAGTGTATATATATATATATATATATATATATATATATATATTCTTTGTAGTACAAAATTTTATAATGGCATGAAAGGGACAATATTTATTAATCATGATGAATTAAGAATTAAAAAAGATGAAAGGGCAGCTGATCGGTTTCTTACCTCGCTCAACAGAGCCAAATATCGAGGTATCGTGTAAAAATATAATAAAGATGCTATGAGAACTTAAGCGAGGGAAAAAACAACAACAAAAAAACAGTTTAATCAAATAGAAACAACATTAAGCCCGAAGAGATTTTCTCTTTGCTTGCAAAGAGAAGGTCTCAAGGACTTAATATAGATTGTTTCTAGGATCTTGAGATGATAGGGAGAGTGCGACTTACTAAGAATGGAGAATATTTCGACATGAAATTAGAGACACCGGTGCGGTTATTTATAAGATGTTCGGCTATCGACGAATTGTAAGTATTATGTAAAACGTCCGTTGGTGAATAATTAGCATTGCGAATTTTTGTGGGCACGTGTTGTTTCATCCGGATGTCTAATCTTTGTGACGTCATCCCAACGTAGTTTATACTGCAACTACATTTAAATAAATAAATAATAGAATTATTGCGATGTGGGGGAAGGACATCTTTTCGAATAAGAGTCAAGATTTATCGGGAGGAAAAAACAACTCATGTATTCGCAGCAACATGACATTGTAGTACAGACAAAGAGATCTGTTTATTGAATCTATTGCTTATGTTACCAAGGAAAGGTAGGCGAAGGTAAATAGGGCATCTGTCCACAGAAGCTGGTTTGCTTTTGTAAAAATTTGATATTTTGGTTTTAATGGTAGATTGTACAATGTCTAAAGGATAGCCATTGTTGCAGAGGGTGTTAGTGATAAATTTAATTTCTTCATCCAGCTTGGTCTTCGAACAAATCATTAAGGCCCTATGGATAAGGGTCTTAATAAGATTGAACTTTTGTTTTGTGGGACAAAATGAGTCCCAATGAGTGTAAAGACCAGTAAAGGTATATATATATATATATATATATATATATATATATATATATATATATATAAATATATGTATGTATATATATATAATGTATATATATATATATAATAATATATTTATGGCAATTAAGCTACACCGAGGCTTCCGCGTTTCATCCCCGTAGGGAATCGTCAGGCTAAAATTCATGGAGTTTGTTTTGCTGAGTACACTTGGTGTTTAGTCTAGCTAGTTAACCAATCAGATGTTTTGTTATTCTCTTAGCCAATCATTGGGCGTCTCACAAACAAACGTTTGGTGGATTTTCTTTCGTATTCTATTGTTCTGTTTTCTATAGTGTGGCCCATCACTATTTCTTTGTAGTGTCGAAATAATTGGTGACCTTATTTTTATGCGTGCTTGTTTCTATTTCTATTTAAGGTTTTAGTTTAGTTTATTAAATTGTCGATTTTTAAACAAATAAAAAACATGTTTAGCGATATAAATAACTCTATTTCTAGTTGTGTCAGAATTCCGACACCAATAAGCACAGTTAAAAGGGACCCGACTTCTAGGTTTCCAATCACGGGGTTAATATGCTCGCTATGTGTAGCTATGACGAAGAAACAGCCTTTGCAGATTATATATATATATATATATTTATATATATATATATATATATATATATATATATATATATATATATATATATACATAGTACATAAACAAGTTCATGTGTTAATAGTTATAACCATGGGTTCATGGCTTCCCTTGACCCGAGCAGTAATTCTGTTTGGTATTTTATCTTTATGATCACTTCCGCTTGTCAGTTTATCAAGCGGAAGTTCATTGTCATGTCGATCGATTTTTACCCAGCTAATGTTTTCTTGTGTCATTAAACATTATTTTGTCTCTTTTTCATGATAATATTAATATATTTACCGCTATTTAATACTTATTTATCTATTTATGACATAGCTACTTCTGAATTATTAACTTTGGTGGGACTTTACTTTGTTTATTAATAGAGAGGGACAGTTTTATGAATTTAGTTTTTAAAACATCTGTGTTGAATATCTTATATATCACTGCTATGTAATTATATATGCATTGTGTTGATTATATTTGCTTTTATTTTTATATATTTGTGCTGTTTTTTCATCTATTTATTATGACTATTTTATTTATTATTTCGTTTATATTATTGTTATTATTTCGTAATTGTATATTATATTTATTATTATTATTATTTTCATTATTATTATTATTAGTAGTAGTATTAGTATTATTATCATATTTACGTAGGTGGTGTTTGTTAAATGTGTGCATTCATGTTTTTATTGAATAGTTTTTGCCTGTGTTTTTAATTTTCTCAGACACAATCTGCATTATGTTATAATACAAACTTGCATTTATTTTAGGATTTTCAATCTTATGTTATTATGTATGTGTTTATCTATTTATTTCCATAAAATGAATTGTTCTGTTTTTGTATGTTTTGTTTCTTAAAATAACCAGCTGGTAGTTGTACTTGTCTTTGACTGTATTTCTGTGACTCGTATATATATATATATATATATATATATATACATATATATATATATATATATATATATATATATATATATATATATATATATATATATATATATATATATTGAATTGTAAATAATATGAGCTCCTGTTACACAAAACAATAACCTATTTTTACCCGGTTCCCGTCTCATGTAGAAGGAAGACTGAAACTATATAGAAAAAAATCGGAACAGCAGAAACAGCACAGGATCTTTGAAAATAATGAAATCCAGTTTACAGAAACGTAGACGTAAAAGGAACAACAACAAAACAACTGGACCCGACAGGGACAAAACATTTCTGGAGCAGAATATAGGGAAAGCCTAAAAAACACAACACAAATCTCAAATGACTGATGAACATGAAAGATAGAACAACAGGAAATTGAAGAAGAAACAGAAACTGACATTATGTTAGAAACAATTAAGTCAACCCTAAGGAAAATGGTAAACTGGAAAGCACTAGGCCACGATGGAATACATGCATGTTTGTTTTAAAAATTAACGACCTTACATCAAATGCTGGCGCAGAAACTGAGAGAATATATCCACAAAACAAACAAGCAGAGTTGATGACCAAAGGAAGAACAACGCTGATACAAAACGATGCCAAAAAGGGAACGATCCCAAGATACTCCAGGCTAATAACCTGTTTACCAACAATGTTGTAAATCCTAACGGCACAACTGAGAGAACAAATCTACCAATCCCTGAACAATCGTAGGTAGCTGTCCTAGAGAACAAATAGGATGTCGGAAAGAGAACAGAGGGACGCATCACTTATCTATTTATTTTTGAAATTCTAAAGTTCAAAAATACGGTAATACAAAACAGAAAGGTTATTCAACAAATTCATTCATGGGAGTTAAAAATTACAGCAAATTTTCAAAATGTCCACCTTCGTTTTGCATGCATAGCTCCATTCCTTTTTGCAAGGAATTTACGACTCTTTGTAGCATATTTGATTGATTACTTTTAACAAACTCGGCAGTGATTTTTGATTTGAGGTCGTCAATGTTAGTTATTGGCGTGGCAAATACTTGGTCACGTAAATATCCCCACAAAAAATAGTCCAACGGCGTGAAATCAGGGCTTCGCGGATACCAATTGATTGGCCCATCTCGACCCCATCATCGATTTGGGAACTTCTCATTAAGAAATTTTCGGACATTGAGTCCTCAATGCGGAGGAGCGCCGTCTTGATGGAAGAGGGATTTTGAGTATATTCTTCGCTGTTTTAATTAAGGGATTAAAAATTATTGCAGCATTGACAGGTAGTTTTCTTTATTGACATTCGTATAAAAAAATAAGGACCAATGATATGTTTACTTGTCAAAGCAGCCCATACAGTTACCGTAGGAGATTGAAAAGGTCTTGGCATTGTCAGATGGGGGTGTTCATAACCCCAAACACGACAGTTATGTTTGTTCACAGTTTCTTGGACGAAGAAAGTTGCCTCGTCGCTAAACACAACGTTGGAGAAATAAGAAGAGTTCGACGATATTCAATGAAGTGTTTCTCCACACATTGCCAGTCTCGCTGCTTTGTCTACCTCTGTTATTACTTGCACTGTTTGGACATGAAGATTCTTAAGCCCAACAGCTTGAAGGATTCGTTGAACGCAGCTATATGATGTCGATAACACTTGAGCAGCCTGGCGAATCGATGTTGAAGGTTTTGTTTCAAACAAGGTTTGGATTTCTTCTTCTTTTGCATCATTACGTTTCGGAGCACCTGTTTTTTTTAGCATCTTGGACGCTTCCAGTTTCCTTGAAGTTTTAAAAAATTGAGCGCATGGTTTTGTGCGAAGGAGGCTTTCTGGTCACATCACGTTTATATTGCTTTTCAACAAGTGTGGGAGATCCATCAAATTTGGCCATATGAATAACAATACAATTCGCTCTTCAATTGTAAATGACATACTGCCTGAAAAAAAGAGCACATATGATGATTTACACAAATTTAAATAAATAAAAATAAATATATATAGAAACAAATATATACACGAACAAATTAAAAATAAGTAATAGCAGTAATTAGAGAGTAAGATAACAATCATCAAAAGTTAATATTATGTTTGTGCTTCATATGGTAATCATTTTAAATAGCTAAGTGACTTATGAATCACCCTGTATAAAGGGAAAAAAGCAGAAAAAGAATGCGTAGACTAAGAGGCCCCAGCCACGGCCGTCGTAATAGCCCAGGCCTGTCAACTGAGTCGAGTTTTTCTGCGGACGTAATTTATAGTAGACGTACGAACCACTATCAATGAGGATCGAAACACTTTACGCACATGCGTCCATCTGTATTTAGAGCAAGTAATCAGAGTAAGCGTATCAGGTCCATAGTAGTATTCATTCACTTGGAAATCATGTTTTAAGTTGTTTCTTTTATCAAATGTGTTTCCTTTTTATAGATGTCAAGCGCAAAAGAAAATCAGAGGAAATTACCAGATGGCCTCCAACAATTAAAGCATTGAATTAAAGTTCGAATTTCAAGTCTTAAAAAAAAATAAAAATGTTATTTTGGGATAAAAATACAATTTTAGACTAATGAATAAGTTCCATTCAAAATTCACCTCTCCCCAAAACATGACTGGTTTAATGTATTGAAAATAGTTACTATATTGCAAAAAACACAAAAAAACACACACATTTCAATTCATTTCAATGAATATTCTATTAATTATTTATGTTTAATTATTAATTTTGTGTTACTTTACTGAACATATAAGCATATAACCCCGACATCGGCCATGCGCCTTACTACTCTTGCAAATGGCTGCCAGACAGCGCTGGCGCTTTGAACCTAGTAAGTATTTATCCTCACAAATAATAATAATAATAATAATAATAATAATAATAATAATAATAATAATACTGAGAAGAAAAGAAGAAGAGAAAATAGAAAGAGAAGGAGATAAAGAACGAGAAGAAAATAAAAGAAAATGAAAGAGAAAAGAGAAGATAAAAGAAGAAGAAGAAGAAGAAGAAGAAGAAAAAGAAGTAGGAGAAGAAGAATAAAGAAGTAGGAGCAAAAGAATAACAGAAAAAAGAAGAAAACGTTGACTAAAGCAAATTACCCTGAGGCTGCCAGGTAAAGGCACGAAGTGAATAAAATGATGTCCAATGATGAGAGACCAATAATTGCACTGGGAAATAGATAATCATACTGAAATAAAACGCTTCACCAACTGCTATCTACAACTCTGCTAACCAGCTGGGGAAAACGATAAAATTAAAATAATTTTGTATTTCCCGAAGGGCATTTGACTTTGGCTGCGAAGTCAAAGCAAATCGACCAGACGTCAATCTTAAAAGGATAAGAATTGGAAAGTAATTTATAAAACACACACACACTCATATATATATATATATATATATATATATATATATATATATATATATATATAGTGTGTGGATTTCAATTTTGTGTAGAGAATCTGAATAACAGAGCTCAATGTAATTCAAACAGAGCAAAACAGAATTATAAAAAGAAAAACTATACACACATTAAGGTTGTACACATAATAACTTATTTCGACCCCTTTAATTAGGTCTCCTCAGATGTATGGACAACCACGTCAAAAAACACAAATAATGAGAAATTGATCGTCTTAAAAAGATAAAGATAAATTCACTTTTGTGATTGGTCTATGTAAAAAGGAGGTAAATGTTAAAATAATAAAATAATCGAGGAGGGGTGACAGAAGTAAGATTAATTTTTTAATAGATGCAGAAATATAAAAAATAAAAAAATATATAAAGGAATTCTTTTTTGCTATTTAAACAAATAAATCATCTCATTTAAAATTTCGAATGTGAGCCTTATGGGTAAAAATATATGATGAAATATTCGAGCGTTCACGATTAAAAACTACGTTTAATTATTTACGATTAAAAATTAGAAGACGAAAATGTAGGACGAAGATTTCGGTTTAGATTAGAACATATTAAAAATTTAAGTTATATAGCGTCAAGATTCGGGATGATTTACACTATGGAATTAAAGTTTAGCGACAATTTAAAAACGGTTTATTTACAAAATTGGTAAAGATTCTGGCGTTCACGATTAATTATTTATGATTAGAGATAAAAAGGCGAAAATTCAGGACGAAGATTTCGATTTATATAGGAAATTATAAGAAAACTTAATTGATTATAACGTCAATACGGAATTAAAGTTTGGCGATATTTAAGCACGATTAATTTACAAACTAGGGTTTTACTAAAAAAAAAAAAAAAAAAAAAAAAAAAAAAAATTTTACTAATTTGTTAACATTTACCTTTACAGTTATAACTTTTATTGTAACTATACTTTAAAAGAATTGTTATTTTCAAAGAACTTTAAAACATGCTGTTGATTTTAAACCTGTGCCTGTGTCTACATTTAGCCATCAGTTCGTCTCGTCTATTTAAAATGTTCTTGTCTTCATATTTTAGTATTCTGATTTTTTCCTCCAGGCACAAATTGCATCTATGTCTAAATCCTTTAGGAGTGTTCGAATGACATAATATGGACCACGAAATAGTTGGCGTTAAGTTGTTATTTTTTAAAAGCCACCAGTGTTTGGCTAATTCCGTCTTATTAGTGACGTTCGGGTTTAAAAATGAGTGTTTGTGTACGTAGAATCGTTGTTTCCAACTCCCGGCGGATATTCCTATGTATACTTTTTTATTGTTAGTGTTTTCTTTAGGATAAATCGTAGCCTTATATACAACGCTTTCGACGTTACAGTTACCTTTAAGGGGGCAGTTATTTTTAATTTGACAATTACATTTTTTTTCCTCTTTTTTAGTTTTCTTACTCGGTGTGCTCAATATTTTTTTGTTATATGTAACGTCGAAAGCGTTGTATATAAGGCTACGATTTATCCTAAAGAAAACACTAACAATAAAAAAGTATACATAGGAATATCCGCCGGGAGTTGGAAACAACGATTCTACGTACACAAACACTCATTTTTAAACCCGAACGTCACTAATAAGACGGAATTAGCCAAACACTGGTGGCTTTTAAAAAATAACAACTTAACGCCAACTATTTCGTGGTCCATATTATGTCATTCGAACACTCCTAAAGGATTTAGACATAGATGCAATTTGTGCCTGGAGGAAAAAATCAGAATACTAAAATATGAAGACAAGAACATTTTAAATAGACGAGACGAACTGATGGCTAAATGTAGACACAGGCACAGGTTTAAAATCAACAGCATGTTTTAAAGTTCTTTGAAAATAACAATTCTTTTAAAGTATAGTTACAATAAAAGTTATAACTGTAAAGGTAAATGTTAACAAATTAGTAAAAATTTTTTTTTTTTTTTTTTTTTTTTTTTTTTTTTAGTAAAACCCTAGTTTGTAAATTAATCGTGCTTAAATATCGCCAAACTTTAATTCCGTATTGACGTTATAATCAATTAAGTTTTCTTATAATTTCCTATATAAATCGAAATCTTCGTCCTGAATTTTCGCCTTTTTATCTCTAATCATAAATAATTAATCGTGAACGCCAGAATCTTTACCAATTTTGTAAATAAACCGTTTTTAAATTGTCGCTAAACTTTAATTCCATAGTGTAAATCATCCCGAATCTTGACGCTATATAACTTAAATTTTTAATATGTTCTAATCTAAACCGAAATCTTCGTCCTACATTTTCGTCTTCTAATTTTTAATCGTAAATAATTAAACGTAGTTTTTAATCGTGAACGCTCGAATATTTCATCATATATTTTTACCCATAAGGCTCACATTCGAAATTTTAAATGAGATGATTTATTTGTTTAAATAGCAAAAAAGAATTCCTTTATATATTTTTTTATTTTTTATATTTCTGCATCTATTAAAAAATTAATCTTACTTCTGTCACCCCTCCTCGATTATTTTATTATTTTAACATTTACCTCCTTTTTACATAGACCAATCACAAAAGTGAATTTATCTTTATCTTTTTAAGACGATCAATTTCTCATTATTTGGTTTTTTTGACGTGGTTGTCCATACATCTGAGGAGACCTAATTAAAGGGGTCGAAATAAGTTATTATGTGTACAACCTTAATGTGTGTATAGTTTTTCTTTTTATAATTCTATATATATATATATATATATATATATATATATATATATATATATATATATATGAGAAATAATGTGATTATTTCAGTTATCCATTGAAGTGTTTTATTTTTTGATTTTGAAAAAAAATTAATTGTCAAACATGACAATATAAAAAATAAAAAGACTAAATCTCAAATTAATATTTTTTCGACTCTCTATTTTTATTCATCTTAGTTTCTTTTTCTCTAAGTTTTTTTACATCCGGGTTGGATCGTTTAACTGTCTCTTCTCATATTTTGTTTTCTTTATAATGGACTATTCCGATCTATTTATTATTCCATGTGTTTATTACCTTCAACTGTTAATAAACAGACATGTAGAGTGAGTGAGCGAGAGAGAGGGGAGCGAGAGAGAGAAACGAGATGAATAGACGTCGCATAGAATAGAGGCGGGATTCAGGCAAGATACATTAGGATGGATATAAAAGTGATAAATATAAAGTTGGTAAGAGATGGGTCACTTTATAAGTTATTTGAAAAGGGCTACTAATAAGAACAATTAACCTGAAATCAAAACTCAATCCAAAATATTTTAATTGATCAATATTTTAACGTATTTCATGTGATTAACAATTATGTGATTTTAGTCGTAGGGTCAAAACATTTATTAACCCAGTTTTGACATAATAATATTAACTATTTTGTTATAAAACAGATATACTTATGCAATACAAATTATATTGTACACATATTGTATATATAGAATTATTTCGTGTGAATACACATAAAATATTATAAGGTCATATATATTGTGTATGCATTTTCAGTATTTACTTCAACAGTAGTCAATACTAAAGTAAAGCTTAGTAGTAGTAGTAGTAGTAGTAGTATATAATATATCTATAGCAATTAAGCTACATAGAGGTGTCACTGTGTCATCTCCATCCTAATACAAAAGAAATGTTCCACACACCCTAATAAGGAGAAATGTTTCAAATAAAGGTTGTCAAGTCTCTTGTTCGAGAGAATCTCGGCCATTGGCCACTGAAAACATAAACACGTAAGAATGAAATAACAATGAATCTAATTCGTTAGTTAGCTAGACTAACAACTAATTAGATATATAAAAACTATCAGAAAGAAAAGTTCGTACATTTAGTTTGTGACCTCCTGTGGCGATGAAACATGGACGTCTGTGTGGTTTAATTGACATATTTTCATACTACTACAATTCTGATATATATATATATATATATATATATATATATATATATATATATATATATATATATATATAGTTTCAGTATTTAATTTACCAATGCCTGATACATGAGTATTGATTTACTCCTCTCCAGGAGTTAGGCACAAGGCCAGTTTTTATCTTACTCTCACAAGTAAGATGTGACCTAAGGTCGGGAAAGTGGGGTTTAAAAATTGCCTGGGCAGCCCAGTCGGCCTTCGTCGGTAGGGGCGCCTCAGAGAGTAAGCAATAAACTTACTCCTCTCCAAAGAGGGGAGGCAAAGCCTGGGAGGGTGGACATCCTAGAACTGCACAGGACAGACCCATTGACCGGCGTAAGTCAAGCCCCGAAGGACAAGACAATACCAGTATGGGGTGCAGTATCCATCGGAACAGATACTACACTTTGATATTAGCCAAAAGGCCAAGCAATACATGAGTAGAGCATAATAGTAGTACAAAAGTATGCTTATAAAAAGCAAGTTACAGAGTAACTTTCGTTTTACGGTCTAAGAGACATCTGCCAGTTCAATCTGATGAGGTAGCTGGTTTGTCATAAGTACATTTTCCGTATTAATATATATAGTTGATATATTCAGGTTGAAAAAAAGTTTGTTTGCCATGTTTACATAATGATGTCTAATGAAAGAATTATTCCAAATTCAAAATTATTCTTCAAAACAAAAGGTACTCATTCATCACGAACTTCTGCCAACGATGTGCAAGCTTTAAGATTTGGTTAAAGTGTAACATAGGCCCACTCCTGCATTGGCCGCGGCAGTACTCGTTTTGTACACTCTTCCCGATACGGGCCGTGGCTTTTCTTGTTTCGTATACCTTAGATTTCTCCCTCGCCATGTAGAGGGTCGTGTCGTCAAGTACATGAATTCCCTCCATTTTTCGTCCAGCCATGAACCACGCTGTCCGTTGTCTGCAACAAAAACTCCACGATCGATGCACCAAACACAATCTTTTTATTTTCAATTCTTTTTATTACAAGCGTTAGTCATTTAATAAGCTGGGAGTCATTCAGTAAGCCGAGAGAGAGAGAGAGAGAGAGAGAGAGAGAGAGAGAGAGAGAGAGAGAGAGAGCAAATCACTACTTTATCGTAGTTACTTAACAATTATTTTCTTAACCATTCATAGAGGGGCGAAAAGATATCTCTCGCTTGTATTTTCTTAGGGAACTATTTCCCTTAAATCAAATTGCTGACTACATCAAAATCATGTCTGATAGGTTCGCCTCCAAAACCCCGACTGACGAAACTCGCTTCTCACGATGAACGAGTGACGTCACGGATCTTCATGTTTCCCACGCAAGGGCCTGTGACGTCACAGAGCCTCTCGCAGGTGCACACTGACCCCTGATCTGGGATCTCGTCACACGGTGACCTTGTCACTTTTGTAAGCTCTGACTGTGAGAACAGGCCCTATTCTGCACTCGACTGCACCCGCGCTAATTCGCGCAAGTCAAACCAACGATTTTCAACAGATACGCCCATTCCCATAGGACCATTATTCAACAAAAGTACCAGTCCTTCGACTTTTAATCGCAACATTTCTGATAGGCTTCTTCAATTTAATCGAAATAGTCAAATCGGCGACCTTTGACGCAATGACTCATAACGTTTGAAAGACGAGTAAAAACAATAGAGTATTTGGAAAGTGTGGAAGTTCTGCGACATCCATTATATTGTTGAGACGGTGCTCCAACTGACTACAGTATATTCCGATCAATACAGGCATATTATGAAACGGATTTGTGTCTTTGACTAATTACCTTAATGATTTTGAAAATATGTAAAACAGCCAGAATATTATGGCTAATAAATATAAGCTATGGTTTGCGAAAAACCTTGTTTGGCTTCGGGCCAATTATCATGTCCCCAAGCTGATACTGTTTCTGTTAAATTACAATCTGAAAAAGTTGATCGCTGTGTTGACCCCGCTTGATCGGAGACTTGCCCCGGTGCCTCGCAGTAATGGCAACGAGCCAAAGTGCCCCGTTAGGTTTAAATAAAACCTTGCGCCCGGTCCTCCCACACGGTGCTCTGTTTAATAACGATCGGATTTCGTTTTTGACTCGTCTTTGAAGGTTAGACAGCAAGGTCGTAGGGCTAGCTGGCCGATCAACCTAGAAAGTCGGGATCAATAACCAAATTTTATCGCTACAAATCAGAGAAATAAAAATGGAGATTTTGAGAAATGAAAACAGAAAAGAGTGGCTGTAATAGTGGTCTTAATATGTATGCTTGTTTGATTTACTGTCTGCAAAATGCTTTTCACTTGGTCAGAGTCCGACTACAAATAAATAAACATTTAGAAAAATATACAAAATTAATTTAATTATGGAAACAATGTTAGTATCTCAGTTTTCCATGTATGACCACTTTTCGACGGATCTATTGTTTGGGCCTCGGTTGCGTTGTCACTTGGATCAACAGCTTGTCAACATACAAGTGTCGGTTATCCCATCGTTGCTATGACTTTGTATACTACTCGTAATCGTCTCAGTGACACGTTGTGAAATGAACCACGTACGACAAAATGTAGCGGTAACTACCTTATTTCACCCACAGAAACGAAGCGATTTCCTATCTGTTGATTATCATTAGCTAGGTCAGTATCAGAATAGTCTCCAGTTTCCTTATAAAAAATCGACCGCTAACCTATGAATAGGGAGATCGACGTTAGTTAAACTAAACCTATCAAGACAAACTAACTCCTTTCTACCACTTATATTTCTTTCTCTCTCTACCACTTATATTTCTTTCTCTCTCTCTCTCTCTCTCTCTCTCTCTCTCTCTCTCTCTCTCGATTACTATCATCAACTAGGTCATATCAGCACCGTCTATATTTACTGCCGTCCAACACCGGCGTGATGTTACACAGTTCAATGTGAGGACATTCTGGATAAAACAACATAAATGTACCAGTCCAAAACGATTTCTTATTCGCTGAGGATAGAAAAGAAGTTATCTGTTGCTTTTACTACGAAGGCTTGATAGTACTGGAATGTACCGATATCAAAAGTATTTATTTAAAGATTCGACGACTTAAGTCTGTACATAAGTAAGTCTACGTTAAGCCAACTATACCTCCCAAAATAAACTTACTCCATGAAAGATCGTTTCACACCCGGATATCTACGGCTGGTCACGTAAAGCCAACTAATGTTCATATAAGTAAATTTGACTTCATATATGACAAGGATTAGTTTTGAAATAAAAACCTTTTTACTGTGTTCTTTTTTCGACCGAGTGTGAAATATCTCTTTTCGTCAATTTTTGCGATATCATGGCATAAATTCTTTTTTCGTTGACATACTTCAGCCATATTATGCAATGTTAGATTCGAATCTTATTCCAGTTTTAATAGTAGATGTGATCTTATTTTATCGCCTTTCGTGTGGCAATAATAACGAAGATATTTTTTTTCATTAAATATTTAGAAAACCTTGCACAACCCAGATTAAAAAGAAAAAGAAGAAATATTCTTCTGAAGATGGTAGATTTACCGAAAGTACTCAAGTTTATAAAAAAAAATGTTTTTAAGATGAATAAATAATTTATTTATAAAAACAAATAATCTGGGTTGTGCAAGGTTTGCTAAATATTTTATGAAAAAAAAATATCTTCGTTATTATTGCCACCCACCTAACGCTTCAAATTGTGTGACTTTTCAAAGTATCCTTCCACGCCGACCATGTGACACACAGCCATATCAACACTTTTCTTTCTTCGTCAAAACACCTAGACGGATTTTCAACTTGGCCACGAGAATGTCTCAACAAAGAGGAAAAAAGAAAAAAAAGAAAAAGAAGAAATATTCTTCTGAAGTTGGTAGATTTACCGAAAGTACTCAAGTTTATAAAAAAAAATGTTTTTAAGATGAATAAATAATTTATTTTTAAAATCAAATAATCTGCGTTGTTCAAGGTTTTCTAAATATTTTATAAAAAAATATCTTCTTTATTATTGCCACCCACTCAACACTTCAAATTGTGTGACTTTTCAAAGTATTCTTCCACGCCGACCACGTGACACACAGCCATATCAACACTTTTCTTTCTTCGTCAAAACACCTAGACGGATTTTCAACTTGGCCACGAGAAGGTCTCAACCAATAGGAAAAAGGAAAAAAAAGAAAAAAAAAGAAATATTCTTCTGA
Source organism: Sepiola atlantica (assembly GCA_963556195.1). NCBI lineage: Eukaryota > Metazoa > Mollusca > Cephalopoda > Sepiida > Sepiolidae > Sepiola > Sepiola atlantica. The sequence goes on along the minus strand of OY744526.1, from coordinate 40,042,909 downwards.
AGATGGTAGATTTACCGAAAGTACTCAAGTTTATAAAAAACAATGTTTTTAACATGAATAAATAAATTATTTTAAAAAATAAATAATCTGCATTGTGCGAGGTTTTCTAAATATTTTATAAAAAATATCTTCGTTTTATATATATATATATATATATATATATATATATATATATATATATATATATATATATATATATATATATATATATGCGTGCGTTTGCGTAGTGACAAGGAGTAAAAATAAAAGACCAGAATACCTTTCATAAAAGTTTTAATTACACAAGAAAGCAACAAAAAGTTATATACAGTGAAGAGGCAGGTGAATAGTCTTTGGCGTACCGAAAAAAAGTCTGACAGACGGGTTCATTCAGTGGGAGTAGGAGTTATAAATATAATTTACAACAATTTAATATGTTGGTGTGTGTGTTTGAGTGATGTGTGTGTGCGTGTTAGGTGTCTAATATCGGTATTAAACTATTGATATAATAATAACATTAAACATTTAGAAAGCCATAAATCTTTAAAATTTGACGTACAAATGTAGTTTTTTAAGGGATTTTTCTTTTGTAAAACGTAACAGAAACTATTTTTATACATGATGTACAATATTGATTGTTAAACTAAATAGAAAACAATTATTTTCAATTAAAATATCATTAATGATACACATTTTAAAATGAATATAATCATCATCTAAGAAAGTTTACTAGATTCAGAAAATAATAGTTATATATCAATATTCGATAATCCATTCATTCACTGTATCTTAGTGTATTACATAAACATACAAAAGTGAGAACGGAATTTGTGCACTTGGGAAAGTTTGGCGCTACCACTTAGTAATCATTACTCCCAAATGCATTCTGACTGGTAATGGTAGTACCTGTCAGAATCTAAACTTTAGGTTAGCTAGAATGTTTTGGATATGATATGAAATTCATCTCGTGGTATATACACACACATTCACGTCATGATTATCTAGTTAGAGCAAACACCATAAATAAATATTTGAAGATATTAAAACTTTGAATGCAAAACCTTTTTCCAAAATGACTGGATTTGGCATTAAATAACCGGGAAAATGGGTAATAAGTTAAACGAAACCAAACGAAATAAACAAATGCTGTGTAAAATATGCAATACGAATATAGCGCGCTTACATTGTACCCTAATCGCGCTTTTCATTCTACTTATGACTATTACTGAGACGCGTCTTTTATCTTGTGATATTCTAACAGCTGTCATTGGGTTCCGTGTCAAGAGCGATGCATTTTCGGGGCTTTCGAAATGCTATAACGACAGGTGCCTATCTTTCTGCAACTTTATTGGTCACGTTATATGTCCCAGTAAGGAATTGAGAACCATTTGGGGAAGCTGACATTCTCATGTTTAGCACAACACCCGGCTATTATCAGCAGGAGATTGCGACTCCTGTTTTTCAGACCTATTTACATTCTTACAATAGTTAAAAACGAAATATCATGTCTGCAGTGATGACTGAGTAGCGCCGAGACAATCATGCCATGGACACCCTGTTTTTGTTTGATGTAGTTAGACTTTAAGAGCGCCCAAAATATTTTCAAACAAAGGAAAAAATATTCATCGGATGAAGGAAGCAAATTGGTAGGGAGAGGCAAATATCAAACACTCTTATAAGGCGTATGTTGTAATGACACTGATTAACTATAACACCGATTTTAGAATGTAAATCATTGCATTTATCCCGAATATATTAATCGAGAACTAAACACTAATATTTCCGTATAGTTTATTTGCCAAAATTATATTATATTCTTTATATATATATATATATATATATTAGAGGTGAAAGATGAGAATAAAAATTGTAAAGATACAATATTTATTAGAACATCAAAAGTTCAGAGCAAGGAGCTTCATATCCTTAATCTATGGATTTTCAAAGATAAACTCTTCTCATCAGAGGATAGGGAAAAAGCCGATAATGTAGTTGTAAATATTATCGGTAACATTTAACTTTGAAAATTTTACATGAAATAAAACATGTTGTTTAGATCATTTTATAAGCAACTGAACCAGATAGACTAGTAGGAAACCTATTTTCAAAATTAAGATACCGAAAATAGAGAAGAAAGTGTATGTTCATTTCTAACAAAAGACTTGTAGATGTGAAGTAGTGTCCACATTACCGACATTTCCAACGCTCACATCTGGTGACATACTTTCTAAGAAAATATTGAATCTATGTCTCATAAATTAAATTGAACTGTTTATGGAAATGTAAGTTCGCTACTCAGTGAAATACTGTTGAATGAAAATGAAATTAAAACTGAAATCTTTAGCGTGCGAGTTTTATATGGGTTGATGTTTTTTTAAACAAATGTCATGCTGAAAATCAACTATGCACAATACACATGGGTTTTTCGCAACAACTTTTGAGATTATTAATATATTTTTTTGAAATTAATTACCAGTTTTATTTCAGTTTGATAAGTAACTTTAACGTAAATTGGCTACCCACACATCAATGTTTCGCCTTATGAAATCCAGGAGAGGAAGTACATTTATGCAAAACTTTCATTGTGAACTGAGTTTTAGCCTTGTTATAATATTAAAAAGGTAGTTTTTTTTCAATATACTTTTCAATCTTAATATTATTCAGGATAATTCTGAATTCGATAACTAGAACATGGTTGAAATATAATTGAATATCGCAAATAGTTCTAGTAGAAATATTAATACAATTGAAATGTTATTCTAATTTTATAGTATATATATATATATAACTCAATGTCTGGGTGTGTGTTCGTGTGTTCCCTATAAAAAGAAAAGTTTGAGAATCTACATGAAACTAGAACAGTATTCCAATGTAAAATCCACCGAAACGATAATGAAAGTATAATCGAATCTCGAATTGCAACCCTAAACGTACTGTGGGGGCATTAACCCCTTAAAACCTCAAATATATCTTATTTTTATGAAATTTAAATCCTATGTATCAGATTTCCTGGAGAAGACAATAGAAGTTTTCCCAAATAATATAGTGCCTTCCTAACCTAAGGGAGTTATCGGAGGCAAGCATGTTTAAAAACTTCAAATATATGCTATTTTGATGACATTTTTATTATATGTATAAAATGTCCCGGAAGATATGGAAGTCAACCTGAATCTCAATTTAAAACTCTATGTGCTGAATGTCTACGTGCATCCACCTCAAAGTGAATCGTGGAAACGAAACCCACATTAAAAGTTCTAATCCGTATATTCAATTTTTTATGAATGTTATTTTAAAAGTCGACTAAACTAACATGTAAATTGCTTAGTTACATCGAGTGTGAGGTTTTCATTTCCCTCTCCGATTATTTTTACATAAAATGATGTGAAATAAAAGAATATATATATATATATATATATATATATATATATATATATAATAAAGGAAGTCACCTCTCTATCCATGTGCATGTTTGTCCCAAAAAGGAAGACATACTAGCAAGTATACCTTGCATTTTCAAATTTATAATTTGCATGTGGACATAACGAAAGTATTTCTGCATCTCAAGCTGCCCTTTCAAAATCTAATAACACATTTCTAACATATTACATGAAAACATTTATCAAGTTTAACCCGAGTAACGCCGTATAACCCTGCTAGTTCATTATTAAAGAAGTATGTGTCAAATATACAATTCACCATCTGTGAAGCTATACTGATAATATATTTGGAATTTAAGGTGTTTAAACTTCCGCAAGAGAAATAGCGTTCGAACGTAATTCTCTAGAAATACGGTGAGTTTATGAGATAAAATACACCATAGATGCTCGAACGCCTTACATTTACTGTTGGGAACACTGAATCACATACTTAAATCAACATTAAAAATATTTAAAGTTCTATTAAAATATACTCAATATGTTAAACAAAAATGCCAACCGTGGTAACTGTTTAAAACGTTCTTATAACACTTGAAAACCGAAAGCATGCACAATAAGATAACGATGTAGAAACAGAATAGTTCACAAAGTCCCCCTACTCAAGTTAAGAATTGGTCGGTAAATTATAGCTTTATTAAATGGAATCCCATTCTTAATATGAGAAGGGCGTGAATCTTGTGTTAACTATTCTGTGCTTTAATCGTATCACGTAATATTAAAGTTTTTATTCCAATTATAACGTCCAGGACACACACCTCAACGGACATTCACAGGAAATTTCTACATCCACAAACAAAACAATTCTTTATAAAGAAATATTGTTCGAAAGGGTTTTTTTAAGACCGAAATGTGCATAAATACTTTATGGTAAATAAATGTTTATTTTATAGAAAACTAGCAGGACCCGTGTCCCGGCGTTGCCCGGGGAAATGTAACAGCCTGATTTTAATTTTTACGTTAAATAAATAGATTCAGAAAATAAATCATTTCTACTGGAAGTAATTTAGGTAATCAAAATAGGATTGATGTTTTACCTTCTGGTGCCAATATGTATGGACATTGCGGAGAGCCTACCCTTGAACATCCTACATAAAACTGTCCATGGCTAAAGCAAGGTCAAGTCAAGTTTAGACCAACCACTGCCAATGATTGTCCTTGGGACTTGTTAATTGTCATGGCAAAACACAATTTAACTGGGAACTGTAGCCTTTTAAATTCTATTGCAGAATCCGACGGAATAATGGGTATTCTGGGAAGGAATGTCAGTTTGCTACTTGTCACACCTGTTAGTATTAAAGCTCTATCACATGAGGTTTCATGCGTTTAACAGACAGTCTCGTTCCATTACATAGCCTTGGAGCATCAGGATTCCAGAGAAACATAATTAGGCATCCAGCTTTCAGCTTTAATTTGTGTGTTGGTATACCAGGCAGTTCTAATGAATTTAAAAATTCTGTAGGGTATTGTACAGCCTGGTCGTCATCGAGAGTAGAATCCACAGAAGTGAAAGTTTATTCATCACCTGGAATTTCATCAACCAGTTGTTGATTGATGACATGTACCATGTCATTTTTAGTAGCTAGAATTGCTCTCTCCGTTAGCCATTCAGGATGCACATAGTTTTCGGCCATATTTGGATAAACTTTGCTACTAAGTTATGTGAGTGATGAAACAATTGAGCCAATACCTGGAGTAATAACAATCGTGCCATTGTTGGTTGTTGCAAGCTTGCCATCACCTATTCTTAGGAGTAGGGAGGCAAACTTACTAGCCATTGGGTCACTATTCACATGTACACGTATGTTCGTAAATAACGTTACAGTCTTAATGTACTTCCACAAATATGACAATTTAATGCAAGCATTAAGCTCGTCAGCGGGAATTCCACGTGGAACAATAGGAAGCGTTTGTCGGAAGTCACCTGATAATAAAAGTGTTATGCCACCCATAAAAACATCACGTCTCTTGAGATCACGCAATGTTTTATCTAGAGCTTCGAACGCTTGTTCATGTGCCATTGTACATTCATCCCATACGATCAAGGAACAGTTCTGTAGAACTTTAACTGAATCTGATCCTCTTTCTATTTGACAAATTTGATCAGCATCTTTTGTTAAAGATAATGGCAAGTTAAATGTGGAGTGAGTTGCCCTACCACCAGGAAGAAGAGTGGCTGCAATGCCCGATGATGCTACTGCCACAGCTATTTTGCCTTCTGACCTAACTTTAGCAAGAATTAACTTGGTAACAAATGTCTTTCCTGTACCTCCGGGTGCATCAAGGAATATCAGGCCACCTTGCTGATTTTCTACAGTATTAACTACAGTACGAAAAATATGAGTTTGCTCATTATTTAGTTGTGCGATACCATCTCGAACAATTGATGCTTGCTCATGAGTTTGATAACTAATTTCACGTGTCCATGCAGTAATGACCGGAAGTGTATTAGATCGATTAGGTGAGGTAAGACCCAATTTTGTCAGTGTTTTACCATTCATCCTATAAGTCATATCTTCAATATGCACTAAAGCCATATTGAAGATGTCGTCTGAAAGTGTTATATCAACTTCAGGCTGTTGATTGCGTTTCCTAAGAAGGAAATCTTCACTAAAAGCTTATTTGTGTGCATCCCAAAGTCGTTTCGGATGAGACACTGCACATTATGTCAACATGATGGCAAACAAATGCCTCAAATTGTCTGCAGATTCAGATATAGATGCTTCCTGTATTGTAGCATCCTAGTGGTTATCATCTTCAAGTAGTCCATGTGCACTACATGCATCCCTGAATGTAGTCATAACTTGACCATTGATCGTTTTTAGGTCATTAAAGCTCTATGGACTTCTAACATTGTGTAGAAGCAGTCTCAAACAGAAGCAGTGAAATTGATTTGGATGCACGGTGTATATCCTGCCCAAAACTTATGTTTTTTTTAACGCACGGATAGCCTGGAACTGGCTTACCCTGTAATCGTTGCTTGAAGACCTTAGTTTTTTTGTCCCACGTATAATAAAGTGGAACGTCTGAGTACAAAAGTGTACGTGCAAAAAAAATCTGTTTGACACAATTTGAAGAAAGCTGTTAGAGTTGTTGAAGGTGGATTTGCAACTCTATCTGCCGCAGTACTTTTAGTAAAGTATATCCGCTGTCCATTTTCTAGATAAGCTGATAGGTGAATAACTGGGGGGTGATATACATGTATGTGAAAGTTAAGTATTCTCCAAATGGTTTCATTGGTTGATATCTAACGTCCCGTTTCATATCTCTTAACTTCATCATGAGCATTACTTTCAATTGTGAAGGTAGCTTGATCACTACCTTTATTTACATATTTACAAATGTATTTTATTGATTTCATGCTGTTGCAATATTCAACATTTATATGTGCATCAAAAATCTTACAAAGCAGTTTATTGGGTGGTACAACGCATCGGTTGTCTACAGGAACTGTTATGTTGCCAGGTAGAGTAACTGTCGTCTCAAAACCTCCAGCTAAAGGAGATAGTCGTCGATATTGTGGGTTGCCATTTGTATCCGATTGAGTTTCACTCAAGAAGTGTCTGGGATATCTCTTACTGCAGTGCCCATCTTTGAGACAGGGTGAACATCTGTTTTTGTTTCCACATGGTCCATGAATAATATGGTGCCTAATGATATCAAGTAAAAGCGGATCTGCCGCTGGATACGGAATTTCCGCACTGATAACTGAATCTATGTCAGAGGATCTCAATTTTTGTTGCACTTCCATGATGCTCCATCGCCATCTGAAATTGTTGGATATATACATTTTCTCTGTGAAGCATGCTTTGCAATGCAAGAACAATATCTAATTTAGTGTTTGAGAAAGAGTTATATCTAATCGCCCCATACATTTGCTCGCCAGAAGGTGAATCGTAACATAAAACGGGCAGCACTTTTCACGGCTACCATCGGCCGCCATTAGGCATTTGGCTCACATGACTCAATCGCAGTCATTTAAAAATAGAGAATAGTCTTTATTATTATAAATAATCATATAATAAACAATTTCCCCCCTCCCAATACATGTTTTTTATTTCGGTTTAGTTTTAGTTTTTTTTACTTTTCGAAATAGTATAATTTACGTTGATGGATTTTCCGCACATTCCTGAGTCTTCTGTCGATTTAAATATATTGTACGATTCGGTGTTTTATCCCCCCTCCTCGAATACAATATTTTTCTTTTCGGCTTATTTATATTTTGTTACTTTTCAAAACAGATCGACCACATCAACCTATCAATCCCGCTTTACCCCGCTGCTAGGCATTTGACTCATGTCACTCAATCGCAGTCAATTAAAAAAATAGCGAATAATCTTCCTTATTGAAAATAATCATATACTCGTCATTTTATTTACCCCTCGACCATCCGAATACAATTTGTAATGCTCTGCAGGTTACATTAATTATGCGTGTGTTTCAGTGGTGCTCATTTTCCATTTGTCTTTTCAGCCAAAGAAAATGGAATTTCTATACAAAGATAATGGGGATTGGGGTGATTTTAATGGGGCTCTGTAATCCTCTTTAATTAATCGCTGAGATATCATTTCCCCCCCACTCCAACATTGGATTAAAAAAATGTATCTATTCGGTGTGTGTATGGTTTGGTAATTTTCTCAAAGTATTTAACGTTGAGGGAACTTTTCACAAGGAAGCAATTGTTAGTGTAATTTATTTATTAATAATTTATAAAAATAATAATTTTTATTTTTATTGTATGAAATAAACTGTATTAAAATAGGGAACAGTTATTTTTAAAATAAAAATATATCATTTAAATGAATAGCCATTAAAAAAATACGTGCGAAGGAAGGAGTAGGGAATGTCATTCGGCTAATCTGTAACCGTTTTTTTTCGAACGTATTACGTTGGGTCAAATTCGTAAAGAAAAAAATGTATATATTCGGTTTGATTATGTTTTGTTTATTTTCTAAAAGTATTTAACGGTTAGGGAACTTTTCCCAAAGAAGCCATTGTTATTGTATTTTATTTAGTAATAATTTATAAAAGTAATATTTTTTTTATTGTACGAATTAAAACTTTCTCAAAATAGTCAAAAGTTATTTTTGAAATGAAAAGTTATCATTTAAATGAATAGATATTAAAAGAATGGGAAGAATCCGTGCGAAGGAAGAATTAGGGAATGTCATTCGGCTAATCTGTAACACTTTTTTGTTCTTAACGTAATCCGTTGGGGTTTTTTTTGTAACGTATTACGGTGGGTCAAATTCTGTAAAAGTAAATTTATTTGTTTTGTTTTAGTAAGGAAAACGTAATTTTTGTATATTATTTTTTAGAGATGAAATGTAATATATGTGTTATTATGTAATTGGTGTCGTTTATGTAAAATAATGTGAAAAACGTAAAGAAGAAATGTATCTAATCGGTTTGTTTATGTTTTGTTTATTTTCTCTAAGTATTTAACGGTGAGGGAAGTTTTCCCAAAGAAGCAATTGTTTATGTATTTTATTTAGTTATAATTTATAAAAGTAATAATTGTTTTTTTTATTGTACGAATTAAAAATTTCTCAAAATAGTGAACAGGTATTTTTTAAATGGTAAGGTATAATTTAAATGAATAGCCATTAAAAGAATTGTGGAAATCCGTGTGAAGGAAGAATTAGGGAATGTCATTCGGCTAATCTGTAACCGTTTTTTTTTTCTTAACGTATTCCGTTGGTTCAAATTCTGTAGAAGTAATTTTTTTTTGAAGTAAGTAAAACGTAATGTTGTTTATGTTAGATGTATAATGTAAATAGCAGAACAAGAACGGTGTATTACCTGAAGTAGTCGTAGATCGGTAAGGGAAATCGGTATAACTGTTTAAGCGTAGTGAATGTGGCAGGCGTTTCGTGAACTGTATACGCTGTTCGAGGGTGAGAGTATGAGGTTGCGTAATCGTATTTAACGGAAGTGAGGTTGTCACATGTATTGAAGGAAGCGTCTGTTATATTTTCTGTGCAACGTATGCTACTGTGTTGTAATGTGAAGGCGGACGTAACATAAATAAGAGGTGTAAAATGTGTAAAGTATCCGTTGTTTAGTTGTACCCGGTGTAGACTGGTAGAGTGTGAGTAGTAAAATGTCAGAGAGAAATGTTCTTGCTACTACCTGTATGGTGTATGTTTTTGGGAGAGTGATTGATGGATGAACGAAATTAATAATTTGCTCGAGTTGGATTCAAGAGTGTAGACTTTGTTAAGAACACGTTCGAGCGAATAAGCTTGATGTTGTAGTGAGTGTAGTAACCTATTGACAGCGACTTTATTTTCCTATTCGACGCAAATGTGCAGGCGAAAAAACGTCTTTACTTTATATATAAGATACGCGCATATCGTTTTTCGCTTTCTCAAACTTTAATATTCAAATGCGAAACGATATTAATAAAAAAAGTGCTAATAATTCTTATAATATATACATATATATATATATATATATATATATATATATATATATATATATATATATATGTATGTATAAGCCTATGCATAACATGACAATACATTTCTAAATGTTAGAAAAAAGCCGAATACAAACGGCATAACTTGCATACACATAGGGCTGAATATCTATTAGATAGAGTTTAATAAGAATAATAAATGTCTCATATATTCCAATGTTACTGCAGTCTCACGGATGTTTTGGGGAACTGCAGTAACGTGTTAAGACAAAAGCACTGATAATTTATCCCTATATATATAAGCTTATGTGGAGTGGAGCGAACTCTGAAAATAATTAACTGATCATTTTTTAAACCTATTTACTTTGTCTAAGGTTGTATAATGCTAGCCATATTTCATGTAAATCTGTTCCATGCAAAAAAGCCAAAAACGGACTGGATTCTTTACCTGAGAATTCAGATGGCACTTACTTTAATAAAGTTGTAAACATAGGTATTACACTAGAATTAATAAATATCCACGAACATTCCGTAGTCATTAAACACCAATGAAGCAAGATTATCTGAATTTCAATTCGTTTAAAAAAATCCTAAGGTTAAAACCTAAATATGTTACTAGTTTACTGTAATAAACATAATTTAAATGATTGAAACAAGTTTTAAGCGACATACAATTGGTACAAAATAGTTCTGCTAATCAAATAATTAATATTATTAATTAGCTAGCTTAACGATCTTGGACGGATATCATGCTAGTGTATATCTTTCTCTCTCTCTCTCTCTCTCTCTTTCTCTCTCTCTCTCTATCTCTCTCTCTCTCTCTCTCTCTATATATATATATATATATATATATATATATATATATATATATATATATATATATGTATATATATATATATGATTCATTCCACTGACCAAAGAAAAATCGTCAGTCCACATGCATAATTTTTTAAATTTTTTTTGTTTCGGCAAATGCCTATATTTTTCCCGCTTCACGAACGTTTCACAACCCGTAAACAAAAATATAGTGTTTACTTTTCACGGGCCACTCATTGGATATCTTTATTAAATAATAAAAAATTAGCACACCTGTCCAAAGAAGTAAACAAAAAAAGAAATATGATAGAACAGCAAGACAAAATCACGATTAAAAAGAATTAGATGCAAATCAAAATCATTCGTAGTTCAAAGCAAGGGCAAATAATGAATAATAATAATGCACCATTCCTCTCCTTCGTTCCTTAAGCCGGCTTTTCAAAGAAATTAAAATTCTTATCATCAGAGGAAAGGTTTTGAATGATAAGTTGACATTTAAATTTTTGAAAAATTTATTAAAAAATTTTTTTTTTAATTTATAAAATTCTAAAAAAATGTTTACATTCAAGTGGCCATGTTCCAGTGTGAAAAAAAATCACTTAAAAGGCGTCCAAGACGGTATGAAGGTCGAACAATTGGTAAGTCATTTATATATATATATATATATATATATATATATATATATATATATATATATATATATATATATATATATCTATAGGGAGATCTCTATCTTTTTATCTCTCTCTTTCTCTTTCTCTCTTTCTCTCTTTCTCTCTCTCTCAATGTATATATATATATATATATATATATATATATATATATATATATATATATATAGATGCATGAAAGCTGCATCTCATGCTCAAGTATTGTTTCTTATCGCATGATTGTTTTATCAGACGTGTGAAAGAAGCGAATGTGTCTTTTAGCCGTTCTAATGACTTACAATCTGTTGTACAGATATGTCAAGTATGCAGACCCCCTGTCATAGGCACTACTGCATTTAGCCACATGCGACGTTTGATGCCTCCACCCGAAGTAAATTCTGTTCCACATGCGCTGCATGTAGAAGCACCACTTAACAGAGAGCCTGAATATTCCACGCATTCGTAAGTTTTCTAGTAACGTCTGAGACAGAGATTACTGAGACAAATTTTTCAACATTCATTACAGGTTAAATCAGAGATTCTGCGAGAATGATCTCAAAATTCTTGTATGCATCTGTTCTTTGTATATCATGATGGATACGATTCCTTTCAAATGATGCTTTACTATCAATTCAGTAAAAAAAACATCAAAGAACGACCAATTAAATTATCCTATTAACCATTCACCATTATATATATATATATATATATATATATATATATACATATATATATATATATATATATATATATATATATATATATATATATATATATAAAGGTAGGCGCGAGAGCGCTCTATCTCTTAATAGACTACACAAATAGCATATGCTGGAAATCTCATTTCTTTGATCAATCATAACTCAAAAACAAATAAACCAAATTAGTAAAAACTTTTCACAAAATTTGTATTTGATATGTTCTATAAGTGTGTAGAATTTCAGCATCATTAGTCAAGGCAACCCAGAGATTCAGAAAGTTCAATCATGAAATCATGTTATCTGTGTGTACGTACGTACGTACGTACGTATGTGCCACCCTGTATATCATCAACTATTTGATTGATTCAGCTGATTTTTGGAAAAGATATAGGTTCTAGGGTTTAGTTGATGGCGTTTTAATTTCAGTTTACCATGTACATTAGTTTTCCAGAATATTTTTTAAAAACTTAAAAATGACCAGCATTCATACACTTTATTCTATATCTTATCGACCATTTGATGGATTCAGCTGATTTTTGGCAAAGATAGAGGTTCTAGTGTCTAGTTGATGGCATTTTACTTTCAGTTTACCATATACCTTCATTAGTCAGACTACCAACTATATCAGTTATGAAAAGGCATTGTATTGAGGCATAGCCTTTACAAAAGTAGTGACATTCCATGAAAAATGCCAATATACTGAAATCATATGCCCTTAATAGAGTTAAGATTAAAATTCATATACACTAAATGTACAAAAGCAAGGAAATTCCCAAATTTTTACAATTTTATTGTCATTAATGGTATGGCTGCATATCAACCAAACCATTTCATTATCACATCACTACAGTATAAATCTCTATGCATGAGTGGATGAAGTGTGTGAGGTGCGCTGAAGAAAAATTTCTGCCAGTAAAATACATAGCCCTGTTGTGCTCGCATACCCTTAATGAAAATAAAAGTGTAAACATTTTGGAATTCCCTTGCTTTTGTACATTTAGTGTATATGAACTTTCATCTTAAACCTATTAAGGGCATATAGTTTCAGTATACTGGCATTTTACATATATATATATATATATATATATATATATATATATATATAGTAATCCATATACAGACTGTTTCGCAGCTCATCAGTGCGGCTAGACCAGTTAGTGTCTCAAGTCGGGATCGAAACGCAACCGTCGAGCTGACAGTCGGCGATGTTAACCCCTACGCCATCATGCGACACTGACTGGATATAAGTTGTATCTTAATGTAAACATTGCAATAACCGGAGCTCGAATTAGTGTTTACCTAATGAGCATTGCCTTTTTTACGCTAGTGGCAGTTGGCGATACCCTTACAAACATAAGCTTTACCCGGGGGGGGGGGAGCTTTATATAGATATAGATATATATATATATATATATATATATATATATATATATAATAAAGATATTTTTTTTATAAAATATTTAGAAAACCTTGCACAACGCAGATTATTTGTTTTTAAATAAATTATTTATTCATCTCAAAAATATTTTTTTGTATATAAACTTGAGTACTCTCGGTAAATCGACCATCTTCAGAAGAATATTTCTTCTTTTTCTTTTTTTTCTTTTTTTCTCTTGGTTGAGACCTTCTCGTGGCAAAGTTGAAAATCCGTCTAGGTGTTTTGACGAAGTGAAAAAAGTGTTGATATGGCTGTGTGTCACGTGGTCGGCGTGGAAGGATACTTTGAAAAGTCACACAATTTGAAGTGTTGGGTGGGTGGCAATAATAAAGATATTTTTTTTATAAAATATTTAGAAAACCTAGCACAACGCAGATTATTTGTTTTTAAAATAAATTATTTATTCATCTCAAAGTCATTTTTTTTATAAACTTGAGTACTTTGGCCACGAGAATGTCTCAACCAAGAGAAAGAAGAAAAAAAAGAAAAAGAAGAAATATTCTTCTGAAGATGGTATATTTACCGAAAGTACTCAAGTTTATAAAAAAAAATGTTTTTGAGATGAATAAATAATTTATTTTAAAAACAAATAATCTGCGTTGTGCAAGGTTTTCTAAATATTTTATAAAAAAAAAAACATTATTATGGCCACCCACCCAACGCTTAAAATTGTGTGACTTTTCAAAGTATATATATATATATATATATATATATATATATATATATATATATATATATATGTGTGTGTGTGTGTGTGTGTGTTTATATATTAATTAAAGTAAATTCGTATTAATCAAAACAGTACAACTGAGTTCCCTGGCTAGTTCTGTTATTGGCATTCTTGCAGAATAGACCTCGTAACTGTTGCTAACATTCCTAAGAGAAAGTGATATTGTGGAAATGACTGGATTTGAACTTGGAAAAGTCGTTATCCACTTAACCAGCGTCACCTCCCGCATATTTATTAATATATGTATTACAGAAGGAAGATCAAAACAACATCGGTACCGTCGAAAAGACAAACACACATGTTAATAAAGATTAGGCTCTTATTTTTTATTCTTCTTAATAATCGAGCACTCTGTTGGGGTACTTTCTCACTAACCTGATATATATATATATATATATATATATATATATACATATTTGTGTATATCTGTTTATGTTAACTTACACAAAGAACGACCACTGCAATACTCCCTCTTGTCATTAACCATTATATATATATATATATATATATATATATATATATATATATATATATATATATATATATAATATGCTAACGTAGGTATACAGTAGTGTCACATTATTGAAATAAGTTACACTATATTGAAGTGAAAGTAACATCTAAAATATAAATTTATGTAATTTTAGTAATTTCTATTAATCAAAATTGATGTAATTTTAATAATTTCCTTTTATTTTTTCGGTTTAATTTGAATACCTGAAAGTGTAGAGATTCTTATTACATATGCTTCTCCTTACACATGCTTTTTATTGCAATCAATTGTCTGTGGATACAATATTGAATTATATATATATATATATATATATATATATATATATATATATATATATGTGTGTGTGGGTGTGTGTGTGTGTATGTGGGTGTGTGTGTGTGTGTTCAGGCAGCATTTCTTTCATTTTGCCAGACATTGTTCAACACCAAATATTTTTACTGGTTAATAATATCCTTCTTAATCTATTCAATTTTCTAATGACTTATTTGCTTTATAGTAAAAACACCAAGAAAGTTGCTTAATTTATCACGAGTACTTTTGATTCCGCTACGAATCATCTTCAGAATACATTAAACTCGATGGATGAAAAGCTAGAGTAAATAATTAAGCAGTATCAGTACACCTACGATCAAGAAACGGATAATCCAGAATAAATTACATCTACGTAAAACATCTTAAAATATTTTTACTTGTTTCGTATGTAATTTATTGTAATACGCAAATTTCCATCGCTCACGCTGACTATAAACTGTAAGCAAATAGCTGTATTTTTTAATCTAATCATACAATGTCTCGGTTGATTTTGCAGATGTTTCTCCAGTACTCGCTGTTGTTCTGGTCTGGAATGTAGTATCTCCTTCTTGTTTTTTTTAATAATGGATTGTTTGTTATAACAAAACTCCGTGCACTTACCTTGACGCCTCTGTATTGGAGACTACCATCTTAAGGCGGGCGCGAAATGAGTAACATGATTTGATAACCACGTACTTGTCTATAGTTGAAATAGCCAAGAAGATTGAACCGACACAGTTCATATTTCTAATTGTATTCTTAACAAGTTGATTCATGAAACCAAAGTAAATAATGAAATAAAGTATAAGTGTTGTTTATGTTTAAACGAGTCATCTTTTATCGAGACTCATAGGCCACTCAAGGATAAAGGACAATGCAACCACAAAGTTTAGACTGGTAAAAATGGTTGACACTGGTCTGAATTAGATTATGTAAGAAACCGTCTCAACAAGAATTCGTTAACACTGGACATGGAAACGACCATCCTATAGTCAGCTTGTAAGCAGCCACGTGTTATTGTGTTCCGCAGATGGATAGTTTTGGATGAGAACCTATGCTTATTGAAGTACTGTTTCGCATTAGGTACATGTACATCGCATTAGATTCACGTACATGTAAAAACAAACAAGGTGGGTTCCAAAAAGGTAATAGTTAATGTAGTCAAGTTAACGGTTTGCGAAATCTAGAAACAAAAGCATTTATATTTCAATTCCTATCATATTTTTATTATCATTATTATAAAGCTCTACTAACTTATGGAAATATTGGAATACATTCACATCTCTTTTGAACCAAGGGTAAATGGAATTCAGAAATAGATTAGGTTTACATTTATATAAACTATAGAAATAAGATCACATTAGTAGCCGAGAGAAGATGAAAACTTTTCAGATATCACACTACGGAAAACGATGCCAATAGCGGTCAACCACTTATCACAATCGGAGGTATAAATATATAAAGCTATTTAGAGCACTCACCGTTTTAGTTATTGTAGTAAGCGAGTTCTTCTTTATGTTTAAGTAATTCCTTTTCGCAGTATTTTCGGCATTTATGTCAGGGGTGTTTTCTACGGTGTCTTTCTCATCTCTAATGACACTATGCTCACTTGACTATAAGTTCTGTAGTAGTATTATGGTTGGTCTTTAATTCTTCTTACTTATCTAGTTCGAAAATGGGTGATCATTTTACGTTAAATTCTATGTGAGAAACTAATCCCTCACTATAAATTCTAAAATAGTTACTGCTTTTTTTTAAATTTTACTACCAAATATTTTACTGTGCTTACGTGTAATCGCTTTCATAAGTTGGTATCTTTCTTAGAATCCGCATTACCGACTTCGATGGTTTCTGTGAATCTAGTTCTTTCTGTATCATACTCTCTCCAATAAAGGGACTACCCATTCTTAATTAGGAGTGTCGTGTATCATAGGATTCCTATCAAGTAATTCAGGTGACAAATTGTCATCTATGTTACTTTCATTGCTAGATGTCAGAACGGTTTCATTTAATCTTCTAGAATATTCGATGCATCAATCATTGCACTTCGAACATCGACGGTCTTTGTAGTCGGAACCTGTAAGCCGATGTTCAGATACAATGAAACCCGCCTGTTCTTTCTATTCCTATATAATATGACTTGTATCTTTTATCTAGTTTATTATTCTCCACTGCTTTGTATGTTATACTGTCTGTCATATTTTAAAACTAATTTCGATATTCTTATTCTCCGAATATTCCTATTGGTTATTGTTAGCCTTAAATATATTATCTTCTATTCTTACGAAAACTGTGTTGTCTTGCGAAAATCTATTTGCTCAAGTTTATCTATACTTTAGAGTTGTCTAGTTTAAAAAATAGTTTCAAGTGATGACAGTACATCCCTATTATATATTTGTTTAAGAAGCTTTCTGCAGCCATATTTTATAAAGAGATGCAAACTTTATGAAAGCTAGTGCGCGTGTTTAAGAACGACTATAGAAAACCCAGTATATTTATATATATATATATATATATATATATATATATATATATATGTATATATATATATATATATATATATATATATATATATATATATATATATATATATGTATATATATATATATAAATATAAATATAAATGTTGGTGTAAAAACAATGGCGTTTTCTCACATATGTTATATTTATATATGTTTTCTAAATTAATTTATTGATAAATATAGCGTAGTTATAGGTCATTTTAAAGCCCGTATTTCGCTCTATCGAATCGTGGTATTAGTTCCCATTTTTTAATCTCTTCATTTATGGTTTTTGCAGGTTTTTCGCAGCATGGGCGACATTGAAATCTGCACGATATTCTTGTTCCAGTTCAAACTAGGCCGAAAAGCTGCCGAGAAAGCTCATGACATCAATGATGCGTTTGGCCCAGGAACCACTAAAGAACGTACGGCACAAAGGTGGTTCAAGAAATTTCGCAATGGTGACGAGAGCCTCGAAGATGAAGACGGTCACGGCCAGCCGACTGCGGTTGATAACGAATATCCGAAAGCCTTAATGGAACCCGATTCTTGCAAAACCACACGAGAAGTTTCTGATGAACTCGAGGTCAACCACTCAACAGTCGTTCGCCAATTGAAGCAAATAGGGTAATCAAAAAACTGGATAAATGGGTGCCGCACGAATTCAACGATAACTTTTAAAAATCGTAATTTTGAGGTGTCTTCTACGCTCTTGCTGCGCAACAGACACTGCCCATTTCTCAAGCGAATTGTGACGTGTGGTGAGAAGTGGATCCTCTATGACAAACGGAGACGTTCGGCACAGTGGTTGGATGTCGGCAGAAGCTCCAAAACACTTCCCAAAGCGGGAATTGCATAAAAAAAGATTATGGTGACTGTTTAGTGGTCTGTGACCGGTTTTATCTATCACAACTTCTTTGAATCCGGGCGAAACAACTACGGCGGAGAAGTACTGCCAACAAATTGACGAAATGCACCAGAAGCTCCAACGTATGCGCCCTGCAGAAGCTATAAGAATTGGGCTATGATACTCTGCCTCATCCGCCCTATTCACCGGACCTCTCGCCCACCGATTATCATTTTTTCAAGCATCTCGACAACTACCTGCGCGGGAAATTCTTCAAAAGCCGATATTATGCCGAATCGGCCTTCAATTACTTCATCGCTTCCAGACCTCCGGATTAAGCAATATGTTTCATAAAAAGTGTTTTAAACATCCGTATGGCGCTTCACTATTGATTTTATCCTGAACAGAGAGCGACACAACAATTATAGACTAGACTCTCCCGGTTTTAACAGCATGTCTAGTTATATATATACGGGTCCAATTCTTAGTTTTTACCGCTAATACGTAGTTAAATCAAAATGAATTGTTCTGGACAATTAAAAGAATTTCTAACGCTATGTATATGGTTTAACCATAAATTAATTAATTTTATGATTGCTAATATTAGCAGTAATGTACCTAAGCATTACGCAGACCATAAATCTGTGACGTCAAAGCTATAGTTATTTTGTTCGAGTAATGTTTTAAGATGCAGTTATGAAAAATCATAATAGCTAAATTCGTAGAACATCAGACTGTGACTGGAGAATTCCACTGTCAACCGGGTGGGTTCAGTGAATTGTTTAAGTGATTAAATTTGAAAGACTTTCATAAGTTCAGTCAGTTAGATCAGCCAGTCTATAGTGCACAATCGTACTACTGCTTACTCTTCTATTCATAGAATTAATAGTTTGAATTTTACCTCTAAAATGGCGATTCGGTGTTCATGTTTCATAATGAAGGTGAAACATATATTTTAAAATGATTACGATTGATTCGTTCCTTTTGGCTAAGATCAAAGTGTAGTATCTGTTCCGATGGATACTGCACCCCATAGACTGGTATTGTCTTGGCCTTCGGGGCTTGATTTACGCCGGTCTATGGGTCTGTCCTGTGCAGTTCTAGGAGGTCCACCCTCCCAGGCTTCGCCTCCCCACTTTGGGGAAGAGTAAGATTATTGCTTACTGCCTGAGGCGCCCCTACCGGGGAATGCTGACTGGGCTGCCCAGGCAATTTTTAAATCCCACTTTCCCGACCCGACCTTGGGTCACATCTTACTTGTGGGAGTAAGATAAAAACTGGCCTTGTGCCTAACTCCTGGAGAGGAGTAAATCAATACTGGGGCCTTCGGCGGATATAAAATGTGCTGCCCATGACAGCTAACAGAACAACGTTACGAAAGAGTTTTTTTTGTTTAAAACAAACTTGGTGCCTACCTGTTCAGTTAGAACGAAAAAAACGGCTGTAAATACAGAGTTTCGATAATCGCTCAAAGAAACAAAATATGCAAAATACTGGTAGAACATTACCTTTTTTTACGATTTATTGAATGTGTTTCTAACACTATTTTGTTTATTTTTCGATTTTTCACCAATTATACAAATATCCCGGTGCTGAGCGCATGAATAGCCATTTTCATTCTTTCTAACTGCACAGGTTTGTTCTGAACAAAAACACTCTTTAAAATAAGTTGAAACAGAAACAAACTTATCCAAGTTAGTAGAAGAGTAAATTATCTTGCCTTGCGTAACATTTATTTGTAGCCACTTTGTTGTTTTACCCCTTTTTCCTTCTGTTAGATGTCGTTATAAATGACCGAGTATCAACTATGTTTTGATTTATTTCTAAATCTCGTCACGGCACAGGGACATCTGTCGTTTTTGTCCAACACATATTTCATCTGAAACATTCATATTAGGACATTTTTAATCTTTACAATAATTCTCCTCGTTTTCTATGACTTCTGTGCAGCGATTAACTAGCTTCTTGAGGCCTTTTTAAAAGAAATTCTCTGATTTTCTTAGAGAAAACTAATTTAGGTCAGTTTTTTGTTGGTCGTAATTTTCATGAATGTTATTCTTTAAGTGATGCTGCAACGACCAAAAAAAGTTGGTAGTCGGATAGAGCAATGCCAGATGAATAAGGCGGATGAAGCAAAACTTCCCAATTTAAACTGATTACTTTTTCCTGAGTGAGTTTTGCTGTGTGAGTTTTCGCGTTATCATGCTGAAGCACTATCCACTTTCTGTTGAGTAATACTGGTCGTTTTTTTTTGACAGCGCAATTCTTAGATTATTCAGCTGCGAACAATATTTTACAGCTATGATTGTTTGATTAGGCTCTAGTAACTCACAATAAATCAGTCATCTCATCTCCCATATGAAAAGAGCATAACCTTCTTTGGGTGTAGTCCTTGTTTTGGAACAGTCTGTGGACTTTGAGTTCGGTCTAATCATTGTCTTCTGCGTTGGGTATTCTAGTAAAGAACCCATTTTTCATCTTCAGTCACAATTCTCTGAAAAAAATGGTTCTCGATGATTCCTGGAAAGTAAAGATGTTTAAACAGTCAATCTTAGATTTCGTTGAGCGTCGGTCAAATAGTGGGGAACCCAGAGTCAAAGTTTTGAATTTTTTTACTAACTCATGAAGGCATGAAATATTTGTGGTATGAGTTGTATTGAATTGTTGAGCTAATTCTCTGCTGGTTAACTTTGGATTTCCCTCCATAACGTCTTTAATGGCGTCTTTATCAATTGATTTTGGCCTTCCCGAACGTCGGCGATCTGACAGATTAAAGTCTCCAGAAGAAAATGTTGCAAACCACCGTTGACATTTTCAATCATTCAGAACATTTATCCCATAGACAGTTCCAATATTCCTTGTAGTTTCTGCAGCTGTGTTTCCTTTTTTGAATTCATGGAGCATGCAATGTTTCAGATACTCTTCACTAATATCCATTTTTTGACAGCAGAGACCGTTAAACTTAATTATTTCGAACTAATTACTATAACTGAAAGGCAAAGCAATATATTGAGACACAAATTCACCAAAAAATCTAGAACTGTGTACAAATTAAGAGGCTGCAATGTGATGAAGTAAAAAAATATACGACATTACTTTCTTTCCAACCTGATATTATAACCGTGCATTTTTCTCTGGAGAAAATGATTTGGCTCGGAATTGTTGTATTATATTTACTTAATCTTTCGTTCATCTTTTGTTTATGTAAAAATATTTTTCTACTTATCCATCTCTGTTAGATCTAAATATAAATTGGTGTTCAAGTACTTGTTGAACATGAATTTCTTAGTTTGATGTGTGTGGATTATTATTGACCGTTGATCTTATTTTATATTCTTAGACTGATAAGTCATATTTAGATCAATTTTCCTCATTCACTAACGTCCGAACGACATATTATTTCCCAATCACACAACATTATAACACGTTGAAATGTATTCTATCACATTACCATTATTTTAGTTAAAATCATCACCTGCGAAAACAGTATTAATTTAGACAACGGCTGAATTAAATACAATTGTTTTGATTTTTACCATACCATTGTACTTGCAATTTTTACAAAGTTTCTCCATTCGCCCTGTAATTCTGAAAGCATCAATGTCTGATTGATGGGAGCCTCTAATTCAAGTAAACGTTAGCATATATTACCGTGTTGCCTTATTGTTAGAATGTATAATAAAATCTCTCAAGTACCCCATTCGTCTAAGGTTTTACAATTAGGTGGTACGTGATCGATCCTAAGTTTTCAATCGCTTCTTTCTGTTTACAATTCCATTCTATGAAACAATCTGTAATAGCGAAGAAAAAATTGATCGATCAATAAATAATGATTGCTCCACCTTTTTGATTAATAACGGCAAAAGCCTGAGGCCATAACTTGTCTTAGTGGAGAAAACTAATTATTTATTTATCAAACATCTGCTTCTTTAGTTTTCATTTTATAGCATAAAAGCAAAAATTAAACAAATATATTGTAGAATATACTTCGTTATAATACCGCTTCTTATTCCAGTAGCTTCTTCCTTAAAACTACAGATTAGCACTTGCATAAGCCGACCCACCATTGGAAATTTCATGAATAAAAAAGGGATTCAAGTATCTAACAGAGAAACAAAAAAGGGACCTTAACTTTAGCGTGAAATATTAAAACGGGGATCATCAGCTGTTTACCATGAAACTATTTCGGAGATTTAAAACAGCACAGTAATAATATCAATGGCTCTCAAGTGGTACTGATCAAACGACAACTTGCCAAATAATCGAATGTAGCAATACTTCAGCTGTAATTTCACTAATATATACATAAATCAATAATAATAATAATAATAACATAATAATAATAATAATAATATATTACCCTTAAGACTACAGTGTGATGTGGTAAGTTGCATATCAAATAACATTAATTATAATAATAATAATAATAATAATAATAATAATAATAATAATAATAATAATAATAATAATAATATCCAAACACTACACCCAAGAACCATTCTCTTATATGGTAGCTAGCGATAAATTTATATAGGAATAAAAGTAGCATTAACATTTTAAAAGAAAGCTGAAGTACCTTTGGAACTAGATATGCAAGTAGATAAGATAAAAAGCAGCGATATAGCGAAACAGGTTTTCATGTGGATGACTATATAATCCCCGCTTCTCTGATTGAGCACTGTCGTCAATTATATAGCCTGCTACTACTTTAGCGTAATGCAAAGCTCTTCGTAAGTAAACAAATACGTGTTAAGTGTTAGTCAATTTGTATATATAAACATTGTATATATTAGTAACAACACCTGCCTTGTGATCTGGTGATTAGACCTACGAATATCGATTAGATAGTTGTTTATTTGATTCCTAGCGTTGGATCGGTGCTGGTCTAGCCACACTGAAGAGCTGTGATACAGCGAAACAGTATGTATGTGGATTACTATATATATATATATATATATATATATATATATATATATATATATATATAAAGGAATCAGAACGATTTAAGATACTCCCAGCAAATACATTAATACAAAATTTATTTTTAACAAATATAATATTATGAATCAGTTTATATTTAAATACTGCCGATTATATATATATATATATATATATATATATATATATATATATATATATATATATATATATATATATATAGCTTAATTCATGTTTCAACTGTTTAAATTAAAAACGACGACATTGATGATTAAAATTAAAAAAATATAAAATCATATTAGATAGACGTAAAAATGTGTGTCAAATGTACTGACGTAGTTTCGCATACAAACAGACACATATCTTTAATTATCATAAGATAAATGAGATTTATCTTGCTAATACAAAAACCGTTTACGTTTTTTTTACAACTGTAATATTCCCCCTTTTTGATATTCTTAATTCCGTTCTGTCTTTAGTAAATAAACTAAATACATTTCTGAAACATTTAATTAATTCTTTGATTTTGCGTCATACACCGATCTTCTTTGCAAAACTAATTACAAAACCACTCTTAATGATGTGATATTTCGTTGCATCTGATATCGCCAATTTCTTTCTTTCATCGCGCATTTTCAACAGACTGTACAAAAATAACGCCACATGTTTGGAGTCTTCCAGAGTAATTCCTCACATCATTATGACATGAAGTCGGGATTAACGTATCATATATAATAAAATCTTGTAATGAGGCTCTTATTTGGGAGCTTAGTTTTATATTAATAACACATACACCTTGACCCGGAAGTGCTAATACCAATAACGGTTCCACCTGTGCGTTCAATCTATCATTTACAGACTTCTTTATTTACGAAATCAACGCTTACAAGATATATTACTCAACAAACCGTTTGTATTCAAACTAAAAGTGTCGTTTCGGGATGAACTGTTCTCAGACAGTATTAGCATGTTGAGCCGTCTTCTGAAATAATTAAATTATGATCATTTTGCCCATCGTTTCTAAGCCTCTCAAAGTATTTTTTAATGCAAACTGACTATCACATTAATACTTATTCCCGAGTTGGCTTTCGGCTTTAATAGGCGGTGATACATTAAGAAAAACAATCACGGAAATCATGTTTCAAATTTCTGAAATGAAAATTGATAATTTGAATTATTTTGATAATTTGAATTACTATTCTCATCTTAGTTTAATTATTAATCCGTACTACATGCCAGCATTAACTAGGTATATCAAAAATAGACATTTCTACCCGTTCATCGCTGATAGAATTAGAGCAATCTATCGATGGGGTTAAGTAACGGGTCCAGTCGTGGCCTACGTAATATAGTAAACTAAGGCCTGTTAACTAAAATATTACATCATGTCGAACGGTCAGACTATGTGCATTATGACATTTCGCTTCACTTAAAAGATTATCAAAATTCAGGAAATAAACCAACTTTAATAACATTTTCGGTATGTATTAATTAACGATCACGGGATATGATAAACCCATTACTTTATTAGAAATATCAGTGCAAATTTATTATTTCATGTCAACAAAAAAACACATTTACTAAAGTTATATAAGAGGGTGCCAAAAAAACGCATGAATTATTTTTTTATGAAAATAAAGCATCGTAGATGTTAACAATAAAACAAATATTTTAAAATATAGTTCTCATGTGTTACGAAAAAAAGCCTCTAAAATTCATGATTAATAAAATCAATATGATTTGAAGATAAATTTAATTATCGAATTAAATAACATTGTAGAAATAATACGACTCGGTTTTCTAATATTTGAACATATCTGATGATATCAATAATTCAAAATAATTAATTAATAGAACATTTATTGAAATAAATTAAAATGTGTTTTATTTGTTTTGTTTTGGAATACTTTACTCTCATTTCTAAAATAAAAATAAATGATGTTTATGAATCAAACAAAAAAGATTACGAAGTCATTAAAGTAACACAAAATCAATAATTCAAAATAATTAATAGAACATTTATTACAATAAAAATAACAATGGATGTGATTCATGAACAAGTTGTATTTCTGATTAACCGAGAAATGTAAAGTGTAACCAATGTCTTATAAAATCGTGTTGGATTTGAAAACATCGAAATGCGTATTGAAATAAACTACAACTGTTCTGCATGTATATTCTATAGAAGATAGCTTTAGAAATAGTATCATATGATGACTAGAGAGGAAATAAATACAGAAGGTTAATTAAAATCTTAAATTGCGAAGGTATGGGTGGACAAGGATTGCAGATTTCACAGAAACATGCCGCTAGCCGTTAGATCCAATTTTTACGAGCTAGATTTCAAATAAAATATTCATATCTAGCGGATAAACGACAAGAAGGACTTCTCCTTCACTGACTTGGGACAGAAAGAGTACATGCATATCAGAACACTTTGTTCTTATCCAAAAGGCCAAATGTGTTACTCACATAATTTTATTCAAAATCTTTACTAGACGGCATCTCATATACGGCATAATCACGTTAACAACCGGTTTCTGTTAGATCACCATAGTTAAGCGACGTTGATCCTGGTCAGTACTGAAATGGATTAACACTTGGGAATACGAGGTGCTATTTGTGCTCTCCGCTTATCTCAGCTTATTGGTCGTCTTAGATTTCTCCTTTCCACTGGAATCAAGCAGTCTCAACTCAAGAGAGGTGTGGTTGCAAATTGTACAACACTGCCTTCACTATAACAAACACAAAGACACTTACAGCGGGTATCCATTGTCTCTAGAGACTTAATTGACGCAATGATAGTATTCTTTTTTATTTTCTTTGACGATTTTGTGGAAAATGTTTCGACGCTCTTGTCTTGTAATGACCTTGTTGCTGTCAGGTCGAGGTATTATTTTGTCCAATCCTAGGATGGCCACCCTCCAATGTTTTACCTTCTATCTTAGAAAGGGGGTATGTATTGCTAATCATCACAGATGCCTCTACCGGATAGTGCCGACAAGGCTTATCAGAAATGTTATAGGTCATCTCTCACTTCACCTTATGCACTTACTTCTTAAAACTTCCACCTGACTTTGTGTCTAACCTCTGCAGAGAGGATAAATGATACCTTTATGATGTTATTCCTTCATTAAGGTTGGAATAATGTTACGAAATAGGTATCATGTTGCACTAAAATATCCCTATTAGGTCATACTGTATGTGATCTTAGAAAAATGCCCTATGAAATATATGACAGTAGAATCTTGATTGTAAAATATATGTGACTGAGAGCCTGCAGGTAATGTATAGCACCAGGGTATTTATTGAAGAATGATACAGGACCAGAAACTTATGAAAAAGACTGGTACGTGAAATTAAAGTTACTGGTAAGAACTATACAACACTAGAATCTTTCTGTTAAACATTCTATAGCAATTCTATAGCACAAGAACTGACTGATATGAAATATACGATGGTAGAAAGTTGCTAGTATTAATTATTCTAGATCTCATTAAACCTTATCCTCGAGTAGGATTTCCGTTGTAATACGTAGTGACACATTCGTAACAAGCAAACACCGAATCATGATTTGGAATTTTTTAAATGAGGATTGATAATTAGCATAGGCTTTAGTTACTAATCAGTTCTGGAGGTTGAAGGTGCAATACTTACCACCACCGGCACTAACAAAGCCTATCAAAAATCAACATTTATACACGGTAATCGCTGATTGAATTAGAGCAATCTATCGCTAGGAATTAAGTAAAGACATCCGCAACCAATTCTTTTTGTTTAGCTATGCATCTGATCTAAGAATTATGAAAAAGGTGAAAGTAATAACTTTAAAATGGTGTCAACTATTTTGAATCGTACTCATGTAAACACTTGCAAATAAACAAACACTTATAGCATTCAAAAGTACTGGACATAATTGCAGAAGAATTTTACCAGGGTTAAGTTCTTACGTGTGTCATGGAGAGGCATGAAGCTATACTACTTCTACTATGATATTACTATTACAAGTCCTAATATCACTAAAACTAAAACTCGACTAATAGTTATAGGATGTAAAACTATTCAGTAGAATTGTACCTAATTTGGAGCATTCTTGAGTTGCCAGTAGTCTCACAGAGGGGATTCTTTACTTCTTGTATTAATAACACTACTTACACAAATATACTGCAAATATAACTAAACAGCAATGGTTTCCGCATATTAAATGTTGTTATCACAGCGTGTCGGCAGTTTTTCCTCTCGTGTCTTCTTCAGAAATCTTGGATCAAACACGAGAAATGTGATGGGACTTTGAATCCCTGATTGAATCTTTACAGAGATAACATTTACACTATAAGCAACATCCCAATCGTCGCAGTCATGTGCCTCAAGTTAAAGTGACCTTTCAGGACTTATGTACTTACTTAAGCTCATCCCATATTAGAGGCTCGTGTATTGTGTTCATCTCTATGGAAGTGTGTAATTCAAAATTCTATTAGGAATGATAATTTTATCTAAGCATTTTCAACCTTTTAAAAAGCTTTTTATTGCCTTTCGACACCTAATGATAGACTAACAGGGGCACTATCACTTTCAAAAAGCTTATTATTATGGGTTCAGAACAACTGAAACCATCACTGCTTTAACCTTCTAAAATTCATACTAGAATTGTCCGCAAAGACTCGTGGCACAAAGCATAAAAGTTATGAGCATAATCAATACTAAGTGACACTTTTCCTGAGGTTTACCATTCAATCCTTAGTACGGATGATATTAAGGATACAATCAAAATTACTTACGACCTCTTCCCGGTCATGGATACGTACGGAACGAGAGCAAGCTACCCTAGTAGTTAAATAAAGAGTCCGATTTAAAATTCCGTGAAGATTCTCGAGATCGACAAAAAAATTCCCGAGTGACAAGACATACTTGAAGCATCGTAGATCAGTTCGAACGTTGTGAAGATGACATTACAGATCAGAATAGTAGTCCGAATAATCCCCAAAACATAAAGAACCTTATTGTCACTTGATCTATGGCGGAAACACCCCGATATCTGATGTGAACATGCTTATAAATGAAAAAGACTATGAAATGGACGGGAAAATGTAATGATTATAAGAGTGAACCATATACGATTATGATGATAGTGTTTATGATGACTGCAGCTACAAATTTCCCCACTTAAAAGCGAAGGGCGTGTCGGCGGATGAGCCTGATACATTCCATATGTTGTGTTTTGGGAAAAAAGAAAAGACATAATCATTCCCAACTCTTGCTCATCGTTTCGTTTTTTTCCCCACTCCTCCTTTTTGACTAATCCATACTGTTGTTTAACCGTCGTTTCTTCACGTAATATCTTTCTTATTACTTTCGTCTGTTTCCTTTTCATGGTTCTCATCCCCATTTCATTTCGGGTAACCGGTCTGGTTTTTTCCTATTTTTCTACGCTGACTCATTTTCTACTTACCTACAGTTATTTTTGGTAATACTCCTCAATGACACCATTATTTAGGATTCTTAGAAATTAAGTTTTACCGATATATATATATATATATATATATATATATATATATATATATATATATATATATATATATAGTCTTAAGGAACTTTTAGTCCTTTTAAAGAAAAAAAATGCGATTTAAATTCCCAGGGATACTAACTAAATCAAAAATATTGCAGACTTAGAACTAATAAGTCGGGATTCAAGTATATAACAGTGAAACCTAAAAAGGGGATCTTAACTTGAATTGTGAAATATTAAACGAGGATCATAAGCTGTTTACCATGTAACTGTTTCGGAGATTTAAAACAGAAAAGTGTTTAAATGCATGGGTCTCCAGTGGTACTGATCGAATGACAACTTTCCCGATAACCAAACGTCGAAACAATTCAGTTTAAGTTCACTAATATATATATATATATATATATATATATATATATATATATATATATATATATTGTAAGTAACGGATAAATTTTATTAGACAGACGAACAGCACAGGTAAAGAAAATATTTTTTTATTACTTCAAAAAATATTTTTTTTTTAAATAACTAATATCAGTTAGCAAAACATTTATATGGAACAAAACGTAGATTTAGTATAAGGAACGTTTATGTTTTTGTCTTTTAAGGGAAGTGGGGTCTGATCAACTCTTCTGGGAAGCCATGAAATAAAATACTGTCTTGTTTTTAAATTCCCGAAACAGTTTTTCATTGTAAACAACTGATGATCCCTTAAAATAGTGTTAGAAACAAACTAATATAATAACTGTAAAAAATAAATTGACTTACATGAGTGATTTTCTACTGAAAGACTTGGGACTAAAAGTTGTTTTTTTTAATATAGTTTTAATGGTTGAGAAACTTCCGAGACTATATATATAATACTAATAATCCTGGTAAAACATCTACAGGGTAGTAATCCTGAGAATTTTTACCGGGTTTATAAAAAGTGCTCAATATCTTATTATTATTTTTATTTACACAGACATGTACAAAATCTATGACACTGGCATGTCGATGTTATCGATCAACAGCTATTATAAACTAGGAGAGTTAGAATCCGATATTAACCCTGGATCATATTTGGAAAGAACTAATGGAGAAAGAAAGAAAAAGAAAAAGAAACAAAAATTAAATTTCAAAATTTAGGGAGTCACATGGTTGGGACCGTCAAGAAAAAAATTATCCAAGTCCAAAACCAAAATACAAAAAAACAAAAAATAATTTTAAAAAATAATAAAAAATAGTAATATACTACTGCTACCGATTGCTGCTGATTTGAAATTATGTCGTTTTTGGCCGATGAAGAAAAAACTTTTAGAGTTTTTGACACATTCAGTTGTATGTACCTCCCTCCTCTACTCTCCGTCTGGACCGCAAATGACTTCTTTCTTTATTTCCATCTATCTATCTATCTATCTATCTATCTATCTATCTATCTATCCTTTTTAATTTTACCTTTGTTTTCTACTTTATTTTATATTTTATATTTAATTATTTTTTAATTATTTTTTGTGTTTTGTATTTTGATTCTTAACGGTCCCAACCACGTGACTCCCAACATTTCGAAATCTGTGTGTACGTACGTACTTACGTGTGCCACCCTGTATCTCATCAACTATTTGATGGATTCATCTGATTCTTGGCAGAGAAAGAGGTTCTAGGGTCTAGTTGATGGCATTTTAATTTCAGTTTACCATATACCTTAGTTTTCCAGAAAATTCAAAAAAACCTATAAAATGACCATTATCCATACACTTTATCCTATATCTTATCGACCATGTGATGGATTCATCTGATTTGTGGCAAAGATAGAGGTTCTAGTGTCTAGTTGATGGCATTTTAATTTCAATTTACCAT
Organism: Sepiola atlantica; assembly: GCA_963556195.1. Taxonomy (NCBI): domain Eukaryota; kingdom Metazoa; phylum Mollusca; class Cephalopoda; order Sepiida; family Sepiolidae; genus Sepiola; species Sepiola atlantica. The sequence goes on along the minus strand of OY744526.1, from coordinate 40,012,301 downwards.
ATACCTTAGTTTTTCTAGAAAATTAAAAAAACGCTAAAAAAATTACTAGTCTACATATAGTTTATTCTGTATCTCATCAACTTGTTGATGGATTAGGCTAATTCTAGCAGAGATAGAGGCTCTGGACTCTAGTTGATGGCTGTCTAATTTAAGTTTACCAATATACCATAGTTTCTGAGAAATTGTCAACAAACCTTAAAAAATGACACGTCCACATAAACTTTCTTCTATATCTCATCGGCTATTTGATTAATTCAGCTGTGTTATGGCACAGATAGAGGTTGTATTTTGTTTTCCTTTGTACACTAGATAGTGTATTGTTTACTATTGTGAATAACTTTATTATATTTCTCCCTGCTACAAAAATGTTTGATTGATTCATTTATTTTATTCAAATGTAATATTTTTGCATTGTGTCCTTGTCAATTTTCAAACACACTGACTGTAAAATGATTGAATCACCATTTATTGTTTGCAAGGAATACATAGTAAAGTTTGAAAAAAAATTGTTCTAGTTTGAATTGTATCATGAGTAAATATACACTCATCATAATTTTTAAAAAATATTTACCTGTGAATATTGGAAGAAACATTGATTAGTCAAACTAACAACTATATCAGTTATGAGAAGGCATTGTATTGAGTCATAGCCTTTACAAAAGTAGTGACATTCCATGAGAAATGCCAGTATACTGAAATCATATGCCCTTAATAGGGTTAAGATGAAAATGAATATACACTGAATGTACAAAAGCAGGGAGTGTCGCTTCTAAAGAAGACACTACGTGGATTTCTATCTCCAACCACAGTTATAAGCATTGGGCTTTAACTTTGTTGTTATACATATTAAATTTTACAAGGCAGCAAGCACTGTTATGAGGTTTAACCATGCGCCTGAAACAGTTTTCTAATGTATGACGTTTGGAGCAACACATGAAAGATTAAGAGTACGCACGAGGTCTAGGTATGGCCACATATCCTGATATTCTCAGGATAAGACTGATAAGTCTTGTAATGTAATACCACTACACCCCCTATACCTGGAACTGAGAATGGCCGAGGTATGCCGAGGACTCAGCTACTGATCAGCGTGGGCAGACTACCTTGACGTATTTGGAGACGGATGAACCCACCCACGGCGAATGACGTTGCATTTACTGTTACACCAGCACATTCGATTACCTGGTAAATCACATTCGCTCAGTTCTGAATTCGCTTACTCTAACTTTGTACAACTTAATCGTTTGAGAACTGTAAATAACTACGTACGTCCGTTTTAACTGAGATGCACCGATTACACTGAATGCGTGTGTGGTGACGATAATCACACAATCGAACACATTCCCGAAGAGCTATACCAGATATTCCGAAAGAACTAATAGAGTTAAAAGCACTTACACTTGACTCGCTGCATAACCTTACGTTGCGAAATTGATTTTGACTGCGAACTTTGTATATTTCGTGTTTGTCTGTGAATGTTGCGTCATTTCCATTGTATATAGTGAGAAAAACTGCGAGCACGCTTAGTTTACTGGGCTGTATTTTGTGATCAGTTTGCGTCTATAATCGGCGATTACTTGACTTGCGAAATTCTGTGTTTTCCATATACGATTACTGTGTGCAGTTAAAATATAATCGCTTGCTCAGTTCCCAGTGGATCATCTTCCCTCCTCAATCAAGTCTAGTTTTGTACCTCCCCTTAGCGCACTTGTCCTATCCACTTAACATATGATTGAGTGTTTCCTAGTCGTGCCCAGAGTGCATAATTCGTGCACTCCCGGGTTTTGTCCATCTTAAATTTAACGTAATTGAATTTTATGACATTCTCGTGACTGTTATAATAAGCGATCCAATTTCTCCCATGGGCCTTTTCTAACATAGTAAGATCTATGTTAACTCTTTTGAATATTTTGTAGATATGGTAGATGCACCCATGCATCTACATGAGAGCTGCCGGTATGCCACGCTGAAGTTTATCATGTAACACTTACGATAATTCAATAATGTATATATACATATATATATATATATATATATGTATATATATATATATATATATATATATATATATATATGTTATTGTTTTACTGGCGATAAAACAGAGTTGTTTTTTAGTATTGTATAATATTAAGCGGTAAAGAATATGCAGAATATTGCAGTAAGTCGCCCTTAATTCGATGTGTCATTATTTTTATTTATTTATTTATATATTTATTAATTACTTCATCTACGTACAAAATAAAATAATATATATATATATATATATATATATATATATATATATATATATATATATATATATATATATATATATTAATTTATTCGTGTCCAGACATAATCAGCCACGCTGATGAGCCGCAGTAACGGTGAAAAACTTGTCCGTGGATAACTATTTTATCAATAAATAAATATAAGTAAATAAATAACACAAAGACATATATATATATATATATATATATATATATATATATATATATATATATATATATATATATATATAAACGACAATGTCTGTGTGTGTATGTCAAACAGAAAAAAAGGGTTAGAAGTCTACATAAATGGAAAATAATGAAAGAGGTCATGGAGTTTTTGGAGTTAAAGCTTCTTTAAACTTTTAAATATAGCTCATGTTGATGAAATTAAAATCATTTATATAAAATACTTCGGGGAACACAATAGAAATGGTCCTGAATTTCTACGTGACCGTGCCGAATATTGTTACCCTTCTAAGGGAGATATGATGACAGAACTCCAATACTTATATCTGATTTTAATGCAATTTATCCCAATGTATGATTAAAATTTGGAGAGTTTTTTAAAAATTCATTTTTTCCGACAATATTATGTTGTGAAACGGGTGGGGCCGTTGCTAATAAAAAAGAAGAACACAGTAATATGGTGGTATAAGCGTAGTTAAATAGGATAGTGTTTCTCATTAAATTCTAAGGAACGTCGGGTGTTCTAATAGATACTTACTATTTTGAAAACCTACGCGGTCCAGGTCTGTGATCATTAATTTGTCGATTGTAATAAAAATATTCCCTACTTCATTAGTTTTTTTGTTGGTTTGTTACTGTTAAGTTTCAAAAAAGCATGTTCTTTTATCTGCCATGCTGCAGTTTTAAATTGCATTTTCATTCGCTTGCTACTCTTAAGTTCAAAATAGAATTCTACTTGATCTGTCATGCTTTAATTTTGAACAGCAGTTTCTTTGTTCCGTTATGCTTAAATAGGATTTTTGTTAGTCTGACACGCTTCAAATAGCAACAAATATTTGTTGATCTCACACACTTACGTTTAAAACAGCAGTTTCTTTATATTTCGATTTTTTCCATATGAGAATTGATAATTGGCATTGTTTGGTTTATTAGGATTATTCAAACTACTGTGTTAATCTTCGATGTTATTGTCACAACGCTTTTTCAGGTACGTCTTTTCTAACTAGCGAATACTGATGTCAATCTCAGGGATATGTACGGAATTTCGAAAGAAACACTTTAATTAATCAACGGGTGTAGATTTTTCTCGTTCCGTAAACTCGGCCTACCCGATCAGAAACCAGTTTCCGTCGTATTCACGCTCAAACATTTATCTCGCGTCTCGGGCTGTGATCTCCGGCGTTGGTTGATGTGACGTCACCGAAATTTTGGCGGTACTCACGACACCAATCTGGTGAAGTTTACCTTTTTAGAAGAAGCTCCGAAGCGTGGGGGTCGCAACGTCATCGCTAGCTGGACAGTATCTCCTGTCACGTTGTCTTTTGTGTGATAAGGAAACACAGATCGGTGTTGCCCGGGCGGCTCACCAACTGAGGTATGACAGGTACATACAGGAATACAATATAAAATGTTGAAACTAAATAGACAGTGTAAGTAATTCATAAATACAGTAACGCTATTAATTTGTGCTTAATAAAATAATATGTATTCTTCTGCAAACAGGTATATATAGGAACTCAAATAAATTGTAGGTAGAGCGGTAGTTGTCCTGTCTTCTGGATAATGGCTTTGGGGTATCTTGAAATCCAACTTCGCGACTTGCAATTTAGTGGACGATCGACGCAAACAACGCTATTATCCGTTTTTTGTCCTAGAAAAATAATACGCTTAATATGTAGGGGTATAAGCGCGCAGCTCTCTATTCCATTCGGATATGTCTCCTCTGTTACTGACTACATTTACAGGCTTCTAAATTCGCCTGTGAAACGCTTTTTATAGCCAAGCAAGATAACTCGGAATCGTCCTGACGAAATCTTCTTGCCCCAACCAGCATGCAATCTGATTATTAACGCGGCCCAAGTTTGTAATTGAAAGTAACGAACTACTTTGATTTGTCTAAGGAACATTTTTACAAAAAACTAAATGCATATAAATTCCAGCTGCCGCTTACAAAATAACTATTAAACTAATGGCTCGCTATCAGAAATTATTTCATGGCTACTTTTACACCTAGTAAGCGTATTAGCGAAGTATTATAAAAATAATAATGACTAAACCTTGACAAATGCTAATATTAATTAAGTAAACAATTGTATGATAAAAACATATTTTATAAATACGAAGATTAAGATAATATTGTATTATTCTTTTAAATTTTGTTTAACAGACAAAGAAACTACAATTTTGTTCCGTACACATGTTTTTTAATTCTTACATAAAAGCTTTGTAAAAACAACCTTGAATCAATAAAAACATCTACCTCATCATAATATATATGATATTGCGAAAATTTGGGATTTATAAAAAAAAAATGATTTAATAAATATTTCATTTGTTTAACAAAATCTCGCGTCATGTTAACTGATCCTAAAATTTCAAAGTTATCGTTTCAATCGGCGCTTCTAAACCGTAGTTGAATTTGAATTTCATTATCGTACACTTGCGTTTCAGTACGCGAAAACTACGGATCGGACATATATAAACAAAGAAAAACAGTATCTTCATAACACTAGAAGAGGAAAAAAAGCATTGTCTACCATGATTAAGGTTTTATCAAAAAAGAAAAAAAAATGATTTAATAAATATTTCATTTGTTTATCAAAATCTCGCGTCATGCTAACTGATTCTAAAATTTCAAAGTTATCGTTTCAATCGGCGCTTCTAAACCGTAGTTGAATTTGAATTTCATTATATATATATATATATATATATATATATATATATATATATATATATATATCCGTCTCGTTTTATCTGAACTGCCGGTCTAACCCATTTCACATGTTTAGAGAAAGCAAATAGATAGTCCAACCCGAGCGTCTAAAATGAATTCGGAAATAAATACATCACTCTATTTCCGGAATTAGATGTTTTCTTTCTTTTGTCTTTTCTTTTTTCTATACGTTTTGTGTTCTTTGTTTATTCTGTTTTTAAATTTTCAGCTTGAGAAGTTTACTTTCTGTTTTTACTTTACCGACTGAAGCACTACATTATTTGAATATAAATATTAGTGCAAATACGATCGAAACATAATTTTTCCGTCATTTATTAGGCAGGGTGTACACCTGTATTAAAAATAAAGATTGCATTTATATCAATAAATTCATTATTTTTTCCAGTTTTGGTGTAGCATTGGCAATGTAATTGTGTTTTTTTTGCTTGGACGAAAAGGAATGTGTTTTTGTTTTTTGTCTTGTGATTCATTATGAATTGTCATTATAAATTGTACTGTAAAAAGAGATGAGCTGTGATTTTTTAAAATTATTGCCTAGAGTTTAGCAGAATTCTTTTCTCATGTTGGATAAATATTTTGAGAAAAAAACAGTTACCTGCGGTTAGTAAATAGTCAGGTTTAAGGTTATGTTTAAGGTGTGGTTTAAGATATGTTGGGTGCGTGCGTTATGATTTTTGTTGTACGTAATTTGTTGCGTCAGGTTTTCGAATTGTGAAAATCCCGATGCAGGGGGTTATTTTCTCGATAACATCTTAGTGCCCATCGTATGGGCAGGTTTTGTTGAGATAAAAAAGAGTATCCTCAGGATACACTCACGAGTGTTGACTTGGAGCAAAGAACAATAATTCTCTCCGCATATGAACGGAAAGTGTATAACAGAGTGTTAATAGTTTATGTGGTGACCAAAGTAAGTCCGCATTTATATTGATCAACCTGCTATGAGTGGTTTTAATATTTCAGTTGTAGCAAATGTGCTCCCATCTTTGGATTTTGAATCCTGATGTACCTGGGGATGACTCCACCCCACCGCATAAATAAGACAGTGGGCAAGTTACGAATAGACGATGATGAGCTTTTGCATATAAAATGGGTTAGGGGATTCGTTGGGATGAGGGATCTTTCAATCCGCGCATCATCAAGTAGAAGGAGTCATGCATGGGGAAAAATTAAAAGAAGGTATCATGTTTTAGATACTTTAGATAGGGTGTGAGTTACACGCAGACCTGATTTGGATGATCCGATGTGTTCTGGGTTGTGTGTGACAGTAACAATTCTTTTAATAATAACAATGATAACGCACACTTAACTCTTATTATCAATAATACAATAGTAATTACTGGATTCAAATTAATAAGAATAATGTACAAATATAATATCAGACTATAAAAATGAAAAAAATATTTGTTCGCCATCGTCATACAATAACGTGTTGGCTTAAAAAAATTATCCACAACTGTACCATCGTCCTTTTGGATTAGCGACGATGTTGGGTAGTTGAGGTTGAAAAGCGATGGTCAGCGGGCAGTAGGTAGAGCACTGATACCAAAGTTACTAAATTTGGTAGGATTCAGAGGTAAATTCCAGCTCCGAAAACAGAACTAGATTATTTTGAAATTACCATGGTCCGCAAAGAGTAGTAGCTTTTAGGTAAATGCATCTGGCACTTCATTGATTTACATAAGGAATAAAACTGGATTATGAATAGATCCTTCAGGCACTCCACTCTATGAACTCACCCTCGGGGAAAGACAACCAGTGATATGCACACGAACAGTACGTTGTTGTAGGAACAATCCCATTAATTTTATCATCGAATGATGGATAAATAATATATATATGCATGTATATATACATATATATATGTATGGATGTATATATATTTATATATATATATGTATATATATATTATACATGTATTATATTTATATTGTTAATCAAATGATACTCTAGACTTTATAAAACGTGCTAAATAACAAGTAGAGCTGTTTTTAATATATTTTATAGTTTATATTTATACAATCATTTTTGTTTTGTTTTTCTAAAGGTCTGAGGAAGTTGACTTTTAAACAGAGGTCAACTTAAACATGCATGCATATATGTAAGTGCTGGTATGAATAAAAATGTATAATATATATATATATATATATATATATATATATATATATATATATATATATATATATATATATGTATATACATATATATATATATGTATATATATATATGTGTGCATATACTGTATGTTAGTGGTTGTATATATATATATATATATATATATATATATATATATATATATATATATATATAAATATATGGGGTAAGGTACACGATAATTCATGAAAATGACGTGTCGTAATGGACAAAATGTGTGAAAAGATGACAAACGGAAAACAAGTCAAAGTGCAGGAGAAAAACAAAAACAAGAGATTTTTTGACCGGTTTCATTCGTGGAGAACGTCTTCAGAAAATGAAGATACGGAAATAATTTTATTTTGAAGGCACACACATGGGATGAGGGTAGAATGATCTGATTGGATCATATGAGAAGAACATTAAGTGATGTTGGGATATGATAAGTAGGTGACACATTCTTCTAAGGCGCTGGGGGAAGGGAAAAGGCAGCAAATAACCTAATTACGGTGAACAAAAGGGGTGAGCATGAAATTGATACACTGGAAGTAAGCACCTAAAGATTAATAAGAAATAAACAGGGATGGGTCAGCTAATTTGTTAACAATAGGTTTTTAAAGAGCAATTCATAAAAATGAAAAGCCGAGTTGGACAAAATGTGTGAAAAAAGAAAACAAACGGGAGAGACAGGTTAAAGGTTAGGAGAAAAACAAAATTATAAGTGTTAAGTTAGATGTAGGCCAATTAGTGATGCAGGTATGAGGAAAGTAACAGTATATAAAAAGTTGTGAGCAAAAGAAGAAAAATCACTAAAACATATATACAAAATCTGATATCTTAATGCTAATATCCAAGGGGTTTGATATAGGAAGCAGATATAAGCTGAATATTAGATTGTATTCCACAGACTCCGAACTATAAGAAACTAAAGTCCTAAATATTAGAGGATTAAGAAACGAAAATAAAATTCCGTTAATAATATATATATATATATATATATATATATATATATATATATATATATATATATATATTTCCAGAAAGTTCGTAAGAAATCAAAAAATAAATACATCCGTTGACAATAAAGTTCTCCGTTGGCAGAGCTAACAATATAAAAATATCAAATATTATTGACTTGAACACCTTATATCTTTTTATTTATTTTATTGAACATACTTTTTGTTTAATACTTTTTATATTTTCAATTATTTGCTTTACAGTAATACAATGCTTGCTGATGTTTCTTCTGGTTTCCCTCCGATAAAAAAGAGCTTATATTTGAAAATGCATAGATTAAAGAAATAGTTATTTTATATACTTTGTTTTAATATTTCATTAATTACTAAATATTGTATTTTATCTACTTTTTATTTTAATCATTCATTTACTTATAAATACATATATATATATATTGATATATATATATATATACATATATATATTAAAATATATATATATATATATATATTTAGAATATTAATTTATATATTATATATATTTATATACAAACTAGCAAAAAGTAGCCGCCATCCGGAAAGCAATTGATGTAGATGTAGCCTAATCTACAGACAAACAAACAAAAAACGAATATTCTTTCCATGTCTTAGTTTGAAAATATTTTAACTTAAAACTGAATTAAATACATTTAAAGTGTTTTGCTATGAATGTTGTCGAAATAAATGAAAATATGGTTTGCATTTATTAATTTATATATATATATATATATATATATATATATATATGTGTGTGTGTGTGTGTGTGTGTAACGTTAGTGGAAGAGAACCCTAGCAAAGTATTCGATGATTAAGAATAATAAAAAATAAGATCGTAATATTTATTTATATGTATTACAGAAGATCACTACAACATCGGTACCGTCGGTTTATATATATATATATATATATATATATATATATATATATATATATATATATATATATATATATATATATATATATATATATATATATACTTAAGCATGTGTTATTGTATATCACGGAATGGGTTTGTTTAATTTAGTCTTTTTATTTTCTCGATGTTTCAGATAATTCTGCTTATATTCCTGTCTAATTGTCGGATATTGGCTCCGTAGGTGTTTAGTTCTATTTTTGTCTGCGTGTGCTTTCGTCTGACTCTCTCCATCGTATTCCGGTGGGGGTGGGGGTAATTGCATATTTATGACTTCTGAGTTCGAGCTGTGCGGTAAATTTATAACGTTTTAAAATTACTATGTCTGATGAGATTCTGAATTGTTAACGTGAGCACGTGTTAGGCGCGTGGCTAATTAAAATTTACAATATTTCACATTTCAAATTTACAATATTTAAAAAGATTAAACTTAGAGTTTATTTTTTAATATTTATATATATATATATATATATATATATATATATATATATATATATATATAACAATAATAAAGAAACAGCAAGGACACATTTTGTTTAGACATATGTCGGAGTGAAATCAAGGACAGAATTTCCTGGTACACACATCAGCAAATAAGTGTCCGATTTCTCATTGGCATTACCTTTCCTCCTAAATGTATATGTCTCTTTGTGTATGCTTCTCACACTTTCTCCCTATCACTATCTTTACATTTTTGTCACATTTTCCTAGATCTTAGTAGTCATAGCTAGTTTTATTTCGCGCGAAAGTCATGAACCAAGGCTTGACTGGGCACAGAATATAATAATTGGGCTCATATTGACATGGCTTTCGTTGGAAATGCTGGCATTAAAAATAAATGACGGACAGAAAATGGTCGCCATTCACGCTTTTACCGGGAAATGTGCAATCGACAGAAAAACGACCAACGCCTGTTTAAAACAAAAAGTCGTAAAAATTGCCAATTTTCCTAAGAAAATGGCAATGTTGCTGGAAATTTGACATTTGTATACAACATCGCCAGGACTGAAAAATAAATATGGTCGTAAGATCGTGACGTGTTTTCGACCCCTCAGGATTAATATCACCAATATGAGGAGGAGGAAAAGAAGAAAAAAAAACACTATAAGACAGTCTCGCTTGAGAAAGTTGTATTTACAACGAAAATTCGCGAAAAAAAATTAGATAAATGAATTTTTCATTTAAAATTGCACGATTGTTTGATTTTCAAAATATTTCACTTTAATATATATATATATATATATATATATATATATATATATATATATATATATGATTCGCTGTCTATTCACAGATTACCGACGTCTTATCATATTTCTCCAATGTCATTCATCCTTGTCTGTGACTACGTGGATGGGTTTTTCGATTCATGTCTGTAAACAAAATTGTCACTCTGTGCGTCCATAACGTTAAACTAGCAAATATATACTCATTGGAGTCGCAGTACACATATTTTCTAATCTTAGAGGATCTTATTATGACGAACTAATACTACAGTGCATACCCAATAGGAGAAAGTAATGCCTGGGATGGTGGTTTAATCACCAACGGACTTACTAAACTAACGTAAAATGATAAGGTAATTCGTAGGAGGAAGGTCACATGACAACAGAACAGATACGACATTGATCCCCAAACGTATTGGTAATGTCACAGTTGATGGTCTCATGACAACAAAACATATACTACCCTCCACTAAAGAAATAGAGGAAAAAGGTATAATGACCACAGAACAGATACTACACTGCTCCCTACTGAATTTTTAATTGAAAGATAGGGTAATAGTACATCATTAGGAACTATATTATACTTTCGGTTTCAGACAGACAAATACTAAATCTCTAATTATATATATATATATATATATATATATATATAAGATAAGGAGATATATAAATATATGTATATATATATATATATATATATATATATATATATATATATATATATAGAATTATAAAAAGAAAAACTATACACACATTAAGGTTGTCCACATAATAACTTATTTCGACCCCTTTAATTAGGTCTCCTCAGATGTATAGACAACCATGTCAAAAAAAAACATGGTTGTCGATACATCTGAGGAGACCTAATTAAAGGGGTCGAAATAAGTTATTATGTGGACAACCTTAATGTGTGTATAGTTTTTCTTTTTATAATTCTGTTTTGCTCTGTTCAAATTACATTGAGCTCTGTTATTCAAATTCTCTACACAAAATTGAAATCTACACACTATATATATATATATATATATATATATGAGATACGATAAGATATTAAGATATAAATATATATATATATATATATATGAGATAAGATATCAAGTTATATAAATATGTGTGTATATATACATATTGATAGATAAATAGATAGAAACACAATAATAATATTAACAGAATTAATAGTATACCGGAGAAAGAGGGGCAAGGCGGGGAAGAAAGCGGAAAAGCAAATGAAAACATAAAAACGAATGATTAGTATCAAGAAAGAAATGATATACTAACTAATGCAACAAACACATTCTGACCAAATGGGGCAGAAGTGCTCTAGCATCATTATTCAAATAAGGCGATTTTCCTTAGAGAAGAAGGAGAGAGTAGAAGACAAAAACTGATGTTTTTTATCAAGAAACATATTATATAAAGAATTAATAAAAAACAAATACTGACCAAACGGGTCAGAGGTGATCTAGTATCATCATATAAATAGGGCGATTTTCTTTTGAGGAAAGAATCAGAGGGAAAAAGAAAAAGAGTGTGAGTGGATAAAAAGCGGTGATTATTACCAAGAAAAGCATGTAACATTTAATGATATAACAAACAAAAACTTACCAGCAGGGTCAAGAATGATCTAGTACCATTATATAAATAAAGAAGATCGAGAAAGGTAATGCAAGAAAAAGAGTTGGATGAACAGATAAAAAGCGAATAATTATTATTACCAAGAAAGAAATGATATATTTAATAGTATAACAAACACATACTAAAAATAGAATTGTTCTTATAAGCATACCCTGTTTAATTATAAAAACATATATCCAGTATCTTTATTTTTGTTGATTCTACGTGTGTTGATTTCGTATGAACTTTTTTGCCAATCTATTATGATAAGAAAGGACATTTTGAAAAAAATCTACTTTTTATCTTAACTAAATAAACGTTTGGTAATAATTCATGACATATCCATATGTTTCGTAATATATATCCGGGATTCTTAGTAAATGTTATTATGTTTATAAGTAGAATTCTTTATCTGTTAGAAATTTTAGTAAAATGTAATTTTGCTAATAAAACTCATTCTGGGAAATGTGCGCACATAAAGGAGCCGTTTTGATAATTTCTTTCCGTAACTCGATCCGCATATTTTAAATATTAATGTATAAGTTTTGAATTTGTCGAATGACACCATATTTATATGTTAAAGCTCTAATTAACACCACCTATTAATATTTATCTTACGAGAAAACGGTGAAGCAAAATATAGGTTAGCAAATTGAATGGGTCGGGTGAGATTTAGTCACATTTACAATTTAAGGCTGCTTTTTAAAGGTTCTAATTAAGGAAATACTGTTTGTTTTCAAATGTAATTATTCAAATAAACATATCTTTTAGAAAATAATGTGTAACAATGAAAATAGATTTATATAAATACGGTAACCTGATCGGAAACGACCAATGGTAAATTGGATTTCGAAAAGTGATTGCGCCATGTGTTCTGTTCCCGTTGTGATATTCTTTAGAAATGAGTATGTGAGTAAGGTTATGTTACATAAAATATTGTGTGTTATTAGTTTACTTATTGTTCTAACCCAGTGGAGAAAATGTTGCTCGAAATGATTACACGATACAAACTAAGTGCAGAGTTTCAGTCTTTTCTTATATGTAGCATCGTGATGATTTAAAAGCTAATCCCTCCATGGAAGACAGTGAATATGTAACACAATACCAGATGAAGCAACGTCACGAAGTAGGAAAAGTACAGTTTTCTCATGAAATTTGTTGGAACCCCGTGAGAGACAAATTTAGTATCATGATGTATATGTGTATTCGATTCCCTTAAAAAATTCAAAGCCGCTATGTATTATTTTGTATTATTCGGATTACTGTTCTCATGTTGAGTATTTATCTCACAATAAGACCGTAATAGCCCGTGGCGTAACGGATAAGGTACTAAGTAAATTCAGTTCTAAGTGATACTCTTCTCGTGGTTCACGGTTCAATCCTCGGGCGATACTAAGAATATAATTGCGAATTACTTGGTCATGACTGACAAAACGAGAGCAAACTACCCTCGTGGATTCAAAGTTCCATACAGATTCCTGAAATCGACAAGATGCACATGCAGAAGGTCAGAGGTTATATCAGCCGAAATATTATGAGAATAACATCAAAGATGAGAACAGTAGTCCGAATAATCCAAGTAATACAAATTATCAATCCTCATCTAAAAAATCCAGAAACAAAAGCCGTGATGTTACAATATGATTATACAAACACAAACATGTGATTTATTTTTTCTTTCATAGCAAGAGTGCATTTTATGAACGAATACTATGAAAATTATCTATATGTTTTATTAGTATTTATGTTCTAGTTTTTAACAACTCCAGGCTCCGTGCACTAATATCAATATGTCCATACACATTTTTATTTTTAAAATTGCAAACAAACCTTCGAGAACTTACCTTTTTTTATAAAATACATTATAGACATTTTCAATATATCTTAATGGAAGTAAACTGACACAAATATAAGGAGAAAGTTCTAAAGTGATCTGAAAGATATTCCTCGAGGTTTCGATTTTGCTAATACATCTCTTATATAAAATAGCAACTTACGAGAATGCCTTCAAGCTAAGAGTGATTGAGTTTGCAAAGAACAGTAATAACTGCTGAGTCTGCAGAGAATGTAACGACAGAATCAATTATGGTCCGAATACGCCGAAACAACGTGTTGTTCGTTTTAAATCAATATATTACTTTAAAAATCAGCTTTTACGTTGCCAAAATATATTTAGTAGATTTCACCAAGTGTATAGAATTTCTGATTGATTTTTTTCCTGACTTAGTCAAACCTTGTGATTATTACTGTAATTGAAGGGGGTGGGTTATCTGGGGTTTTTTCACGACTGAGTTGGGCGAAGGTGACGTCAGACCAAGAACATAGTAAGGTTACTTCCATTTTTCGTACTGCTCTCCCTCCCTCTATCTCCGTGAGTTTCAACGAAGTCAACCGGTTTTGTCTACGGTCTGTGCTTAGACAGAAGGGAATACATCGCATGTCCCTCTTAAAAATGTAACGATATCAAAAGTAACTCCTTTCGTTTCCCGAGGAACTTTAATAAACAAGTGAACCAGAAGAATAGGTGGTGTTGTTTCTTGGAAGACAATCTTTTCAGGCCAACTGCGCACACTTCAGATCCGGGGCAGACTAGAGAAATAGTTTCTATTAGTAAAGTCACAGTATAGAGGTGATTTGCTTGTCAACGTGTCACCTATGTTAAGACATGCAGACTGTTCCAGAAGGCTGAACTCACAGCAATCTTGTATAATTTGAATGTATTACTACCTTAACTAGCAGAACCCCGTCAATATTGCACGCTTGCTTACCTTCCGTCTTCCTTAATTTTTACTGTAAAAGTATTTGACAGCTAACTATTCCTGAAAAACAGAAAACGAATGATTTTAACGTATTGATTTAATTATAGTTACAATTTAAACGTTTTAAAAATAAATATTTTTAATCTTATTTTAAAAATAAATGTGTGCTACACATTATATCAATAATATGAATGCCATTTTTTCGTGGACGACGAAAATACATTTCTATTAATGAGGGTTCATTCAATTTGAACAATTCATTTTGAAATCATTAAAATCTTAAATTTAGGCGACGGCTGCACCACATTTTCTCAATTATATTATTCTTTGCATGCCATTTAAAAAATAGAGATGGAATGTGATAACGTACGTACACATTAGCATACATTTTATTAACATTATTTTAATAAATTATACTTAAAATTACTATTTTTATTTAACTATAAACATTATGTTTAATGTTAACATAAAATTCAAATAAGATTTTATTCCAAAAATTGCAATGATACTATACAGCTTTTAGAACTGAAGTTTTAAGATTCGGATGATACCAATTTTATACGTATTTTTAAATAAAAATATTCGTTTTAATTTATATAAGACGCTATTTCATATTGCGTCCGGTTTTAACGAACACCTGCTGGTAATAAAAACACTGATATATTTCTCGTCTTTAAATATTCACAACGATTGAAATGTAGATAACTTTCGATAGATTAAATCTTTATTCTCTTGTCATCAACCATAAAATAGAAATACGGTTAAAGTGGTTTAATATATGTTGGCATGATCTGTCTGAATTTAACTTTCCTAAAATATTGTTTAATATCCTTTTTATAAAATATTTTTTAGTCCTCACACCAGATTTTGAAGCTATTTAAAAAAAAAGATTCTTCAATTTAAGCATTAAACTTCCCAGTGTTAGTTGAGCATCTTCTTAGTTGCGCGAAGTATTTGTGAAATTTTAATAAACACATTAGAACAATTGTAATGGATTAACGCTCAAATGATATTGATATATATATATATATATATATATATATATATATATATATATATATATATAATATTTGTTATTGTTTATTATCTATGTACGTATACGTTTCGTCCTTTTTCAATCGGGACTCATCAGCATAGAGATATGACTATTAACTACCGGTCATGCGATTCGAAACCCCGGACCTCAAGTATTTTTCAACTCCAGTCCGACGTCGCTAATCGCTGGGCCAATTGTAAACAGCGAATAAACTATGATAATTTTAACACTTTAACGGCGGCTTTGACGTCGAGGCATTCTACTTCTATTAAGGGAAGGAATGATGCATTATAAGCAAGTGACGTCATGCTGTGTTAATACTACCAATTACAGTGCTCTACTTTCAAGGAGCGACAAATAATATATATATATATATATATATATATATATATATATATATATATATATATATATATATATATATATATATATATATGCAGCATGGATATATTTAATATTGTGCATTGACAATATACTAGATTTAGCAGTAAGTTGTGAATTTGATCACTCTAGAAAAAATATATACTGATGAATGAAGTCGAATTTTTCAGAAAAACTTGTTTTATTAGTAAGGCCGGGGATTAATTTCGTAATATCTTATTATTTACTGTTTCTTTGTATATATCATTAGCTGATAAAACATTATTTCATTAATCAGCAATTATTTTTAATCGTATAATTACATAAATTGTTATTATTAAAACTAGTAATATTAACACTTCTATTACTTTTACTATTATATTATTATTGTGCTTATTTAATAGTATTTCTATGTAAAATAACAAACCTTAATATTATTGCTAGAAATCATTTTACATAGCTTATTGCATGTTGGTGATGTTTTATCTATTTTCTTTGCAGTGTTTACTAAATAGATTTATATTGATTAAACTAGTGGCTCATCCATATTCTATTGACCTAAGTTGTTACTTAAAAACTGTGGGTAGATTGACTAGAGTATCTATTAATATTAAATTGAATTCTGTTTTCTTTTCAATAAAGCTTTACATTTCTTTGTGAAGTGAAGTGGTGCTTATTGTGAGATATGAGACGAATATGAATAATAAATTGAATACAAATCACCAATTAATATTCATTTTCGATGTACAATTGAAGAAAGATTGCTTACTAGTTTATACTATTATTTGTTGCAAAAACAAAAATATTGGGTTAAAAACAGAATTCTAATGCTACCTATTCAGAACTTTACGAATTGGTCAGTAAAAACGACAGAAAAAATGTTCAGGAGAACCAGTGAGTAATGTGTGCTAAGTCTAACTCCATATTCTACAAAGCCTTAAAATTATGGAAAAATTCAGTTGCGAAAGTATCTTTCAAACGTGAAAACTATGCAGCAATAGTAATTATTTGAGGTTCGTCGTAGACAAATTCTTTAATAAGATGATATAAGCTATCTGCCAAATTATGTGTTATTTTAGTGTTAACAACGCTTTGCATTTTAAGTGTGTGTTAATTGTTTATGAAAGCCTGTTAAAATCTTGAGTTGTTATTCTGTCAACAACTTTTGTTGGTTTGTTTAAATGTTTTCTAATAAGTCTAAAAAAAATCAGCAGTTTTGGTAAATCTTTCTTTCATGAAGAACAACTTATTTATTTCAATAATCGTCTGGTAAAAAGTCATTTCTTTAGTTCATCTTTCGTCACGATTTAAAATGAACTGGTTGATATCGTGAGATATGGGACGAATATAAAGAATAAATTTAATAAAACCCTTTGTATTACTTAATATATATTTTCCATTTACAACTAAAAAATAATTACTTATTAGTATAGACTATTATTTGAAGAGTGCTGTGCGACACATCATAATCCAATATCCTGACTGTCTGGAAAAATACAAGGGGAATAACTCACCCCTATAACCTCTTTAACGGGATGTAGATAATCATGGGCAATACTAATCAAGGACAAAGAGTTCCCATCACTTTTAAATAATATATGTTCCCATATTAATAATAATATTTTCTAGATGAAGTATGTTTCATCTAACAAACAAATTATTGTTAGATTTATTTTATGTCTATTTTAAGTTTGTATACATTTGTATTATATTTTGTTATCATCTAAGATCCTGCCTGATTCATTATTATATATAATGATACTATTTGCCTGTAAATTACAAAAATGTTCTTATTTATTATAGATGAAAAAATGTTTATTATATATATATATATATATATATATATATATATATATATATATATATATATATTGCTGTGTACTTGCATATTTTCACGCATCGTAGCAGCCCATCGCAACTTAAATCTTTAGATATTTTAATGTATGTAGTATATCTATAAAACAATTTAGATTTTATACAATACTTCATTTCTTTTTATGCCATAAACAAGAATGTATATATATTTTCGACAAATCTGTATTAATTGTCACGTGTACGTCCTTTGCTAGAAAGATAAATAAATATAATATATAATTGCGTAACTATGCAATCTCTCTTAATATAAATATATGTGTGTGTATATATTTGTACATTTTTATGTCCAGGATAATATACTAAACTAGTGAACTTATAATTATTAATTCTGGAATATGTATCCACGGTAACACGGTGAATGACATGGCCACATTAATTTCTTGTAAATTTTACATTTGAGAAAATGCATATATATAATGTTAAGTATTGTATATGTTTATATATTTCTATGTATAGGCCTCATCGCTAAACTAATTAACCTATCATTATGCATTTTGGAATATAGCTTCGAGATGTAGGGTTATTAATAATTTATCTACATAATTTAATATAGTTTTATGCAAATAAGCAAAAAGCTAGTGTAATACCTTCATGTAAATTAATATAGCTCCGATTTTTGTGGAATTTTAACAAGAGGTATCAGACATCAATTAAACATATTATTTTGGGTATCTTAAATAGATTTTTTTATTATTTTATCTTATAGACATAAGCCCCCATATGAAAATTCCAGTAATTTAGAATTACATTAACTTGATAATTAGCCATTAGACACCAATAAAACACGATTCCCCAAACTTCGATTTCTTTTTAATACCCTTATGCTAAAGCATAACATTTTCTAAAATAAAATTCATGCAATAGATTTGGCTCAGAATTTAGATAACTGTTGTAGACAGGTTAAGTATCATTATATCCAGATTTTAACTTCTGAACTGAATAATAAAAAAGCAGACATTTGTAATAAGAAAAGATACAATGTTTTATCTTAAAACAAATCTTGTATCAGATAGCTAAAAAATATGTTTGCAGCATTGTTATATATATATATATATATATATATATATATATATATATATATATATATATATATATATACCTGTTGTGTTTACGGCTCGCTTTACTTGGCATGAATATTACTTGAATTTTTTCCGTATCACGTGATCATTTCCTAGTGACAGAGGATAGAGCGAAAGCGTGCGGAGTGAACAGGTTTGACGCTTTGTGACCGTATGGAATTATCGTTTACTTACACTAATGAAAGCATAAGCTTGAAATGACGTCGTATGTAAGTAAACATAATTTAATATCTATTTATCAATATTGTTGTAATATATATATATATATATATATATATAATATTAAATATCTTTTTACATTTTACCCCTTAACGTCGTTTCCATCTTTTGGCTCTCATCAGGGCAAGGAAATAACAATCTCAGACGGTCATAGGGCGCCAACCAAGTATATATATATATATATATATATATATATATATATATATATATATATATATATATATATATATATACATATATTTATTTAGAACATGTATTAATTTTGTTTTTCAAATATTAATCCAATGAAACTCCAGTGTTCAATAACAAGTAGAGCTGTTTTTTAGTATAAATTTTTATTCATACAAACGTTCTTGGTTATGCGTAGGCATGGCATTTGCGTCCTCTTCCGCGTTTTTCTAAACGTCTCATGAAGTTGGCTCTCAAAAGAGGGCGAAACTCGAACACTGGAACATGTTATGCACACGTATAACAAAAATTGTTTGTATAAATCTATACTATATATATATATATATATATATATATATATATATATATATATATATATTTTTCTTTACTTTCAATAGTGAACACGTATTTTTCTGTTCCTAATAGATATATGTAAACGTGTCAAAACCGATTATTAAGCAGTGTATTAAAACCTTTCTCCAGTAAAACAAGCCTCGACAAAAATATTTTCCGGAATATGCCATCATAAACTTTTTTCAGGCGATATTTAATTATCTTTAACAATAACAACACGAATATGACAGAATGAAAAATAAGTTTTACATTCTAAAAATATATCGCATAACTTAAATATACAACGGTTCTGTCTGTGTTAACGAATCTTTATTCCGGCCTTCGTGAGTGAGTGAAATGAAGTCTCTAATAGTAAGATCCTTTAGAATCAACAAAGGTGCTGTAATTGATGGACTATATAATCGAACTCCATGAAATTCTTCAATGCTAAGAATGCTCAGATATACGACTGTCGCTTCATGTAAACAAACGCCACGTTTATTTTTTCAAAGACCCTAAAGTTACGTAATCATTTGACTTTAATGAGATTTTCAAAGTTTATGTAATATAAATGAAACAGGTTTTTAGCAAAATAGGATGTTTTTCAGATTTATTTTATAATCATCCCGTCCATCATACTTTTTACTACAAATATTTAGCACTGTATGCATTGTAATATAAAACCAATTAACATTAATTGCAACTATATATATATATATATATATATATATATATATATATATATATGATACTAATAAGTCACACCTCACAAGGCCAGAAATAACTCAACGATCAAGATTCATGAGATTGTCAGTCAGACGACGAACAGCAGCATGAAGTGGTTTAAAACAGATTTAATCGACAAAATTTTACAGCACTTATCGATAATTCGTTGTTAACATTGAACTTGAAAAGGACCATGTTGTTGTCTGCATGTATTCCACAAATAAGACGTCCCTAGAAAGAAACTTTGTTCATGAAAACTCCGTGTGCTTTTAGATGTACAGAATGAGATGGGAAAGTGCTTTGCAATACAGGTAGAGAGAAGAGTTATTGGGTGAAAATTTAAAAAGGAGGGGAGAAATGAAATGGGTGCTCAGCGAGGCACTTTCCACGAAAATAACGCTAGAGTAATAAAAATTAGCAACATCTCTTCCTCGAGAGGGAAGCTGTAGGAAGAATAAAGATCATCCTCTACTCGGCTTGAATCTTTCAGATGCAGCAAGTTGCTATGGTTGCATGTTACATTGTTAGTAAGAATGTAAACAGAGATTTTCCGCAAAGCTTTGGAGATGAGTTATTTGTACGATGTCGACATTCTCTGGATGTATGTCTCACAGGTTATATAGTCCAAGTTGACGTCCATGTTTGGCCATTAATATTTCGGAACACAGGTTCGAATCCGGTATTTTTCATTTCGTGATATTCTTTATTTATAAACAGCCTCGCGGACTAAATAATTATTTTCGATTAGTAATATAACCAACGTAAGAAATAGCATCATCAAAAAGCATATTCATGACTAACATACTGTATTTGTCGGTAATAAATGTCCATGTAAAACACAAACACACACACACGAGTATGTAAATAATTATATATATATATATATATATATATATATATATATATATATATATATATACGATGGGCGTTCAATAATGAATGCCCCTGACCCATTCTCCATAGCAGTAGATCAATGAAACTTGGCACAGTTATTAGTCTTTCTCTACATATAGACCACCTAGAGTTATACATTTCTCCCATCCTTTGATGCAGCTCTAGACACCGTTTTTGTAGAACACCCTAGGTTGGTCCGCCAAACACTTGTAACTCCAGAAATAATGGCTGCATCATCTGGGAACCGCTTTCCTTTCAAAAACAACTTCATGGCTGGGAAGAGATGAAAGTCAGAGGGTGCAAGGTCAGGAGAGTAAGGTGGATAGGGAGGATTTCATAGCCACACGCCCGTGATTCTGGTCTGGCAATATGCGAGTTGTGGACCGGAGCGTGGTCCAGCAGGATCACGATAACTTTATGATCTTGCCCCGCCACTTGATTTTGATAGCTTCTCTTAATTTCATCAAATTTAATCAAAAGTGAAGCGTAATAGACTCTTGTAATTGTGGTATCCTTTGCCAGGAAATCTTTCATCACTACCCCACCTCGGTCCCGCAAGACTGTGAGCATGACCTTGCCAGCGAAGGGTTGCACTTTTGCCTTCTTTGGAGGTTGTGAGTCCAAGTGCTTCTACTGCATTGACTTGTCTTCGGTCTCTGGATAATAGTGATTGACCCAAGTTTCATCCTGTGTAATCAGTCTTTTGAAAAACTTTTGACTCATCTTCTTGGCACATCTTCAAATGTATCCTCGAGCACTCGACGCGTTCTTGCTTCTGGAAAGGTGTGAGCAACCTGAGAATCCATCTGGCAGACACCTTATGCATATGCAAATCGTCATGAATGATAGTTTCCACAGACCCTGTAGTAATCGTTACATCTTGGGCTATTTGGCGAATAGTAATGCGTCGATCTTCCAAAATGGCAGCCTCAAATTGACGGACAAATGTCTCATCAATGGCAGAAGATGGACGACCAGCTCTGGGAGATGTTTCGACAGACTTCATGCCATGTTTGAATTCACGATGCCAGTGTTTTGCAAGATCATATATATAGCATTCACTATATAGAGAGAGAGAGCGAAGAAGAGAGGGGATAGAGGTGCATACGTTTAGACGAAATATACCGAAATCTAAGATGTTTTTATTATATTTTCAATAAAAGATCATGCAAACAATTCGTTTACCTTTTGCAAAAAAATGTTTAAAGCGTTCTTATGCCGAGAAACAATTAGGTATCCACGAATTTACCAGAAATACAAATGGAACAATCCATGAATATATTAGCAGAACCAACATCGACATGCAGCTATGCATAAAGAAGCAAACATCCCCCACCAATTCCAACAACCTTTCCGACTGGAATAAAGCGCACTAATGAACATATCCCAACATTTCGAAAAAAAATACATATATATTCTTGGTGGTCATTAAAAGAATGATCCGAGTCAGAATCGAAACAGCACACACGATGTTGTTAGTCTAAATCTCTTCCTACTGAGCAATTGGAGAATGTGTTAAGTCTCCTTTTAAAATAAAACTTATGATTATATTTATGTTTCTCGGAAAATGTGTAAAAAGAGCCTGTAACTTCCATAGAAGGGCCAATAGAAGTTTAGGAGTAATCCCACAATGTGTTTAGGAAAAGTGTACACGTGTATAAACTGTTATATTTTAGGAACACTCTGTAGTCCCCAGCAAGATCACCGAAACAAGAGGTCACAACCTGAAACCGGAAAAGAAGCATAGTAGGCTAAACATCAGAAAGTATTCCTTTGGGATACGGGTTGTGACAATTGGAATTCTCTGCCAGATTGCGTCATCGACGCAACGGACATAAACAACTTTAAGTGCAAGTTGGACAAACATGACTTCACGGACAACATTCAGTCAAACCTGTGCACGAACTGGTATAGTGGACAAGAGGGAAAGGAACGGAAGTTACAGGCACAAGCCTTTTTCCAAAATATATGTTATGTTATGCTATATAAACTGGCAGACACACACACACAAAGTTTTCTCTTTTTACATATATTTATATGTATACACACACATATATACATATATATATATATATATATATATATATATATATATATATATATATATATATATATATATATATCAAATAGTCTGACGTTTATACTTGTGATTTCTTTACGTCTGAAATTATATAGCATTTCACGTGGTGTTATTCCATCTTTTATTATTGTCGGATAAAACTATGTTCTTTTAATGTGCAACAGAGGGTGCTATAGGCTACATGTTAAAAAGAATTAGAACAACTTCCGCTAACTTAAAATTCTGCTGCACCAATTATATGCGTCCTTAAATGCTTGTGAAAAAAACAATGATATTAATAGGAGACAATACAAAATCGTTCACCATGCAACTAGTCACTAGCTGTGAAATCCTGGCTAAACGACACATTTTAGCAAGGTTGGATATGACGCTTTAGCCTTCCAATTCTTCCGATGCTTCACCAATATGACTATTGCCTATAGGCATTCGTTTAGAGCAAAGTGTGCGCTATGCATGTAGCCAATATTCTACCTTTGCAGAAAAAAAACAT
The DNA here is from genome assembly GCA_963556195.1 of Sepiola atlantica. NCBI lineage: Eukaryota > Metazoa > Mollusca > Cephalopoda > Sepiida > Sepiolidae > Sepiola > Sepiola atlantica. Next base: position 39,988,232 of record OY744526.1, on the reverse strand, counting down.
CTCAGACGAGTTTAGGCTTGTCTCACCTAAAATGTTTTATGATGTTTTTTAGACGCAGCTTATTATAAAATAAAATACATATAATATTCAGTTATTTTCTCTTTACATCGAATAATTGAGAATTATCTGCTCTTGGATTGAACAACGTTGGACCTCATTGTTTAGGAGATTTCTTTTTAAAAAGTGCTTTGCATCACAGACTCTTACCTTACGAGTTAATATGTAAGTTGTTAAATAAATCTGTTAAAGATGATACTTCGTCCTTCGATCATTTTGGGGATTGTTATTACACCAATAACAAGGTCTATTATCGAACATAGCATATTTTCACAAATGTGATGGTTGACAAAACTGGCTGATGGTTAAGAAAGAAATCATATAGAAACAACTAATAATTTGGTAAAAAAATATCTACAATATTCAAGGGATTAAAATACGTCCGATTGACAAAGTGAGGAAAAATAAAGTAAAAATCCGCCTGGTCAATGCTGGGTTGCTACAAGTTGATACAAATAAAGTCTTTCATGTTTTTAGTTTATTAGTTTGATAGTTGTAAAATATAAAATCTGGAAATCTAACTCTATGTTGTGAAGAAATAATTATTTATGTAATTCACTAAAACATAGATTTTCCTCCCTTATATATATATATATATATATATATATATATATATATATATATATATGTGTGTGTGTGTGTGTGTGTGTGTGTGTCCTATTGCAAATTTAACATCACAGGAATGAAAGAAGTGTCACATTCTTAATAATTATTACACTACTTAACAGTACACGTTTTTTTTTCCCGATGCGGGCACTGCTTTTATGTCTATTCCCCCGTAACATTAGCGAAATATTTAGTTGAATTTTGACCTTAAGTAATGGGCATACGGACGAGTCCGAATTAATTTAGGAAATTTGACGATTTTCTTAGTTGTTAGAAGAAATATTATTTTCATCTATGTAATATTTCAAATATAATAATGAAAAACAAATACATTTTCCCTATTATGAAAATAATATGGAATACAATTTATGTTATTAAAATAAACTATACAAAAATAAGAAAAACACCCATTGCGCGTTTCGTTGCCTTATAGATGTGACTGTATTTCATAAGTTTACAATTTCAGAATAAGCTACGTTCATATGATGGTTGGTCGGGTTTCAATCTGATGTCCTCACTATTACACACTGAAACGCAATAATTAACTATGACCTTACACATTTTAGTTCTGGCCAACATTTTTGAAAATTATTGTTGTATTGAACAACGACTCTAGTCTGTGTTACGCGAACGATTTTTGGCAATTTAACATGACGACTCGACAGATGTGTGTTTACATTGGACTTTAAAACGACCATGTTGTAGTGTGTATGAAAGCATACGTGAGGTAACGTATTCCAAAGTTGGGAAGTTCTTTGACATGAATTTTGCTTATGGAAATTTGATTTAATTATAGGTACACAGACGAAAAAGGGGAATTCTTTGGAGTGTTGGTAGTCAAGACATTTAAAAACATGTTAAAAAATAATTTATATTTGTCTTAAAATATCCAATTATTATGAACAATTCTAAAAGTCAGTGTGCTATAATAGTAACAATCCAAAAATAAGTTATACCGATAACTTTCTAGCGATAAAGGTTCCCTGCTATTCAAAGGTACAAAAAGTTGATTGATGTCATTTACCGAGTGAATAGCAACTGCTTCAAACTGAATAATAACTTGATCTGTCCGTCTCATTTTTGTACGACTGTTACCTCTGTGAATATCGAGTGGCTTAATCTAAACCTTCCTTCGATAAAGTAGGCATTGGAAAACTAAGTTCTAAAATCTAGATGAAGGCTTGATACGTATTGAAAACTACGCTGAATATTGACAAGTTCATTTTATTCAACCGTTCACAAATTGCACCGGAGAATATATGCCAATAACCTTTCATGAATATTCCTCTTTTAGGTTTGCGCTTCGGACAGAGACCTAAAGATTTTCCGTGCGCCCCTACTGATCGACACCGACTGATACTTATGTTTAAATATTTCAAAGAACCTCTATATGTTATAACGTTAGTTGGTCCAACGAATTTGAGCCTGTGAGATTTTCCAATCACATTTCTTTATGTAAGAAATGTGAGTTATAACACATTATACGAAGTTGTGCGTTTCGCGCAGGTTGTTCATCGTGGAATTTTAAAACTTTAAAATCTACTAAAGGGGATCCTACCGATATAGGTTTATAAACTCTAATGACCGTTAAACAAGTGACACAAGTGCTTTGGATACAATTTACCACTTCTCTTTCTATATTTCGCATTTATCTTATTAAACGTTTCCGCATATGTAGCTCAAAACAACGATTCACACGTATATCAGTAGTGTGTGATTGTCCTAATGCATAAAGTCGTAGACTATGGGACTGGCTATCTCTAGTTCACATACTGTCGGATCTATAGTGTTCATACACATGAAAGCCGGGCGAGAAAGGCATTAACAAGTAATTGCTGTCTGCAAAAGAGCAATTTATATCAAATACATTGTATGCGAGGTAAGCTTTGTTTAAATATTCGGGCACCACTTATCAAGAATAAATGAGACGGAATATTATTAACCGAAATATGAAGAACATTATTGGAGTATTAACATTGATCAATAGTATAAAATTGTGTTTGATTACTAATAAGGCGGTATAGGACAACTTTATTTTGATTAGATTTGAAATACAAGTTGTAATCAATATTGAAGCATTCTTGCGATAATATGTTCAGCAGCCGGGAACCATATGCAAAGAAGTTCTGTCCATGAAAAATCCGCCTGACGCTAGGAACATTGAGGGAGAAATTAAAGTCTCTTCATTCCGTTGTGGTAGAAGACGTTTTCTTACTGTAAATAGGGAATAATCAAAGGTTGACGCTCTGTCGAGTACCTTCCATGGAGATAACGGTAGAGTAGAGATGAACTAATAACTTTTCTTCTCTGATAAAGGGGCTTCACGGTTAAAGAGAGATCATCCACCACAAAATTTCCTAGTCGATTTTGTACTTTGTCACGACAGGAAAATAGTTCTCTAAGCGGCACTACCCCAGATGTGGCAGCACTATTCAATCTTAGGACGTGTCTGTCACTTATATTTAGAGGATTCCATCTTGAGCCGGGTACTTTCTGGAACGGTAGAATGATCATACCATTAGTGACAGACTAACTATACATCTTCCATTTTATGTCTGTAGTGAAAGTCTGTCCAAAGTGGTTATCCAACAGACAAAGAAAACCATACCGACTAAAGTCTCACAAGATAACAGTTTTCTTAGCTCGCACTTAAGGTTAAAAAAGTGTCTTACATTGATAAAAAAACGACGTGCCTATTAAACACGGAGAATAACATTAAATGTACAGAGATCGGAAATAACGCGGTCTGGCACGCATACCTGCAAGTGTAAAATGATAGATAGTGTCAGGAAAGGCGGGTGATACGATTGACAAGGGAATCGTGGCTATTAATACGATACAAGATGTGCACATCCAGATGGGTAAGCTAAATTTATTCTAAACGTATTCTTGAATAAAAATTGACACTTAGTGACACCTTTTCTGAAATATATATATATATATATATATATATATATATATATATATATATATAGTTCTCCACATACTAACTGTTTCGCTGTTTCACAGCTCATCAGTGCGGCTAAACCAGTTAGTGCCTCAAGCCGGGATTGAAACTGCAATTGAGCTGACAGTCGGCGCTGCAAATCCCTGCGCTATCATACGACACTGACTGAATGTAAGAAATATCTCAATGTAAACATTGCAAGTGCCGAATATGTTTTACCTAATGAGCTATGCCTTGAAGGTAATGGCAGTTGGCGATATCCTTACAAAAATAAGCTCTACCTAGGGAGGGAGCTGTATATAGTTCTCTACATACAGACTGTTTCGCTGTTTCACAAGTCATCAGTGCAGCTGCATATGTGAACACAACTTAGGATAAGCGTTTTTTTTGTTAAAATGAATATAAAATTGCTTTTGCTGATAAAATAAACTTCCGGTAGAACATAACTATACAAATTGAGTACCAGCCTTTGGCAATTCGTTTTGCTTAGTTTTGAGGTATGTTTTCTTTTATTTTTATTATATCTTCATAATATTTTGTTATTTTATCCTTTTATGATTTTATAATTTTATATAAATTATAGAATGAGAAAATAACAAAATAATAAATAAATGTTGAAAAAAACTTTTTTAAATGTTGGTAGCTTTACTCTTTTACACACACACACATATATATATATATATATATATATATATATATATATATATATATATATATATATATATATATATATATACATGTGTGTGTGTTTGTGTCTGCATATAAGATTAATATATACACAATCAGGTATATATAAATAACATTAAGAAACGCACACAAACTTACAAATATTCAGATATACATACATATCCAATACATACATATATACACCGTCACGCAGATATATATATATATATATATATATATATATATATATATATATATATATATATATATATACATATATATATATACATATATATATATATATCTATATACATATATATATATATACATATATATATATATATATACATATATATATATATATACATATATATATATATATATATATATATATATATATATCAACCCATCATGTCAACCCAATATTTCTATGTACTTGCATGACATTTTGCTTAAATTATCATCTTGCGGAAGTCTTACAAATAAAGACGAAACGTTGATGAATACATAAAAAATCATCTTTTGTTTTTTCCTTTTTCATTTCCTATCACGTCGGATGACTCTCATCCTTCCTTTCTCATATATATATATATATATATATATATATATATATATATATATATATAAATATATATATATATATATAAGGAAGTTGTAGTTTGCTTGAAGCATTGCTGGTAAATGTAAATGTAAGTTAGTAATCCGAGGCAGGAGCAATGTGATATAGGTACCGGAAGGTGGAACAGATGAACAAGAATAAATGAGAATAGAAAATATGAATGGAATCTCAAATCAATTTATTAATATTTCACGGTTAAACGGTTTAAATAGCAGAGCAGTTAATAGAAAAAAAGTTCGCTGTCAAGCAATTTTGAAATAATCCGGAAAAGGTAAACTTTAATTTTCGAGAGGGAACCTCTCATTATCAAAATATCAAAAATATGACCGAGTGGTCGAAAAGGCGAGATGGACACAACTGTTGACGAAATGCCGCAGAGAATTCGTGGCAGATTCGAAGAAAATGAGTTTAGATAAGCTATTTGGATATCAATATTAATTATTCATCATATTTTTTTCTAATTTATTGTATAATTATTTAGCTTAAAACTTGTCATCTTATTTATATTTATTTATTTATACCTTTATTATTTATTATTTTTTTTAAATTTCTTTTCTTCTTTTTAATTCATTTTTTTTTCTTTTTAATATTTTTCTTATTTTTAATTACATTTTCTTCTTCTTTTTAATTCAATTTAGCTCTGTGTAGTTAAAATTGGAATCAACGTAGGAGGGACTGTTCATGTATTCGTAATGTTCGTGTTTTGGGGCGGTAACATTTTTTTGCAGCCTTTTTTCACGTGAGTTTATTTTCATACACTCCAAAATTAATAAACGTTTTTCGGAGCTTTCATTTTTAAAAATCTCCCCAACGGTTATTTTAAATCTTTTTAATACTTCTGCGTTTTTTTCTTCTGTGCTGTTTCTTAGATTTTATTTTGATATAATATTGTTTCTACAACTTTACTACATATTTCCGTAATTACTTGAAGATTTACAGACGAACTGCCGAACTACAATTGTTTTTCAATCTGCTAATAAGCACGTCTAAGAATACAAATAAATTAATATAGAAAATGGAGGTGTCTTTTATATGTAAGATGAAAATGGAAAAGATAAATGTCAACCGAAGTGCAGAAATAAAAAATTTAATGGACTAATACAATTTATGCTTTTAGATTGCAATTTGCATTATCTTTTGAATTAAAGATGGTATCATGGAGAGACATTCCAGAGAAATTAACGGCCGGTATCAGCTATAAATCAATACTAAAAAGCTGTTGTGAGAACACATAGTTATTAGCAATGGTTATCAACAGAATCGGAGAGTGCTGGGAACCAGGAGAGACTTGCTGTCACTAAGACTATAGGGAACACCAACTTGCTGCTGTGGTTGGCCATTCGTGAGAGAACTCCTTGCGTTACACAATAAAGGGCCCTATCTTTTTTTAAATCTGTACGCCAGCTAGTGTGAATTATGAATTAGGTTAAATTAACAATTAAGTGCAAAGTTAAGCTGACAAAGTTTGGATAAAACATCCTTTTTTTCTAACGAGTCAAAATAGACAAGTTGAACTTGGGATCAGGAGAGCAGAGATTGTGGTCAGTAAGGCTCAAATACAGAGTGCTGCTCAGTTGACAGTGCGATGATGTCGCTTGTTTGTCGCGAGCAGGGAAACAATGACGTCACGTTTGTGACAGTGAGAGAAAACGATAGTTATGCACAGTTCGTGAATGAATCAGAAACAGGGTCTAAAAGATTTAGGTCTCGAATGAGACGAAAATGAGCCAATCCTCTCCTTCTTCGCCGAAGTGAAGAATTGTGAGGAATTAGCTAAGTCAGAACCTTAGAGGAATGGACCAATTAATCTAGAAAATGGCAATTTCTCTCACAGGCATTACCAGAAAAAAAAAATTTTAACTTCTGAACCTGTTTCTAAAAATCTGTCATCCGAATTTCTTTGTCATATAAAAAGTTTATCGACAGATACACCAAAATGATTATCACGGAGAAGGAAAGAAGGAATATACCAACGGAACTAAGAAAGGTACAAATCCACGGCACAACGAAAGACGAAAACGAACCAGACGTCCATGTGACGGCCACAACGATGAAGGAATGAAGAAAAAAAGAAAATCAAAGGTAATCGTTTCTTATATTAAAAAAAAACGCTGATACACGTTAAAAAGAAAAGAAAAGACATTATAGTGTTGAAAAGAATCGAGCGATTGAACACTCCTGCACACGATGCAAAGAGCCCACATTCACACACGAATATGAATATAAAAAGAACTGTATCACGGTTAGACTTCTTTATATTACCTAAAAATACATTGTAGTAACGTTTCAACCTTTCGACTTTCGGAGACGTCACATGGTGTGTTGTAACAGCAGTAATACCGTACGAGAGGTGAAATACGCGTCAACGGCGAATGTGACTAAAAACGCGAAAACCGCGTCAGTTAACGAACAACGGGAAAATGCCGTAAGTTAAAGAAATACGTGAAACGTCTTCTTAAGTGTGTAAGAAACGATTTACCAACAATTTTTATAGTTGACAATTAATTATAATAGACTGCTGATATTCTCTAAGTGCAGACTTACCTTACACATGCAGTCAACTCCCCAGCCCAAGCTGGGGGAGGAGAACAGAAAGCAGAAAGTCCGCTCAATTCGATGGGAGGTCTCGCTCTGTTTTTTCCCCCCGATACTCTCTCGATTGATGACATAATTCTGCAATTCTTCTAAACACATTCCTCGAATCGGCATAACTCAAAATACAAACTATAAAACGTTTGTATTTTCATTTATTCCCGCCTTTGAAGTTATCACAACAATCACAATCGTTTTCCAAACACGACGTCAACCCACTGATCTATATTTCGTTATTATCTAGGTTATAATTTGTAAATTACTATATTGCTTTTTCAATAAGCACGGGGTAATCTCTTTGCAAATGCTGAAGCACAATACTATTATGTTAAGGATTCATTATTTGCAATTAATTGAACACAAGGTGTTATTTTACGCATGGCCGGAAAGTTTACTTGACGTTCATACATGTCTCACCAGTACTCGTATGTAAACGAAGATAATCGATCATATCGGATCGAAATGGCTATAGCCGATCACATAAGCCTTAGTCGGATCCATAATGCCAACCATGTACCCCTTTTGTGTTTCATTTTTTCTTAATTTTGCTTTTACAAATGGCATCGCATATCTATTATCGTCTTGGTCGGTCTGCCTATCATGATCAGTTTGAAATAGATTTTCTATCGCTCAACGTTCAGATTGAATGGTCGGATCGTATGTTAGATGTGTCCAAGCATATCTATAATAGGCTCTGTCTGTTGGTTTTGATTAGAATTTTCGTCGGTCTGTCACATATCAGTTTTGAATACCATTTGGTTGGTCTGGAAGACATCAGTTTGACATAGCATTTTTGTTGATATGTGGCCCTTATGTTTTAAATAGAATTGTTCTCTGTTTGTCACACACAATTTTGAATCGAATTTTTGTTCGTCTGTCCCACATATCTTCGAAATAGTATTCGAAACAATTTTGTTCATCTGTCACAAATCATTTTGAAATAGACTTTTGTTTGTCTGTTACACATCATTTTGAAATTACATTTTTTGGTCTGCCAAACATCCGTTTAAAATAGCATTTCTGTCTGTCTGTCACGTATTACTTCGAAATAGAATTTTCGTGTATATGTTCCACTTTTATTGATCGGTCACACATCGGGAAAGGTAGCATTCTGTTGGTCTGTCACATATCTCTTTCACAATGCATTGTCGTTGATAAGTTTACCTTCAATTTAGAATAAAAGTGTACTTGGTCTGTCACACATTCGTTTGCAATATCATTTTTGCTCTGTCACACGTGAGTTTAAAATAGCATTGCTGTTGGTCTGTCACATATCAGTTTCAAAATAGGATTTTCATCATTAAATGATCGCGTGATATGGCCGTACCTCATTTCAAATGCGTTCAAGCATATTCATAAGAGCCTCTATTCGTCGGTCTGTCAGTCAGGCTATGGTTTCAAATAGCATGTTCCCGGTCTATCAAACTTGTTTTTAGTCTGTAACAACATATTCATCAATCTAAGCGCTTTGTTTGAATAAACGCATCTGAAGAATTTCCGTTTTTGTTAGTGTTTTTTTAAAGAATTTGTATTTCACCATATTCCTTATGTTTGTCCCCATTATTTCCTCATTTCTCCTCACTGTCTGTCCTCAACACATGAGACCGTTTTTCATTTAGACTTACAAAATGACAACCATCACCCGATCTTTCAAAACGCGACCCCTCCTCCGCCTAGCGGCCCACTTTCTTCCTAAAAGGAACGCATCTGTTTTTCGCATTGGCTGCCACTTGTAATAACTCTATCTTGAAGACAAGGGAGGGCGGAATGGTAACACTTTGCAAGAACACAAGAGTCTGTTTAGAATTCCTAGGCACTTGATAATGGAAAACCACTCGAAGATTGTCCCCTTCTGTACAAAAGCGGCATTCGCGTTTTCGAAAATTGCAATGGCGAACTTTCTAATGGTCACCACCCGACAAGAAAGAAACCGACATTGTTATAGCAACCATGACGTCTTTGTTTGGTTTGAGGATTTTCGGATACTTATAGATACTTTCTTGGTTTAAATCCGTTGGTGATAATGTCATAGTTATAGAGTTCTAAGTAAAAATATAAAATATGGAACAATGTCTACTTCAGACTTTTAAAACGGCATATAAATAACATTCGCTTGTCTGGTACAAGGACAGTATTGGATATGTATTAGTACAATGTTACTAATACTGCTTATGTGGCAGAGATACGTTTTTTAAATTTAGAGAGATCCCAGCTATGACAGTTTTAATGGGCAATGCTCTTCATATCAGTTGGTGTCACTTTTGAAGGGTGGATAGTTAATTGGTTATTCTTACAATGTCACAGAAAATATCTGAAAGTAAAGCAAGTTGCTGCCCGAACTCGAGATAAGTTAGAACTAGATATAAGGTTCGGATTATTAGGGAGCTTTAGATGGTGCCCCTGTCGGGAGTATCCAGCCAGAAACAACTCGGAGCTAGGAAAATACACCAACTAGTCTATACGTTTTTTTTCTTAACATGGTTCACCCCAAACAAGGCAGGCCGCCAGTGTAGACGTAAGGGGCTACTGAGAAAGAAAAAGGGGAAAAGGTTGGGGGGTCAGCCTAAATTGGGATCTGCGCAGCCAGATGTCTGTTTACATTAGTTTTAAATTTCTGCATGTCAGTACTGTCGGGGAAACAGGGGGCATGCAGGGAGTTCCAGAGGCCAGCAGCACGAGGAAAGAAGCTATTGGAGTAGAAGGCTCTCCGGCATCTGGGGACCTCCACAGTGAATGAATGAGATTTAGTTGATTGTCGAGTTAGTCTAGTGAATTTACGTCGATGGGGCACCAGAGTTGCCAATTCATCGGAGCATTATCAATTGGAGTATTTCTAAAACAAACATAAGGATGCAACATTGCGACAATGGGACAGGGACTGGAGCTTTGTTTGACAGTGAGGGTCCTATTAGGTTGGCGACTCTTTTTTGGACCTTGTCAAGGAGAGAGAGATTGGTAGATGATGCACCAGCTCAGATGTGGCAACTATATTCCTCGCATGGGCGGATTGTGGCTTTGTAGACATACAGGATAATGTCAGGTGTGAGGAGTTTACTGGCACGGTAGAGGGAGCCAACCTTCTTTGTGGCAGCCTTGACAATGTCTTCAATGTATTTGTTCCAATTCATGTTACCTGTGAAGGTTAGGCCGAGGAGTTTGAATGATGAACTCTCAGGTAGGGTGTTATTTGCCATGACAATCGGTGGTTGAAGAGGCTTCTTGTAGTTATTGAAGGAAAGGAGCTTTGTATTTTCGGCATTAAAAGTTAACAACCATTTATGATTCCAATCAACTGCAGCCTGGAAGTAATTTTCGAAAAATTCAGCCATTCCCTCGGATATGATCGCGTCTGTTTTGCCAAAATGGCGAGAGTAAAGCGTGGTGTCGTCAGCAAATAAACCAATCTCAGACTCTATTTCATCAGGCAGATCGTTTATATAGATCAGGAACAACAAAGGTCCAATGATAGATCCCTGGGGTACACTAGCATTTATGTAATGTTGCTTAGATGAACGGCCATCGAGGACAACCTGGATGTTTCTTTAATTACATTAAGTAGTTGCCCAGTAATACCGTATGAACGTATTTTCAGGAGATACTCGTTATGCCATACCTTGTCAAAGCCCTTGGATATATCAATATACTGCCCTAGCTTCACCTGCCTTGTCGAGTGTATGATACATGCGTTCAGAGATGACCGTTACGATGTCTGCAGTAGATCGTGCTTGTCTGAATCCATACTGGCGGTCAGATAGAAGTTTAGCATTAACTAAGTGCCGTACTATCGCTAGATTGATTAAGGATTCAAAGATCGACAGTAGACTTATTGGGCGGTAGTTCTGAGTGTCGGTTCTATTCCCAGAATTCTTGTAGACAGGTACCACAGAGGCAATTACCAGCTACGGGGAAGCAAAATTCAGCTAGGCATTTATTGTAGAGTTTGGAGAGTACAGGGGGCAGTTCAGCAGAGCATTTCTTTATTACTATTACAGGTATAAGATCAGGCCCACAAGCTTTAGAGGTGTCAAGGTTTTTTATGATGTCTCTGACCTGGGATGATGACCAGGTTATCAAGTGTGGCTTCGGTCCACAAAGGGAATTCAGGAAGGGGGTGGTTATCTGAATCTAAAGTAGAGTTAGACGCGAAACGCTGGGCAAGTAGTTCAACCTTATCAGTGGCCGCGTAAACGACATCATTGTGGTTTGATAGTGGGGTAATCGTTGATTGACCATTATTCACTACACTATTGTAGATTTTCCAGAAATCGCGAGTACCTAGTTTCTGTGACTGGATCCGTTTTTTTGTTAACTTATTATACCTTCTCTTCGCTTCATATATCACGGCCTTGCAATTATTTCTTGAATCTATAAATTTATGTCTATTAGTAGCTGACATATGGCGGCCGAATTTACGGAATGCTTGTTGCCTCTCAGAAATGGGAGCTGCACATTCTGAAGTGAACCATTCAGGAGAGTGGGGCTTGCTAAAGAATTTTCGCATGGGGGCATAGGCTTCAATGCCTGCTTTGACCCATTCAGTTAATTCGTTTGCACACTGGTCGGCAGGAAGTGAGAAGGTTTCCCTCCATGGGGCGTCACTGATGTGATCTCTGATTGACTCAAAATCAGCCTGCTCGTAGTATCGTGTTGTTTTGAGCAACAGTTCATCAGCTTTTGGATTACTTGTTAAGGTGATATGTATCATTAGCACAATGTGATCAGCATTCCCGAGTGGGCTATGAGCTTTCGTCACACAAGCCTCGGGCATTAAGGTCAAGAAGAGGTCTTGAAGTGAGGCTTGTTGGTCTACTCGATCGGGGATGCGGGTCGGAAAATCTACAGTCTGAGAGAGGGAGTGGGCTAAGAGGAAATTATACGTAAAGTCGCCGGCTACGTCAGTAAGGCTGGAGAATCACAACCAGTCATAGTGGTAGGAATTAAAATCCCCAAATACATGTATCTGGGCATTCGAGTCAATTAAGAGTGCTCTATCTATCCTTTCAGAGACAGGGTTTAGCAGAGCACAGTCCTCGGTCGACGAAGAACGATATCAGAAATATAAGTAACTGACGCTGTGATGTAAAGTCAATCTAAAGCACATGCAGTCGTGGTCATCTGATTCTAACCTATGTTCTCTAGTCAGGAGGAGGGTGTTCCGAATATAAACTCCTAACCCGTGCATGGGTTTGTCAGAATCTTTACCGTACAGTGGGAGGTATTCAGTCATGTCAAAGTGGTGAGAAGATGTTGAGGATTAAAGGTTAGTTTCACTAAGATCTAGGATATCCGGGGTGTTTGTCAGGAGAAAGGTTTCTACGTCGTTGATGTTGGTTCTAAGTCCCTGGATATTTGTAGAATGCGAGCCTCAAGGGAGAAGGTGAAAGTATTTTTTGTTGGGTGTCTGGTTTAGGTTTATTTTTATTTCTTTGTAATGATATGTTTGGTTGGATTATTGAGTGGATTGGCCATGGTCAGTACTTGTTTGGTGCCAATAAGCTCAAACAACCAGTCCATTAGTCACGACATGGTCCATCAGGGGTTATGGCATCGGGAAAGCCCACCGGAGATAATTGTAGGGTCCCTTTCCATGCGCGACATGGCACATACAACTATCCACGGTATTATGCAACTGATAAAGGAGCAGCCGTTATTGGCGCTTCCCAAGAGTTTGGACTCCTACTGTCAGTCGGAAACAGAAGTCAGACAAGCTGTCTAACCTGTACACTCAACCTGTCGGGACAAGAGAGACTTAGTAACGAAAAAACTTTCCCAAAGTTGGCCAAATAGAGAGAAATAGAACGGCGTTCATTATCCTAGTAAGGAAACAAGGCTAGGCACTGAGTGTTTAGATGCGTCCCAGCGCTGTTACCTCTGCGCCTGACTAATAAACAAAGAAGGAGTGCAAGGGCCGGCGATAGGCAGAACCTATCTACTCCTTAAGCAATTGTATGTTTGCAAACCGGATATTTCGTTCGAGATTCCAACTCTAGGTAGGTTGTCGATCAGGACTAAGGAGGCCTCCCTCCCCAACGGTTTACTGCCACGGCGTAAGTAGCTGGTAGCAAGGTCTATTTGTCAGAGAGTTCCTTCTCTTAGATGGCTAGCCTTACAAGGTCTTACGGGTCCAACACTCCGAGAGGGGTAACGATAGCCTGCGCCCGTGTACTGGTCGGGTTTTTCTTTGCCCCCGCATGTAAAAAAAACAAAAAAACTTCCATATGATATATATATATATATATATATATATATATATATATATATATATATATATATATATATATATATATATATATATATATGTAGATAGAAGTTCAATTGCATATTTAAAAGGGAACAGAAAGTTGAAGATAGGTTTCCCTCTCCCCCTTGGTAACCCCAAATGCAAATGACCCCTCAATAACCTGGCAGAATGTTAGCATGAAAAGAAAAAGACAAGATCAAGATTTTTTGAACAGTCAACAAATCAAAAACCTGGAAAAAAGATTATTTAACTAGAAACACGTAATAGATTGCATTGAACAACAGAAGGCGGAACTACTTTCAAACATCCAGCACTATTGACAAGAGTACGAACAGTGTTTGTATTTCCAACTACACTCATTTATGAGCCATGAAGCAATTAATTCATTTTTAAGAATTAAACATAAAAATTTCTTCGGATATATCATCATCAAACCTTTTACTGCAGAATAGGATATTTAATTTATTAACCGAATATGAAATAATGTATCACTCATTACTTTGTGTAACTGATTTATTGAGTCCAGGAACATACGCTCTGGTAATTTATCCCCTTTCTGCAACCTTCAACCCTTCTTTATAGATATTTGAATATACATTCTTATCTATAAATGTGCAGCATTTGCCATACTGACAGTGAGATTAAAATACGTACTTCCAATCTACAATTGAAGAAAATAAGCTTCCTAATATACTCAGAAAGATCTATTTGAACGATATCCGACGTTTAACTAGTTTGTATATTGCTTTGCAAAACTAACTTCTATTCATTAACTATTTGTTTTTTGTCTTTCTTCTTTTTGTTTTTATGCTACTATTACCTAAAATGTGATTCACCAATAATTTCTACATCATGGGTGAATGTTTAGCATTTCAAGGTAAAAGAGTTGTTCCGGCCCTATCCGTTCAATTTAATACTGGGCTTTGCGAGTCTTGATTTGCTCAATTTTCCCGCGCAATGCTTGCGCATATGTCCCGCTAGTAAAAGATCTAAATATACACACTTTCAAATCCTAGAAAATACATTTTTGAAACGTTTTAATTTTAAAAAAATCGCTCACAATTAAAAATCTATCATCATCATATTTTATCATGATAACACTGGATGCATTGTTTGTCATCGATGTTACAGTCCATCAAATCTTGATTAGTACGAGTTTGTCTATCTGTAAATTCACTGACGATTCGTTCCATTGTCTGTCTGAGATTTCTACACGGGTAGTTGCTTGCTGTTGTTGGCCCTAATCTATAGACGTTGCTAGCTGTCCCCCCCAACCTTCGAGGTCGATTTAGGGTCATCCAGTCTTTCCTGCTGGCAAGTAGCAAATCCTTTGGTACTACCACTGTAAATCCTGACGGTTTCTTGAAAACAATGGAGACTGATTACTACAGTACATCCATTACTGGTGATAAAATTAAGGAGGACCTCATTGTTACCAGGGATTTCGTGCATAGTCAAATGGATACCAATATTAGACTAATGTATATTGCTGTGCTCAATTGACGGTAAGACAACATCATAGGAATTGCTAACGATGGTTGAAACCTGAAATAATTTGATTATTTAAAAGGATGGCTCAACAAGAATTTGTTAACATTGGACGTCGTCTGGGATGAAGATTGGAGGTATCGTGTTTCACAGACGGGTTTACTCATAGAAGTTCCGTTTAGTTTTAGTTACATAGATGTAAGTAGGAAAAGTATTTACATTGTGTGTAGCTAAACGAGTTTTTGTTGAGAATGTTTTACAGGGGAAACCTTAGATTTAAGCTCAGTCGAGCACCTCCTATGTAAATAACGATAGAGTAGAGAAAGACTAGCAACCTCTCTTATGTGAGAAAGTGGATGTAAAGAAGAGAAGCGAACACCAACCCACCAAATTTCGAAGTCAATTTTGTATCTTATAATTACAGTAAATGGTGCCTTGAGCGACACCTCCCAAGATGTGGCAACAGTACTCCATCTTATGACGTATTTGACTTATGCAGGTAGAGGATTGCTTGAATAGTTAGATACTTTCTGGAGCGATAAAATTATTAATTTTTCTAGCTTCGATGTAAGCCTTCAGTGTCAATGTTTAATCAATCATATACAATTAACACTTTATAATAAGTAGTCTCTTTTTGTATACAACACACGAACGTCTGGTTGATATGCCGTAAAAATGCAAAGCAATCAAAACAAAATAAAATCACATATACATCTTATTCAGTTTATTCTGACAAAAAGGAGTCTATATAAAAAAGTGAGATTCGCACTGTAGAAATATAATTAATTCAGTAGTGTAAAAGTTGGATAGGAACAAAGTGTAATATCTGTTCTAATACTACTCTTTAGCATTTCTGACCTAATTTAGTGGAGGAAAAGATTTTCAAGACAAGTAATTTTTTACATTTTTGTCTCGATCCACAGTGCCCCTTTCTGAAGAGGTGAATTTCACACATGAAAAGCCGATCTTGTGGCAAACTCTGCCTTCAAGGAGAAGAAATAATAAATAGAGGGTCACGGGAAGGGGGAGAAGTGAAATATTGACTCGCCAACACTATTAGTAAATAAAGTTATCTCTTTTTATTGCCTCCTTAAGTAGATCTTCGTTGGTCTAAACCTGAGCTAAGATGAAACCGTGGAGACAAGGTGTTTTGCTGTCCGATGTGTTCAGCATCAAAGAGGAAAGAGATTGATGCTAATTCTTTTTCTGTATTTCTTTTTACACATAAGCGCATACATTTGATCTTTTAAATCCGTTCACTACTCCGCTCGTGTACTCTGCAACTTATGTGTTCGTATCTTGCTTTAACCATTGGAATGTAGTGTTTTTCTTTGTTTCTGCATCCGTTGGCACAATGCCAGCGGTTTCGAGCGCTATACTCGGTATATAGTTAACGATTATCATGATAATCTTAACGAATAATTGCATTTCTAATTAATAAGCCACCCACCAAGGAAAAAATTATACTCAGCCAGTGTTTGCGCTTATATTCATATTCATATAAAATCACTTATAAATAAGTGAATGTAAAATAAGAAGAAAAAAAAAGTCTAAAACGAGAAAGTTTACAAAATGAAAATATTAAAAAATAAACGTATAAATCGACATAGAAATCAGAAAGAACAACAAAGAAAACGTCTCAAACTGTGTGGCACAATGCGTAATCTTTTGGGGGGCTAAGTGCTTCCCATTATATTCGTAACCCTTGCGCCAGACCTTAGTTGCAAATATAGTGAATTTGCTTCACTAAAAATGTCAGCTCACTGATCGGGGTATTCGATGTAATTTGATGTCAGCTAAAATATAAACAATGCTGGAGACACCAGCCAGGTTTAAGAGATACAAAGAAAACCTGTCAGCGAGATTTGTTAAAACACTAATGACGGCTGTATTCTCTCTCTCTCTCTCTCTCTCTCTCTCTCTCTCTCTTTCTCTATCCCTATGTATTCTCATTCTCTCTCACTTTCCCCCTTTCTCTCTCTCTCTCTCTCTAGAAACGAAATTGAAAATTGAGAGACTGGTTTGAATTCTGACAGAGACGGGCGCGTCTTGTCGCGCGTTCTGAAATGTTTCTTTTCAAAATATAATAAATCATCATTTTATATAAAAAGTAAAATGGTTTGTTCCATTATTACATAATGTTTGATTTGCAGCACGATGGTCACGACCAAACAGTCGGCTAGCCAGTCCCAGAAGCAGACGACAGTGACTGTCGTCAGACGATGATTGCCCGGTGGCCATAACAAGATGCGACATAGCACATACGTGCACATGTTGTCACACATCGTCCCGTCGTAACATAAAGTTCGGCAAAGATCACTCAGCTGTCCAAAAGCAAACGATGTTGCCACATTGGTGCCGGTCTCAAGAGATACCCCTTCGGCCAGTAATATTGCTACACTGGACAATTTTTAAAACAAAAAAGTAAAACACAAAAAACGTATGGATCGACATAGACAGCAGAAAAACAACAAAGAAAAGGTTTCATTATGAGAAAATAATGAAGGCGGGAGTTCTGGAGGTTTTTCCTTTCATAATCTTCCTCTGTATGTGAAATAGATTCGTTGTTTCACTTGTTTAATTTCATGTGAGGGAACGGATACATATATATATATATATATATATATATATATATATATATATATATATATATATATATATGCCATAAATACATTTTCATAACTTACTACCTAGCTCTATTAACGTATCGAGCACTGTTGAAGTAAATACTGAAAATTGATACATAAAAAATGATATCTCCTCATAAAATGTTATGTGGATACATTAAATATTAATATATATATAGACAGAGAGAGAGTGAGAGAGAGAAAGAGAGAGAGAGACAGAGACAGACAGACAGACAGACAGAGACAGAGAGGGATAAAGGGAGAGGGAGAAAGATAGAGAGAAAGAAAGAGAGAGTATGTACAATTATTTGAAGCTGGCATAGAACTTGCGTAGATCGGTTCGGTCAAGTATTCTCCGTTTCTCGATATATCGCTTTCCAGTAGAGTGCCTTTATTACAGGCCAAACATTTATTGAATAGAAAATATATGGAATGTTATATATTTGTTTGAAATGTGTTCTTTACTTTTGAATAGGTATTGCATAAAACGTTTTTTATTGTAATACTTTTTTTTTATTTCTACTAGATCATATTATAAATTATATCAGATTACCTAATCATCGATTGTACTTCGTAAATTTTGGTTGCGTTCTGTAATTAAAACAATTCTAAATACATGATCTACTTAACTACATTTTAATATAATTTTACAATAAAAATAGTGTACCAATATTACTCACAGTTTTGACTATAATACATGTTTCAAAATTCATAATAATCTGTTCATTAGTTTAGATGTTCATATATATATATATATATATATATATATATAGAGAGAGAGAGAGAGAGAGAGAGAGAGATAGAGAGAGAGAGAAAGAGAGAGAGATGGATAGATATATACATATATAAATACATATATATTATTTAATATCAATATTTAATTATGTTTACCTACAAACACATGTGTGTCATGCTTAAGCAATCCTTAGCGTAGAATATGATAATTACTGTCGGGCGAACATTATACACCAGTTACAAAGTCATTTTTGACTTTTCAGTCTGGCATTAAACTCGTAGGCCACCATCAATTTAACAACAGAAAGAGGATAATTTTAATTCTATATAGTGTCGAATCTGCGGACATATAAAATAAGCTTAGTCATACAGTGTTCAACAACAGAGGCCGGAACATCCCATTACGCATAGATTGACAGCTTATTATTATTTTCTTTGAAGCCCAATCTTTGTTGAAGAGCGCGATAATAATATTTTTTATAACTATTTAATGAGTTTTACTTACAGACACATGGGTTGCATGCTTACCGATTCTTCAATATAGAGGATGATAATTATTGCCGGTCGGAGGATTCGAACTTAGTTGCAAAGTCACCTTTGACTCTACAGCCTGCATATATATATATTGAAATCTTTAAGGTAAATCCTCGAATATGGAAACCAACCCACATAACAATTGAACACTAACTAACTACAAGTAAGTTGAAATAGACATATAACAGTTAATAAACAAAAGTAAATCTCACGGTCTCTAGGGAAGTAAAAGTGTCAGGAATCCCGTAATCTGACGTGGATGTCAGATTACGGGATTACACACATATGGTAACACAAACTTCGGCTGATGCCACAAAAATAGTCCTGAATAGTCAATGAGAACGGAAAGACCGAGAAGCTAAAGCACAAAGCAGACCTCAACTAGAAAAGATGCGGAGATTAATGGAACCTTGGGGAGGCTTATTGTTACTCAAATCTCAGGGATAAATCGATGACAAACGGCTGTTGCCATAACACAAAATGATTTTCAACGGTTATGTATAAGAGTAGAGGGTGCTCAAAACCTGAGGAGATTTGCTGTCGCTCAGTCTCCAGGGAAAACCGCAATTTATTGTCAGTGTGAAATTACTTATAATAACTTGTGTGACAACTAATATGTGTCAATAATTAGTAGAATGTTTCTTTTCAATCATTTTTGTCTCCAATGGCAACCATCAGACGAGACTGGGTTAGTCAAACATAATCGGTTATTTAATCTATTTTACGATGGTGCACAGCGTATTTTGGACACTTAAAACGTACACATTGCTGCCAGCGATTAAAATAGTCAATATAAGTTAATATTTTATATTGTCATTGTTTTGTTACCAAATATTTTCAAACTTGTGTCTCCTATTTTTAAGACTGGATTTTATTTTATATTTTTTTGTCATTGATTTCGTTAAATTAAAGTAAATTATGTTGGAAAATGCGCTAATATATGATCAGATATTTCATTAAATTGTATATTTGTATTAAGGGTAATTTTAACCTAATGTACAACATACGCGGTTAAAACAATATAATTTCACAGTCAAATAAAAGTAACAAAATATTTTTAGCATAATTTTAAATTTTGTTTTTAGTTTGTTTTGGCAAGATTGACGCGGCACAAATTGTACTGAAAACCGCTAAAAATAACGAAATATGATTTACACAAATACAGGAGATGCCTATTGCCTTTAGTCTTAGAAAAAAAAATGCTATAGGTAAGAGGGATCAGTACGCAAGAAGATAGCCCAACAAGTATTAGTTTTTGAAAAGAAACTACTGGAATCGAAAGATGTATTATAACGAGGTACCTGAACAGCGAATTGATTAAGACCACTAGACAAACGAGTCAAACAAGTCGCTTCTTCTTCTTCTTCTTCTTCTTCTTCTTCTTCTATTTTACTCCCTTACTTTCTCTTCTTTTTCCACCTCTTCCTTCTTCTTCTTCTTCTTTCTTGTTTGTCATGTCTTCTCTTCCAACTCATTCTCTTTCTATTTCTGTATCATTTTTTGCAGCTTTCTTTCTCACCTTGTCTACTTCTACCCCTTCTTCTTTGTGTCTTTTACTTCTCTTTACACTACCCTCTCATCTTCTTTTTCTTCTTCTTATTTTTCTCCCCTTCCTAATCTTCCTCTTCGCTATTCTTTTGAATTGTTCTCCTCTCTTCCACATTCTCTGTCTCTTTTGGGAAGGTTACGGTCTTTGTACACTTCTTTTCTTCTCTCCATTTACTAACACTTTCCTCATCATTATCTACCCACCGTCCCCCTTAATACCGCAATTATTATCATCATCATCATCTATTATTAATTATCCATCTTACGTTTACTGGGGCAATTTCTCACTGTCTATTTCAACGAGAAGATTCACAACTTCTTTGCCCTTTCATTCAAATCAACCCTACTCTCTCGTTATCGTTTCAATCATCTTTCTTGTGTTATTCTTATCAATCACAGCCATCAGCCGCCACTCTCTTGGTCGCCTCTTACACAAACAATGCAATCACTTGATGAAATCGAAAGAATAAATAAAAAAGACGAAAAACCCAGATGAGAATAGAAAAGGAAGACCTTCAACCTTAATAGGATTCTAATTCATTAATCAACTCTTTGTAAGCGTCTGAAATTATTCGCAGAGGAAGGCACATTTGTGTTGGTTGGAGCTGTTCTCATTCTGCATTGGCCTTTACTGTGAACATGCAGTCTTCTTTGTGGTTAACTTAACCATATTTACAAAAGAGAGGAAAGGAGAAACAGGAGAAACAGAATGAGAAGAGGGACGACGACAAAGAGGCGCTCGACATAATCACGAACGCCATCTTTGTATCCTCAGAGTATAAAAGTTTGTTTTCGAAGCAAATGGTTATTGATTTATTTCAGGTGTTTTAAAAACTGATTTTTTATGTGCGGATTCAAAGAAATAGTAACCGTAGATAAAATCTGTTAATTTCATCTTGGCGCGAAATATTACAACATTTATGAAGTTACTCTCAACAATATATATATATATATATATATATATATATATATTGTTAACCATATATATATATATATATATGTAAAGATAATAAAATTAAATATGATTCCTAATCGTCTCTGAAACGATCGTACACCAGACAATTGTTTACTTCGAATTTTTGGTATTGTAATAAATGATATTATAAATCTTTTGATTTATTTATTTATCAGTATTAATTATCTCTCTCTTTATATATATATATATATATATATATATATATACATATATATATATATATATAGAGAGAGAGAGAGAGAGAGAGAGAGAGAGTGTGTGTGTGTGTGTGTGTGAGAGAGAGAGAGAGAGACTGCTTAAATAACTGCGATCTCAGTTAAAAGTAACTTTTCTTTTTTTATTACATTTCATCCATATTTCCATTTCTCTTTCTTTTTTCTCCTCTTTTTATTCTTCACCTTTACTCTATTTTAACGTGTCTGCAGCACGTGTTCCATTATTCTTTCCTTTTCAAATAGTTACACACGTGCCAATAACATCCCGTTTTGCGTTCTTCTTTTTCCTATGTTTTTACCGTTCTCAAATACATTTGAAATCTTCACTTTTACTTAAGACGCTCGTTGATCCGAACGAAATAGGTAAAATCTCTTGTTTCATGATGAGTTATTACTGTATTTAAATTTGTTTTTGTTGTCTTAACACACATCTTGTCTTTCACCGCATTTCATTTAATGATACATCATGCATTTTATTTTCATATTATATATATATATATATATATATATATATATATATATATATATATATATATATATTTATATATATATATATACATATATATATATATATATATATATATATATATATATATATATATATATATATGAAAAATCAAAGAGGAAAAACCACAAATATTATTTATGTATTCATAAACGTTTCGTCTTTATTTCAAAACTTTCTCAAGATGATTTGGCTGAAGAAATAACACAAAAGTACGAATATTTCAAACAGTACCAGTAAATGGAAGAAAAGCTCAAAAGGCCGCTTTTGAAAAGATAAATTATGAACCACAGATAGACGATAGCAGTGAGAAAAAATTGAGGTAACTGTGGAAAGTGTGTAGGGAGGATCTTCGGGTCGAAGTTATTAAAACCATTACAGAGGAAATGAGAAGCGTTCGTGATATAATCGCAAAAGGGTCGCTCATGAAAATATAAATTATAGGCTAAAAAATAAAGTAGCTGTGGGATGTGTGGGTGTGGAATTTATCGTGCGTTAAGCGTGTAAAAAGTGCCAAACTTTCTTAAGATGACCAATATAGTACTCGTTCTTTAATGGAATCAGTTGTATGCATTCCAACCAAATTACCTTACATAAATATAGTAGTAACCACATTATTATATTACAACATTAATAAAACCTTAAACACTATAAGATACTATAAACATGTATGTTAAATTAAGATAAAAATAATTATATAAGAATATAGACAGCTTATTAAATGCAGTTAATATATAAAATAAAAAAATAACATATAAAAACCTCTTAGTTAATAGCAAATAAAAACTTAATTGATATCCATATTATATCGTATTTTTATAACAAATACGATATAATATGGATATCAATTAAGTTCCTTGTACCTCTATTATAATATATACAAGAACAAAAGAATAAATGCTTAGATAATTTTATATTGTGTGGCTTCATATTTCTTTATGAGTGTTATGTATATATAAAGATTAACCATAATACCTTACGTAAATTACTAATTTCTTCTACCATCCAGGCCCTTTTCTACGGCCCCAGTGGAACTTTATATATCCAGGTTGACGGAGTTTCGATGGGATCAGCTCTGAGCCCATTGTTCTATGAATTTCACATGTCTAATCTAGAAAATAAAACATTTAATTGCATCTCTAAACCCTCCATATACGTCAGAAATACATTCGAAAATAACTCCGTATTAAATTTCACGCACGAAATAAATATAAATAACAAAATACCTTTCCTCGATATAGAAAGAAAGGCCAACACAGATAAGTTCACAAAGTATCCGTACAAAGACATTACAAGCTAAGGCTCTAGCTTGCTTAATTTTAAAAGGGACTGCCCTTATAGATATAAAATGGCCGTAGTGAAAAATCTCAACCACTGATAAGATATTTTATACTGCACTTACTGACATTAAACAAACACTAATCAATAATAACTGCCCTAACCATATCGTTGATGAGCAAATTAAACAGTTTAGGCGCTATAACAAAAAAATCAATAATAATATAAATAAAAAATAATAATAATAATAATAATAATAATAATAATAATAATAATAATAATAATAATAATAATAATAATAATATCAATCCATACTACTGCAACCACCTACACCCTAATTACCATGTAGATGAAAAAATAACAAAAAATATTATACATAATCATATCCTCCCTACTGACAAAAACCATAAAACCCGTTTCACTATTTACTATAAAAATTTAAAACAAGTAACTTATTAATAAAAAATAACCCGACGTTGGGAACGGTTGTCTGAAAACTAGTAATGCTGTATATGTGTTTAAATGCCCAATGGGTGAATGGGTCTCCAAAATCAACCCATATTTTGGTATGACTGGAACTAGTATCTCTTGTCGCCTTACATGTCACCCATCCTTCCCCTTAGCTTTATTTACCAACACTTAGTAGAACACGACACCCAAAAAAAGAAGTCAGGGACATATTAGTAAAAAAAACTGCCATCTTCGATGTCTCACATTGCAACCTGCACCTCCCCATAATTGAAGCCTTACTCATTCGAGCAAAGAAACCCACCGTCAATCAAGCTCGATATGAAGGGGGAGAAAACATACTGAAATGCGTTTAATATATTATTAAACCAAAGTTTTAATTGAGTTTCTCAATAAATTCACCAATTTTAGTTTGCATAATTCCTCACGTGCCTGAAGGAGACTCATATATATATATATATATATATATATATATATATATATATATATATATACTGTTATTCAGTGATATTTAGAGAAATAAAAGAATGCTTAATTATTTGTGTGAGATAATATATTTTTATTCAATGGACAATATACACTATCTTGATCATCCATAAGAAACTTCAATTCCACGTAAATACCAGAAATTCAACCCACAGGGTTAAATATACTAAATCTGCCTGGGTCACTTAATGATTAGCTCGACTTATCAACCGCTCAAATTTAGTATCTTTAACACTCCGGATTTATTTTGCAATGATCAAAATAATGTATAGTGTACATTATATATATATATATATATATATATATATATATATATATATATATGCATTTCTTTCTCGACCTTTTGGCTGTGATAAAAGTGTAGTAGTAGTATCTGTCCCTATGGATACTACACCCCTCAGACCGATACCGTAATGACCCTGGGGACTTCATTCCGTCGGTTTAAGGGTTTGCCCTGTGTGGTTCCAGGAGATCCACCCTCCCAAACTTTGCCTTCTCACCCTTTGAGAAGAAGTTAGTTTACTGCTAATCGCCTGAAGCGATTCTATCGGGGAATTCCGATGGGGCTGCCCAGCCATTGTTTGTAGGCCTGCGTCTTTATCCTCTAGGACGCTGGCTTTTAAACTTGTGGCACATCTTACCACTGTGTGAGGGAAATAGAAAAATATGAAATAAATAAATATATGGATGTATATATATACATATATATATGTGTATATATAGGTATATATATAGAGAGAGATATAATAAATGATGAACCATAAATAAGTGAAATAAATATGTTCATGTAACAAAAACAAATTAGTTAGGCAATATTTACTAATTATGTAAACCCAGACATATTTATTGCTTTTTTAAAATTAAAATTGTAAAATGATATATGTATAATAGCGTTACAATGTATTCCTAAAATGATTCAGGTGTTGGCATGTTGACAGTCGGACTAAATTGTATGTGAACCATTTTTAATATTTGTTTGTATCTCTATTTCTCTCCCTTAGTCGGTGTCTGTGTTTCTGTGTGTGTGTGTCTGTCTCTCTCTCTCTCTCTCTCTTCATATATATATATATATATATATATATATATATATATATATATATATATATATATATATATATATATGTGTGTGTGCGTGTGTGTGTATACTAGCGAAAACTTTGCGCTTTGAACGGCTTTGTGTCTCTTGAAGATTTATTTAATCACCATAATTCCAATGCGTGATAGTATTACGTCCAGTCTATTTAGTGGGTTATTATTAGTATGAATATGAATATCATTATTAGAAGTAGTTTTCTTTTTTATATTTTGATATGTCTATGATACGCCTGAAATCCTAAGGGTTCTTCATACTGAGTTTAGTTGAATTCTCTCCAATACATTTGGAGGATATAAGTGTTCTCTATTTTAAATAGTATTATATGTCGTAGGTTAGCTAGTATAGTAATATAATTTAGAGCCCATATGACATCATACCAAAAATGTTTCATACCAGCTTTCGTGAAATTATGTCCAATATTTTTGAAAAACTTAAATTTGACATACATCAAATCTGGTGATCGCTGGAAAAATAGTTTGATCATTCTATCGCCCCAGAAATGATCTCACAACTGACGTAATCGTTTACCTATATAAACGTCAAATACGTCCTAAGTTGGAGTACTGATGCTCCATCTACGGTGATGCCGCTTAAAGCACACTTTCCTGTCTTGACAGAGTACACAATTGACTTCGAAATCAAATGGGGGTCCTCCTTCTTTTGCCTACAGCCTATTTCTTACAAAGGGGACGTTGCTAGTATTTCTTTATTCTATCGTTATGTTAATGGTATGTGCTCGATCGATCTCTAATCTATCTATTCACCTGTAAAATATTTTCAGCAAAACAGTCGTCTAGCTATAACCACTGCAACTTCTTTTCGTTTCTTTTTCTGTGCGCCTAAAACTAAACGCAACTTCCATTGCAAAATTTATTTCTAATAACTAACCGTTTGTGGAACACAATACCACAATGAGGCTTCCCAGCTAACTACAACTTGCTTGTTTTCAAGTATAATGTAAACAAATTCGTGTTGAGCCGTTCTCTTAAATAATCAGATTCTGACCAGTTGCAACCATCGTCAGCAAACGTCAACGTCTATCTGAAAACATAATTAACCGTTATCATTGAATGGTCTTTTGGCCTTGATAAACGGTGACTGACGAGTAAATAAAAAATGTTTATTGTTTTTAGTATTTTAATTTACACTTTTTTCTATGACCTACATGAGACGTGTTTTATGTCAAATTTGTTGCAATTTTGTCGAGTAATTTTAAGCGTATTACTGTGAAGATTTGTATTATTTTCATGATATTAGAAGTAGTAGTACTAGTAGTAGTAATATTTATATTAATCTTTGTAGTATAAACATGAATAGACCTATGTATGATGCACATAGCATATCAAAGATTATCATGCTATAGTATATGCAATTCTCAAAAGCAGTATATTTTAAGGCTACAAGTGACCGAAAGTTAAACAGATAGACAAAAATGTTGAATTATAGATTATATATAACAACGGAATTACTCAGAGAAAGAAAGAGCGAAGGGTCATATTAGATAGATAGATAGATAGATAGATAGATAGAGCGAGAGAGAGATACGTACATACATACATATATATATATATATGTAGATATATATATATATATATATATATATATACATATATATACATATATACATGCATACATACATACATACATACATACATACATACATACATACATACATACATACATACATGGGAAGGAGGAAAAATACAGGCAGACAGAGATGTACATAGGTTGTAGGCAAATTAGCTGAGGGGGCAGAGATGAAAGAGAAGAAAGGAATGGAAAAAATGTCACTACAAATAAGACAGTGGAAATGAAACTCTATAGGGATAAAAATATAAAAAAGAATGAAGCGGCCAAAAATCTCAATTACATCGTTGGGAAAAGTAATAAATGTATTTGGGGGAAAGAAAAGTAATTGGAATGAAAATAAGACAGAAAAATGGCCAGATCTGCACTAATTAAAGATAGGAGGAGAAAAGAAGGAGTGCGTAGAAATTTTTAAAACATAGAAAAATAGTGAGTAATAGAGAATAGATGGAAGAAGTAATAAGAGCTGATGAGGAAAAAGGCGGGAGGGGGGCAAAATATTAACAGGAAAAATAGAGAAATAAAACAGCGGAACAATGGCGAGAATAAAGAGCGATGAAATTGATAGATGAAGTAAAAACAACGATGCCGAAAGTAAGAGGAAGAAAAAAAATACAAATAGCAACTTAAGAAGGAAAACATAAAAAGGGGATGAAGAAAATACAGAAGATAAAAAAAGAAAGAGAAACGAAGTTGAGGGCGAAGTAGATGAAAAGAAGAAGTATGCGAGATCGAAGCAGAAGAACAAGAAGAAAAGGCTAAAAAAGAAAGTAAATGCGTAGCAGAAGAAAAAGACGAAACAGAAAGAAGAAGATGAAAAAGAGGAAGAAGAAAAAGAATAACAACAACAACAAGTATAAGAAAAGAGGTGGAAATTAAAATAAACAGAAGAGAAAATGGTATAAAAAGAAAGAACAGATGTGAAGAAGATGAGGCAAAGAAAAAAATGAATAGTTAGCAAAACACAAAAGGAACTAAATATAACTTATAATTAAAACAGAAGTTTATGAAAAAGAAAAAAACAAAGACGAGGAAAATAAGTTTGAGATCAAAGCAAACACACGATGAAAAAAAAACGAAAAAAGTAAATCAAATGAAGGAAATATTACAAATATTTTATAAAAAAAAAACTTAAAGGAAATCTCCCACACCAAGATATGTAAAAAGGCAAATCAAAGAATACACGAAATGAAAGAATATTAAACCAGCCATAAGAAAACGCGAGAAATTTTAAACAGATTAAAATTATTAATTGTTTACTAAAAACTAAGTTTTAATTAAATAAAAGTTAAATCAAAATGAAGTATTAAAAGACAAAAGATTTAAGTATAAAAAACGAAAACAACATAAAAGTAAAAGGGCAATCGAAATGATTTTTTTAAAGATTAAATGTTAGAAAATAGCAATGAAAAACAAAAACAAAACGGAGAAGAAATAGAGAAAAAAATGGAAGGTAAAAAATTAATTGTTTTAGTTCTAATTCGCAAGGATCGTTTTTAAACCTGTTAATTCTTTTTTTCACTAATGAGTAGTAATTTAATAAAAACCGAAAGCCACTCAAGGATATTAGTTGAAAAGCTGGAATGATTGTTAATTGAAATATGAAGAACATTATGAGAGGATTGAAAATTAGTAATGAAATAAACCAAGTTTGTTTACAGATAGGGACGGTTTATAACAACTATTTTTTTACATCAGATTGTAAGTCGACCATGCTGTAATCTGCAGGTAATACGTCTCATGATAATGTGTTTCACATATAGTAAGTGCTTGCAAAGGTGCTTCATTTATGAGAACTCCACCTTACACTATGGACATGAAACGGTAAAGGGAAGTCGTTTGCTTGTGGTAAGAAAATCAAGTTCTTACTGTAAATGCATTTCAAAGAAAAAACAAACATTATAATTCAGTCAGGCACCTTCCATGGAAATAACGATAGAGTAGAGAGAGTGACTAGCAACAAGTTCAGAAAAGGCTTGTAAGGAACAAATTTCCGAGTGAATGCTGTACTCTGCCAATAAAAGTTTAAACAAATACACTGACTGCTTGCATTTTTTTGATTATTTGTTCTAATCTTGGACGATATTCTCACAACGTTTTGGTCGATATAACCGCCAACCATCATCAGGTGCGTCTCGTCGAACTCAGGAATCATAACGCTGAACTTGTATGGTATTTCAACCGGAACCCTTTTTTTAATCCACGCGGGTAGCGTTATCTTGTTCCGTCAACCATGACCGAGTATATGTCTCAAGTAATTCGTCAGTCTACTCTTGGTGTCACCAGTATTGAGGATTAAACCTTCAATCTCCAGAAGACTGTCACTTAGCATGTATATCCGTTTCGCAGCGAGTTTTTGCGAACATTAGTAGTTACCACGCAGTGATATTTTATTTGAAAATCGATTGTAATATTAAATGAATACAAGTTTATGATGTGTTATTGGTTTACGTGTATTATATATATATATATATATATATATATATATATATATATATATATATATATATATATATATATATATAATATGCTTCGAAAAAATATTTCAAATGTTGTTTTTCTAATGTTATGTTGTTAATCTTCGGTTTCTTTTAACTAAACGAAACAATCTTTTAGTGTGTTTAAAGTCAAATAAATCAATGAGTAGCCTTAATATACATTTCTAGTTTAAAACGTGCGCATTCTGTTGAATAGGTTTGCAGACGGTGTGGCAGCGTCTCACCTCTATACATGTTCACATACGATGAAACAAAGAAACTAAACGGAAACGACAACGTTTAAATAGACCTGTATTTTTCGCAAACACGTACTGGTTCGCTTTCAGATTGTGTCTGTAAAAAATGTGTATCTCGTTTACAATGCGTACAATACAGTTTGAAATTGATGTTCATGGGTGAGTGTGTGGAAGTTTAGGGGAAATGTCTTTCATAGCGTGAAATGCGTGTGCTACGCGCACGTGTGCTCCTGCGAGTCGAAACAGGAAGAATGAGTTGGATTTTCGTTGCGGGCCCTTTTTTATATCAACCGATTGCAGTGACACCTACAATCGCGAAAAAGGAAGATAATTGGGTCTTAAATGCCCTCTGGTGAATGCATGTTTAAATGTGGTGAAACAAGTAGGTAATGCTCGCTGTAAATAGATATTAATACCATGTGTCTATATCCTTATTCTTTTTACTTATTTTAGTCGGAACTATTCGTCGAGTTTAAATGCAAATATGAACTTTACGGGATCCGAATAAAAATATTAAAAAAACAAAATTATGTATTAATATGTGATTATTTTTAAACATTACAAAATTATTTTAATGAATAAGAAAAATCGGTTGAAAAGATAACAAGTTTAATTTACCCAACTACTACTGAATTATTAGATCTTCAATTATTTACTTTGTAGCAACATACTTTAATACATCACTGACATTATCGCAATGTGTTGCTATTCTCTTTAGATAAATATATATTTAATATTAGGTTTTAAAATATTTCTAGTACGTTATTGCTTTTTAGTTTGATTTTTGTACGAATACTATAAAAATTACAACCCGTTGGTCACTCATGATTCTGGGGTTATATTGTAAGAATCAGAAAAAAGTGAAATTGCAAAACCAGTTTAATATATAATTTATATAAACACAAATCACTCTTTATCTACTCGCTTTATCTCCCTTTCTTTCTTTCATTCTCTATTTTTCTCTTCGGCTCTAGTTTAAATAGTATAACTACTGTAGAGATATTTGCTTTTGTTGATGATGGAGTATTTAAATTTTGAGTTTTATAGTTAGTTATTTTTTTACCTTTGAGAGTTAATAAACAAAGCAAGCGAGAGGGACAGGCGCGAGAGTAATAGAGACAGTTTAAAATAAAATATACAGTAAGATACTGTTAGTGATATAGACAGAAAGAAGTAAGAGGTGGATCACTTAGTAAGATAATTGCAAATTGCGATTAATTAGAACAATTAAAATCGAAGCGTAGTCAAAGAACGCATGACAATTTCGCATGTCCTTTGATTAAAATATGGGGAAAAGCCCTTGAGAGACGAAAGTTGATTAACACAGCTTTAGTTAAATCAAAGATTTATGACGCAATGTTTCATTTGAAAATGGTTTTGATACATCGCTGTTGTGTTTTGGCAGAATAAATCCCATTGTACATTCTTGAAATACACCCGTGTTTGTAACATAAGGACACACATAAATTGTGTGTATTAATTTAAAGAAGAACACACATGTGCTCTTCCCCTATTAAAAGTAATACTTAAGCTCGTAAGTTTAATTGATTTTCATAATTGACTACAAAATGTATTCATACACCGAAGTGAACTTTGATTAAAACATGTTATATTTACAAACTATCAGTAATCTAAGTTCTAATTAGAATCAGAGATTATTAATTACAGTTGTTCGACAATAACCGATGCTTGCATGTGATTTGATAGTGATCCATTTGATCTAGGCCTGACTATATTTCCCTCAGTTTCCTGGATACATCAAAACATATAGGTTTCATTATCTTATTTAAGTGGAGGGGAAATATAAGAAATTCAGAATCACACTAAATTAAAACAAGTAACGGTACCATTATCAACTGTATTCATGTCTAGAGTATAGCCTTATTCTTACTTGTTATGAATTAGTCGACTAAAGTACGTGTAAATTGAACTTTACGAGGTTTAGGTAAACATTTCATATATATATATATATATATATATATATATATATATATATATATATATATATATATATATCGTCCATTTTATTTGAGCTCCTAATAGTGGTTTGCAAGTGCTGTTTTAATTCGACGATCTTTGTAAAAAAAAGAAAGTGAAATTAAAACATCACTAGCAAACCACTATTGGGAGCTCAAAGAAAATGGACGCTCACCAACAATTGAATAGAAAATAATACGCCAGGCAAGTACACGTAGAAATTTAGACGATCCGTGTAAATTATTTCTGTATAAGAAATTTGAAATCGTAAACTTTAAAGATCCCCAAAATCTATTAAACTGTAGAAGTGAGATTACAAATAGCTACCTGCACAGAATAAAATGTGCCTTATACTAACAATACATACACAAATGAATAAATAAACAAACAGATTAGTAAGAAAATCTAAACAAAACTAAAACCTAACAACCTAAAAACTAAAACCTAAAATAGAAATACAAGGAGGCAAGAGTTAATATAAGGTAACCCATTATATTGACACAACAAAGAGACGGGATATAGACCACTCTATCATAAACAGAACAACAGAACAAGAAATAGGAAGAAAAACTAACCGGATCTTTGTTCATGATAAACGCAACGATTTGCTAAGAGAACAAAAAAGAATCTGATTGGTTTACTAGCTAGCCGTGTATATAAAAAAACACCCGGCAAAACAAACTCCATGCATTTCAGTCTGAAGATTCCCCCCGAGGATGAAACGCGGGAGCCTCTGTGTAGCTTAATTGCCATAAATATATTTTCTTAACTTACTACTTAGCCCTACTTACGTATCCAGCACTCTTGAAGTAAATACTGAAAATTTATACATAAAAAATAATATATCCTTATAAAATGTTATGTGGATACATGAACTAGTAATATATATATATATATATATATATATATATATATATATATATATATATATATATATATATATATAATACTATTGTATATTTGTATTAAATGGACTCGTGTTATTATAATAAACTGTACCTAATTGTAGTGTCTTGCATTTGGAGACAACAACGTGTTTCATAATTACCTCACTTACATTGTATAGTTGTCTCCCTTTGTATATTTCTCTTCTGTATATAAACGAAAGCTGACGTGTATCTCCCTCTTTAGAAGAAGGTCTCGGAAGCGTAAACATCAAACCATGTCTCTCTTTCTTATTCATTCTACGTTCTCGCTTCGCATTGTATGTATAAGAATCTATTAGTCGCCAGCCGAATATTAATAGATTCACATAACAATTGACAAGCGAGAACATTATACTAATTAATACTAATATTTTGTTGAATAACAAATACGTATTATTAACACATAATTATACAAGTAAATTATTTTATAAGTAAATAAAATTAACGGAAGTAAAAAGTAAATAGGAAAACGTATGTTACTTGAAATATAATACAAATCCTCAGATCAGATCCAAATATGTAATAAATATTAAAATACAACTAAAATCAGGGAAATCGGTTTTTATAAAAATAATTACAAACGAAAGAAAAATAGAAAAGAGAAAATAAACATCATTGCGATAAAATGTAAAATATTCGAATATAAGATAAAAATTGAAAGTTAAAAAACTAACAAAATAGTCGCGACATTTTAAAAAGACAAATTAGCGAATAAATGAAACTAAACACGAGAATTAAAACAATTATCGAAAGACAAGATTGATCAAAAAGGAAAACTGAAATAAAAGAATAACAAACTGTAGAAGAAATATAAGAGACGAAACGAATATAATTAGAAAAAACATGTAAACAGAGAAAGGTGAAACTATAAAAAGAAGATGAAAGAAAAGTATATTTCATTTTGACGAAAAGGGAGCACACTAATATAGTGTGGTCTGTGTTCGCGCCGACCAATTTTATATTATTGTATTTATTATTTGAAAATGTTGATCGACTCTGATCCATTAACAATATAAACTGTGAAACTACATTACCAAAAGTTGCTTGGACGAATATAGTTCTTTTTCATGGAAACCGCTCTAAACAAGACATGAATCCACTTGATGTAAGAAACTAACTGTTGCATAAACAACTCCTGCATAGACCGCAGCAGTACGCGTTTTGTACACTCTTCCCGATACGGGCCGTGTCTTTACTCGTTTCGTATACTCTTCCCGATACGGGCCGTTTCTGTACTTATTTTGTACACTCGTCCCTGAAAGGACTGTGGCAGTTCACATTCAATACTCGTCATTTTTAAAACATCATAAATCACATAGTTCATATATTGTTTGCATACCTCAGATGTATCCCTCGCCGTGTACAGGGTCTTGTCGTCTAGTGGATAAATTCTTTCTTCTTATCTTCCTGCCGTGAACCACGCCGTCCGTTGTCTGCAACAAAAGCTTCCCGACCGACTCACGAACAACAATCTCTTTAAGTTTCAATTCTTTTTATTACAAGTGTCATCTGGGAGTCATTCACTACGTCGGAGAGAGAGAGAGAACCAATCACTACTTTATTATAGTTACTTTAACAATTATTTCCTTAACCATTCATAGATGGGGGAAAGGATATCTCTCGCTTGTATTTTCTCAGGGAAATATTTCCCTTAAATCAAATTGCTGACTACATCAAAATCATGGCTGATAGGTTCGCCTCCAAAACCCAGACTGACGAAACTCTCTTCTCACGAAGAACGAGTGACGTCACGGTTCCCTCTGTTTCCCACGCAAGGGCCCGTGACGTCACAGCCTCGAGCAGGTGCACACTGACCCTTGATCTTGGGTCTCGTCACACGGTGAACTAGTCACGTCTGTCAGTCCACCCCGCGTTCATTCGCGCAAGTCAAACCAACGATTTCCAACATATACGTCCATTCCCATAGGGCCATTATCCAACACTAATCAGAACAAAGTTGATTATCGCAAAGACAGGAAGCGCCTATTGGACTTAGTCTTGAAAAGCCTAAGGCTATAGGTAAGATGAAAACAGTCATCAGGAACAGAGTTCCACAAGCCTGTAGTTTTTCGAAAGTAGATACTAGAATAAGAAGCTATATTACAATCGAGCTAGAACGAAAGAAGCAGTAAATAGATAAGAAGAAGAACATATACCATAATAGTATTGATATAAAAGACTGAGGTTATTAACATCACGCCTGTGTGTGGGTGTGAGAGAGAGAGAGTGTAGAGATGATGGAATGGTGCGGGTTATCAGATTACAGATACGTTTCTGAACTTTATTAAGAATATTTAAATGGGACGGATATTCACCAGTCAAAATACGACAACAGTACTCCAAACCTATTCTGATAGTAGATGTGTAGAGATAGAGAGTCGGCCCATCATTGAATATTTTAAAATGTAAGAAAAAAGAATGCAATGTAATATAGTATTATAGGATGATTGGAAGAAGGCATAGGATGTAGCATTTAATGTTGGAAACTACCGGATCTTCCTACTAGAAAGAGAATAAAATGAAAATTGATAAAGAAAAGGTAATGATAAGTTAAAAATAAAAGGAGGAGAAGAAGAAAAGAGCACCACATAGAACGGAACGAGAGCAGAAGATGAAATAGTAAAATAATGAAAAGAATAGAAAGCAGAAAAAGGGGGGGGGGAAACGAGGAAGAAAAGAATTCAAACGTAAAAAAAACACTGAAACCTGGATAAAAAGAAAAGTACAAGAACGTAATAAAATACGTCAAATAAGATGGGGAAAACTAAAAAGATAAAAGAAGGAAAACAGAAAAAAATTAAACAGAATAAGAAAATATAAAAGAATAAAACAAAAAAAAAGGTCGTAAATGAAAGATAAAAAAGTAATTCAAAATGTCTTGTACAAGATTTGAACAAGAGGTTCCGAATGGAAGTTAAAAGTTGGGAGTATTGCCAGGAAGGTTTCTGTTGAAAGACAGATGAGACGTTGTTATCCTAAGGGATATAATTAAATCTAGTCTTTGGTTGATTATCTCCACCTGAGTTGGCTCTCTTCTGTCAAGACAGCATTCAGCTTTAATGCATCACTGGGTCGTTCCGCGTTATTGCAGTCGACGGAAAATGGCGGAGACGCCCGAAGTAACAATTCTCATCGGAGACGCGAACTAATATCACATTGACGCCATATTGAAAATCACAACGCCATTTTTTTAGCGAGGCATGGGATGTAAAATTATTTTCTGTAATTTTTTTTTTTTTGTTCTTGTATTTTATACTTTATTCATTATTCTTTAGGGGGCTATATGTTCTGGCTATTTTTTGCTCGAGATTTTTATTACTGGTTATATAAGTAAATAAATAGAAAGCTCTGGATATTGAAGGTAAATGGCTTCTTTTATTCACACGGACAGATGGAAAGGCTTTTTTGTTCGATGAGTCATGGCAATTTGTTCGCCTCTTTTTCTCGTATTGTTTGTCTACTGTGCGGTGTTATGAGCGCCAGAGACGGAGACGCGCACAGAACGGCGTAATAAGGCGAGAAATGATGAGAAAACCACGAAGAAGCCAAAGAGAGATTGAAAAAAAGCATGACAAATAAAATATGTATTGAAATAGGCTATGTATGGCATATGTGCGTATTTCTATCATCACTGGAGTGAGTGGGCATTTTACGGCATATCAACAATCTGGTGTAATTTAATGTCGAATTCTGTAATTTCATTAAAAGTTTTTTTTTTGCTTCAAATTCTTAATTTCTTCAAATCCTTCTTCTCTCGATCTCTATCAAGAAAAAGTTAGGTATATTAAAATGTGTAAATGTTTGTACAGGACTAACCCCAAAACTAATTATCTAATCATTATGAATTTTGGAACACAGCTGCTAAGCGTAAGATGCCGCAATGCGATATATATTTAGTTTATTAAAGTTTTATGCAAAAAGCCATTCGCGAAAATGAAGATATCTCAGATTTTTTTAAAACTGTAACAGTATGTATTAGATATCAATTAATACATGTTCGCCAAATCGCAGTGTATTTATAATATTTTAAAGGACTTTTAGGAGAGCATAAAATTAGCATAACTTCCAATCTAGATAGATAGATAGATAGATAGATAGATAGATTGATAGATATGTTCTTCAAATGGGCAGATACAATTGTTTTTGAATAAAATATTGAATGCTTCTCTGAATAACTAAGTATATATGTATATATATGAATAACTATATATATATATATATATATATATATATATATATATATATATATATATATATATGAATAACTATATATATATATATATATATCACCATCACCATCACCATCAGGGTTTTGATCACTCTCGGAGGAGGAACTCTTTCCTGGTTTCCGTCCAATTTATTGGTGAGTTTCATTCGGGGGGCATAGTCGCCACACCAGGTACTACGGGTTGGCGACGTCACTCAACTATATATATATATATATATATATATATATATATATATATATATATATATATATATATATATAACTTCTTTGTAGAATGGTAGAAAAAATCCCAGCAGAGTGCTCGATTAATTAAGAATTAAAGTTAAAAATTAAGAGCATAATATTTATTTATTCTGGTACAGAAAAATTAGTACAACATTCGTACCGTCCGTGCTTGAAACCGACGGTACGAATGTTGTACTAATTTTTCTGTACCAGAATAAATAAATATATATATATATATATATATATATATATATATATAATGATACGTTCCCCATAAATATTGTATCTGTGTGATGTTCAGTAATCGCAGGCGACGTCTTGTCTTTTGACTGTTAATAGTCATCCAAGAGAAGATAAACTATTCGTTGTTCACAGACTCTAATTGATGGAAATAGTATATTTGCGTCACGTTTAAAACACCTTTTTCACAACTGCGATAATGATATTAAAGAATAATCTCTATCACATTTTCCCATCGTAAATCATAACCCTTGCTTCATGCGCCTTCTTATCTTCTCGCCCCATTCTATGAGAAAAGGCTTTCCAATGACTTAGAAACAACCTATGGATTTATAAAGTAACAGCATAAACATCAGGCAATTAAAATATCAATTATATTAGGTTGTCTTTAATTATGTTTATTAGCTATGCAAGCTTTATTTTACTAATATACTAAAACCAGGATGAAATTTACTAAAATTGTATACATCAACTATTTTTTGGGTTAAAATGCCTGTCTTAATTTTATATGAATTTCAATTTCAACAGAAGCCAATATCTGTTCGTACGTAATGAAGTTTTTGGCAAATTAAAAAAAAATCTTATTTTATTGTTATATAATATTAAAACATCGTGAGTGTTTATTAATGTTTTACACCAAAAGTAACAACCAATTTCACAGAATCGTAAATTATAATAAAGGCACATTAAACAGTTTGATTATTTTTTTATGTTTAGCTAATTTTACCCATTCATGTTTCGTGTTTTGCGATGAAAATGCTATTTATTAATTAAACATGACATACAGTGTTGTGATGTTAGTGAAACCTGGACGACATGTGTTGCATGGAGAGAAACTATATGAGAACGATTCGATGGATTTGTAATAACAGTCTTAAAGAGTTTTATAACCTAAGAGGAATATTCATTCTGGGGAGTATAGGAACATGTGTGCAAACAGGAGACTTTGATTGTATGGCTACGTTGAAAAATATATGAGAGCTTTTACGCTGGTAGATGTAAAACAGTTAAGGTAGTAGGCTTCAAGTCCAATGTAAACAAGTTCTTTTTTAACCGTTTCCGTGAATAATCAATGTTTGCCCTGCTGCAACCATCGTGCCGGTGAACGCGATGTTGTCCGACCATCCAAACACTTTAACTCCTATCTTTGAGTCAGATTCTTTAATTCTTATCCTCGAGTTGGCATTGGGCTTTGATAAGCAGTGACCGTAAACGTAAAAAAAGAAAGGTTCAGATCATAGGTGAAGCCAGAGGAAAACATGGGAGGAAGTGATAAAAATGGATTTGAGAAAAAGACTTGCATCGAGATAGATTAGTTTGGAAGTCAATTTCTAAAAGCAATCAAATATATTCTATTATGTTAAACCGGTGCTGCTGATTGTACTGATGTTGATGCTGCTGCTGCTGCTGCTGCTGCTGATGATGATGATGATGATGATGATGATGATGATGATGATGATGATATGGACCAATTGCTCGTTACAGAGAAGCTTGGACACATCAAAAAAGTGTATGACGACTATACAGAAGGAAATGCGCCTTATTTCTACTATGTTATTTTGTAATAATTATTATAATCATATTATACCATCGGGATCACATAAAAAAATCACGATTACTTTTTCCATTTAAATTAGATAGAGTCTGGTGACCACAATTTGAACAGATTTCCAGTACTATCAACCTCTTTTGATGAGCTTTACAAATGACTTTGCGTTATCGCAACAGCCGCTTACCATTGATTTCTCGCTGGCCACGACCATTAGCCTACACTATGATTTTGGTTGCAAAAAGCCCTTCCAAAGTATTTTTATCTACCTTCATCTCGCGTGAATGGGTCTGCATTGGTATCCATCCCCTATCACCCACAGCTTTGTGAGGATAAAGTAAGGTCGTCTTAGGATCTTGATATAGGATATCTAAACACTATCTTTAGATATTGGAATAGGATATCTAACCACCGTCTTGATATCTTAGTATATGATATCTAAACAACGTCTTGAGATCTGCGTCTAGGATATCTAACCACTGTCTTGAGATATTCGTATAGGATATCTAACCAGCGTGGTTTAAGACCTCATTTCCGCATTTCCCTATGAGCTTCCATATTTAATCCTGTTTTCTCCACTGTGCTTTCATTATGATGATAAAAAAGAAAATAATATTTATTATTGTTCCGGTGTGATAACACTCGGTTTACAAACTCATGGATTGGTCCCGTTCACCTCAACACCCGCACAATATCTTGCGGTCTGAAACGACATAATCAGAAAAAGATGCAGGCATTCCAACAATTATTTATATTTCTGAAGATAAGATAACACTCCCGAAAGTTTAGATTACATTTTTTAATTGCATTGTAACGTATTCTATGATTGTATATAATCAAAACAATTAAAACCCACAAAATGTTTATTATATACGTATTTATATACATCTGTGTACTGGAGAAATAAAAATTGAACAAGGGATAAGTGATATACAATCACAACAAACAGGCAATTCCTTGGCCTTTTGACTAGAAACAAAGTTATATTTTCTGCTTTTTATGAGTTCAATTCAGCCGAAGGAAGGCCAAACTATCGTGTCGAAAACAACAGGAAATAAAAACAAAAGAATAATACAACCCACATCACGAGATAATTTATATATGTAGGTTGAATTAGAAATATAATTTTCGTTTATTTCATGAACGCCCTAACAAAAAAAAGATGCTTTCATGAAGTTTGTAAACACATATTAGACCGTAAAAAGTCTAATATGAATTTAAATGTTAAAACAGAGTGGAGAAAGAGAAATATATAAAAATAGAAAAGGAAAAAGGGAGGAAAAGGAAGTTTATATAAATAATATATATTTTTGATGGTATATATCCCGCATTATACTATGAAAAATGTTTCCGATTATGAGCTCAATGAAGGTATGTTTCCGGCTTCAGGACATATATATTGAATTGTTCCATTCCACTTACCATAAAAAAGTTAGTCGACACAAATATTTTTTAATAATTTTTATTTTATTTCGGCGAATGCTTATATTTTATTCTGTGAAAGCTATAGACTATATTTTTGTTTACGAGTTGGGGAACGTTCGTAAGACTATAAAGAATATATATATATATGCATATATATATATATATATATATATATATATATACATATATATATTTATTTATTTATATAAGAATATATATATCTAAATGTATCTATATATAAATATATATTTATAAATATATTTATATATATATATAAATATGTTTATAAATATATTTATATATATATATAAATATATATTAATATAAATATATTTATATATATTATATATAAATATATATATACATATATATATATATATATATGTATACATATATATATATACATATATATATATGTATACATATCTATATATATACATATATATGTATACATATATATATATATATATATATATATATATATATATATATATATATATATATATATAGGCAAGCATTATAAAATGACACGGAGTATTTTTGTTTGATAAGATTTTTTTTTTTAATTATCTGAATGGTCTATTTTATATTTCCGTAAAATTTATGTCTGTAAGTTCCGTGGGTTTCCTATTCAATTTTCTTTCCTTTTTCGCGAGTAATTTCGATTTGATTCATCAAATCATCTTCAGGTGGCGTTATCCATGGTTTCTATAAATATATGTCTGAACTGTTAAGTTTTAAAAATATAATACATCGCTACATATCCTCCATCAACTCTGCTAATAAAATAAGATTCATCATTTATTACAAAAAAATAAAAAAACATTGGTCCATGTTGTGAAAAATAACACTTCTCAGACCCAAAATACATTAGGAATAAAATATGTAATATATCAGTTTCAATGCCCCATTCCGATGATGATGATGATGATGATGATGATGATGATGATGATGATGATGATGATGATGATGATGATGATGATGATGATGATGATGATGATGATGATGATGATGATGATGATGATGATGATGATGATGATGATGATGATGATGATGATGATGATGATGATGATGATGATGATGATGATGATGATGATGATGATGATGATGATGATGATGATGATGATGATGATGATGATGATGATGATGATGATGATGATGATGATGATGATGATGATGATGATGATGATGATGATGATGATGATGATGATGATGATGATGATGATGATGATGATGATGATGATGATGATGATGATGATGATGATGATGATGATGATGATGATGATGATGATGATGATGATGATGATGATGATGATGATGATGATGATGATGATGATGATGATGATGATGATGATGATGATGATGATGATGATGATGATGATGATGATGATGATGATGATGATGATGATGATGATGATGATGATGATGATGATGATGATGATGATGATGATGATGATGATGATGATGATGATGATGATGATGATGATGATGATGATGATGATGATGATGATGATGATGATGATGATGATGATGATGATGATGATGATGATGATGATGATGATGATGATGATGATGATGATGATGATGATGATGATGATGATGATGATGATGATGATGATGATGATGATGATGATGATGATGATGATGATGATGATGATGATGATGATGATGATGATGATGATGATGATGATGATGATGATGATGATGATGATGATGATGATGATGATGATGATGATGATGATGATGATGATGATGATGATGATGATGATGATGATGATGATGATGATGATGATGATGATGATGATGATGATGATGATGATGATGATGATGATGATGATGATGATGATGATGATGATGATGATGATGATGATGATGATGATGATGATGATGATGATGATGATGATGATGATGATGATGATGATGATGATGATGATGATGATGATGATGATGATGATGATGATGATGATGATGATGATGATGATGATGATGATGATGATGATGATGATGATGATGATGATGATGATGATGATGATGATGATGATGATGATGATGATGATGATGATGATGATGATGATGATGATGATGATGATGATGATGATGATGATGATGATGATGATGATGATGATGATGATGATGATGATGATGATGATGATGATGATGATGATGATGATGATGATGATGATGATGATGATGATGATGATGATGATGATGATGATGATGATGATGATGATGATGATGATGATGATGATGATGATGATGATGATGATGATGATGATGATGATGATGATGATGATGATGATGATGATGATGATGATGATGATGATGATGATGATGATGATGATGATGATGATGATGATGATGATGATGATGATGATGATGATGATGATGATGATGATGATGATGATGATGATGATGATGATGATGATGATGATGATGATGATGATGATGATGATGATGATGATGATGATGATGATGATGATGATGATGATGATGATGATGATGATGATGATGATGATGATGATGATGATGATGATGATGATGATGATGATGATGATGATGATGATGATGATGATGATGATGATGATGATGATGATGATGATGATGATGATGATGATGATGATGATGATGATGATGATGATGATGATGATGATGATGATGATGATGATGATGATGATGATGATGATGATGATGATGATGATGATGATGATGATGATGATGATGATGATGATGATGATGATGATGATGATGATGATGATGATGATGATGATGATGATGATGATGATGATGATGATGATGATGATGATGATGATGATGATGATGATGATGATGATGATGATGATGATGATGATGATGATGATGATGATGATGATGATGATGATGATGATGATGATGATGATGATGATGATGATGATGATGATGATGATGATGATGATGATGATGATGATGATGATGATGATGATGATGATGATGATGATGATGATGATGATGATGATGATGATGATGATGATGATGATGATGATGATGATGATGATGATGATGATGATGATGATGATGATGATGATGATGATGATGATGATGATGATGATGATGATGATGATGATGATGATGATGATGATGATGATGATGATGATGATGATGATGATGATGATGATGATGATGATGATGATGATGATGATGATGATGATGATGATGATGATGATGATGATGATGATGATGATGATGATGATGATGATGATGATGATGATGATGATGATGATGATGATGATGATGATGATGATGATGATGATGATGATGATGATGATGATGATGATGATGATGATGATGATGATGATGATGATGATGATGATGATGATGATGATGATGATGATGATGATGATGATGATGATGATGATGATGATGATGATGATGATGATAATAATAATAAAAAAAAAAAAAAAAAAAAAAAAAAAAAAAAAAAGAACTGGAAAAGCTGATAAACACAACCAGGATATTCAGCCAGGATATCCAAATGGAGTTTGGAATAGAAAAATGTGCACTGCTAGAGATCAAAAAAGGAAAACTGGAGACGACAGAAGGTATAGAACTCCCCAACCAAGAGGAG